>OZ025198.1:3467294-4017294 GCA_964019065.1 Catostylus mosaicus
AGAGGATGAAGCAAAGTCAGTGATCATTTTAATTGGCTTGACTGTCCTTTAAATGAGATCTTATAGCTATCTCGTGAAATAAGCAAGTAATTTTCAAAAAATTTCTTCCCCAATTGGTTGGGTAAAACCGCTAAGAATAGATTTAAAGGGTGGAATCAGCTTTCAAATATCATATGATCCAACCCCAAGGATCTCTAAAGCGGGCCAGTTACTAATGAATCATTTTAACGTGACGTGTTCGATAGCACAAATTGTTAATGATTTTCAGTATAAATATTGCTTTTGAAATTACCTTGGGCGAACTTAGAGCATACACTTGCAAGTTCATCGTTTCTTACTTCCATTCTTTGATCCATCCGCATATCAATAAAATCACCACACCTCTCCATCCTCAAATATTTGTCCTCTAAAAATCAAAAATTAACGTTAACAATCATTTGCAGTAAAAGCCCACTGATAAGAGCCTTAAATGGCCACCAAAATATCTGGTGTGCTGGGAAGAAGGATGTACATGTCGCAAGACATCTGATACACCTTTCAAATTTATATCTCTCTTGGTTTTCATTTCTTTGTCCAAGTACAACAGTGTATAGAGGGGGAGTGGAGAGAGTCTATCGACAAATGGAACATGGTATTTAAACACTTTTAGTTTGTATTGTAGGTGTTTTACCTCAGTCTCTTTAAACTTAGAGAGACGATGTTAATCGTCCTGTTCTATATTCACCTAGGTTTCGACATAGTCTTTGGATTTTTTTAATATAAAGCCTTCAGTCGGACGTTAAACTTTGGTAAGAATTAGCTGATTCCGATCAGAATAAAAAAGCTTAAACTCTATAACTCTATATCAATAGCTATAACTGATAACAAACTTACTTGGAATGAAAGAGAACAGCATTTGTGGATCTGGCAGTGAAGTCGACAAGGCGGAAGAGCTTATATAATTACAGTTTGTTCCCAGAACCAGCAATGTACCATCACTGGGCTTCATTTCCTGAGATAAAAAATTGTTTAAAATTAGACCTATCGTGCGTAATCATCCACATTGGTAGAAAATCTCTCACGTAAACGAGAATAGTTTGCACCGTTAACTAACTGCAAAAGGATGCTTTTTGCATCAGTGGCAAACTACAAGATGACCCCACTTTAATGGCAAGACGAAAACACAATGATGAACCACTGTAAGTCAGGTATATCTATGCAGCAATACTTATTCAACCAAGCATCAATCGCTCAGTCAATCAATCAACCAATCAATCAATCAATCAATCAATCAATCAATCAATCAATTAACCAATCAATCAATCAATCAATCAATCAATCCATCAATCGATGGCTGTTGTGATACTCAAATGCTTTTTTGAATGATACTTTAGAGTATTTAATGTCAGAAACAGACCGAGAGAATAACTGGAAGAAAATATTAACCCATGTATGGATCGAGATGCACCAATCAGAAATGAGGTGGTGAATGAATTGGTATTCTATAGGGAAACACCAATGAACACCGCAGAATCTGTGAGGCGAATAAAGGAGATTGGCCAGAAACCATGTTAGAAACTCTTTCTGTCAACATAGTAAAGGTTTTTTGGCTTTTAGGAAGACAACTTCCAAAACAATAACTTGACAAAAATTAAAGCCAAAGAACCTATATTATGTCAAAGAGTTTATTCTCCCACTATAACACTTTGTTTTCTCACAATATGACAATATGTATCCGCTTTTTCTCGCAATTTTGAATTTTGTTTACAGATCAGCATTTGTTGATTTCATAAATCCCCAAATTTTTTTTGTTTGCAGATGATAGTTATACCAAGTCAAAAGAAGAAATGCTGGAAATCAGTGATAAGAAAGAAGCTAATAAAACTGCCTTAAAGTTGCATTGTTTGATGACAATAAACTGATATGAAAAAATATAACTGACTCTCTATAAATTTTCTCTGTGATTACATAATTGAAAAAATGCGAGATACTTGTCAAGTAAGCCTGGATTGTATAAGGATGCAAATTTTGTGCCAGCAATAAATTTTCAATAAGCTTTCAGAGTCTTTCAGCAAACAAGTGAAGATATGAGATATAGCCAAAATGGAGAATGATTGCAGAACAAAAAAACGCCTGCAGACATAATAAAATTTGAGAGTTCCACTATTTTTAGAGAAACTATTAAGCTTCTTGGAAACCTGATAGAAAAAGACAACTGTGAAATAACACATCATCGTTTTTCCAGTGTAAGGACTTGGCAATCACTGAAGTTCTTATCGACAATGGCCATAGAGCCGGAGTCATTGCTAATATGACCATTGGAGAAAATAGGGACAGTTACACAGTGACACTCTTCAAACCTAAAAAAGCACAAACACGACCAATAAGAATCAGCATGTGGGAGAAACTTTATGGTTGGATGAGAGTATATATTGAAAAGATACGTCCAATCCATCCACTGACCAATCCATGTCATCCAATGTTTTTTGACATGGAATGGAGTGCTGTTCACTCACTCTGATGAAGTCAGTGTAATGCTTCTTGTGCTCTTTGAAAAAAACTGGAATGGAAGGACATATGGTGCCAACAAATTCTGTAAAGCTGCAGTTTTTGCTATACGGACCTTGAAGCCTGAATCTGATCTGATCCACAAAGACCTGCCAATCTTGTGGGCCACGAAAATTCAACTGCTGACCCTTATTTTTATATTGCAGGAAAGGTAGAGTCGTCAGAAGCTGGGAAAGAGCTCGCTTCAGTTAAGCTAACAGTTTTTGGAAGAAATTCTCGTGAAGAAGAAGCTGGAAATACAGACTTAAGTTACAAAAGCAAGCCACAACTCATGCATGAAAGGCGTAGGAACTTTTCTGCTGAAGAATGGTCTGCAATAGAAGAATGCTTTTCTTCGGAAACAGCCAATGGTATAATAACTATGTTGTCAGGGAAAAGATTACTAGAGGTAGTTTTTTAGCATCCTGTGACGCAAGAAGAATTTATCGCAAGATAAGGATGCTTGCACGCAGCAAAAAATATGTGGATACACTTGCCCTGCCCAAAGATGCAATATTGCGTTGCAAGAATGGCATGTGTTGCTCCTGCCTCTGTGGACAACTCAGAAAATGTGACTTCGCAAGAAAGTGATGAGGAGTTTGTGCCGACAGCCTCCTCATCAAAAGTTAAGACTCTTTTGGTCCTAAAGAACTGAGACTATTGAAGGAAGGTATTGGCCGTATCATTTGTAAAAGAAGCGCCAAGGATTAGTTTATCAAATCTGCTATAAAGAATAGTCATGCTGCTGAGCAACTATTAAAGATTATGAAAACAGATACCATAAAGAATCGCATAAAGTATTAGCTCTGCAAATTACATGCCAACACAAAAAGACTTTGGACAGGAAGACTTTGGTTCATTTTTATTGAGCTACACTAACTTTTACTTGTAATATGTTGAGAAACTATCATTTATTATACTAGGTGTTTATTGGTGTCCTATTGGCTTCTGTTATTTTGAAAATATAATTTAACTTTGTAATTCGACTGGTTCCTTGAATGCCAGCTTACTATCATCAAGACAGGCTAAATAAAAGATGTTTTTAAATTTGGTAGAATACAGCACAGTACGAATCAGTTAAGAACAGGCACATCATTTTAGAAGAGCAATCGTAATGATATCTTAGTTATCTTGGCGCAAGTAAATCCAATATGCCTGGAGCTGTTAACCTGCTTCTAATCATTGCTCTTTTAAGAAGAAAGAGACAACTTTTAAGGAAGTAGCAATACCGGAGAAAGAAAATTTGGGCTCGAGAGATTTCCACTTCCACACTTTGTTGCAAGAACTTCGGTTGCATGATTGCGAATGCTATTTTAGGTAGGTGCCAGTACTTCCACGGTTTTTTCACGCACTTGCTTTTATCTACTTTATTTGTTTGGAAAACATCAGTCAACTAGGTATTTTTTAATTATCAACACAGAACGTCTACTTGCAAGACGAACAAATTCGCACGATTTGCATCTGCCCTGACACCTGTCAAAACAAGGCTGGCACAAGAGCTGCAGGTCCTGCTTCGTCGGCTCGAGGTCCTGTTTCTACGGCTGCTGCATGTCAGTTGGCTCAGTGTGGCTGGTGCATGCTGCTGGACAAGTTAGAGCCTTCTGGGAGATGAGCTATCCGTCAGCATTTTAACTGCACAAAGCATTGTCTAACTATTTGCAGCGAATAAGGGTCTCGCTGGTGGAGAAAAGGCTATTCATAGACCGTCTTGCTCTAATGTGCACTGACTGTTTCGGTTTGGGCGTTCGAAATTCTTTGAAATGGGCAACTTTGGAGAGCTGATCCTTCTGGCACCTGGACTTCTCAAGGCACACCCCAGCAAAAACAACCATCTCTTCTGGGACGTATTTGCAGAGCTGGGCAGCAAGATCGCCAAAGTTTTCACTGATGCAGGGCAAAGGGAGCTGCTGGTCTATTGGGTGGCAAATGTGCTGATGATAAGTAAGGGAAACACAAGCACGATGGGCGAGCAATCAGTGAACCGGTGGCTGAAGATGCTAATCAAGGACACGGGCATGACCGCAACACTCAATGACTTGCTAGGAAGGAAAATAATAAGCATTGACGAAAAGAATGCTCTATTAAACTTTTGAAAAAACTCTTTGTTTAAATTTTTTTTTTATTTAAAGTTTCTAAATTTTACTGTTTACTTATCCATCATGCCTCTAGGACAACATGACATTGCCTGTGTTTATCAAGAGAGCAGGGAAGAAGGATAGGTTTGACATATATTGATCATTGGCAGATGTTACTGCCTTGCTTAGAACCAAGACCAAGCAGCCTTCTTCTCTGCTCAAACATCTGTACCAGACTGTAACAGCTTGATGTTGGCAACTGGCAGCCGCAGCAATTACATGACTCTCTATGACTTTTGCCAAGAACTTTTGCGTCAAAGGGAACTAGCATGCCCATCAGCGCTACTGTCTGTCAGCACAACTGGAGCAGCTCCGATGGCTTCAACTCATCTAAAAACTGGATCAATGAAAACGAATGAAAGCAGTGAAAACAATGAAAGTAATGAAAACAATGAAATCAATGAAAACAATGAAATCAATGACATCAATGAAAGCATCGAAATCAGTGCCTTGCAATCTGCTTCAAACCAACACCCCTGTGCTCCCAAGACCAGTCAGCAGACACTTACACCAGCAGCAACTGATGACAGCATCCAGCCAACCGCAACTGCCTCCCCTGTCTCAGAAGAAAACGGTAGTGCTCCTTCTACATCGGCTTCAAAAACAACCAATTCAACAAGTCGGCGACAACCGGCAAGACTCATTCGCATGAGTGAGGAGACTGAGGCTGAGCTCTGTGAGTTCAAATCCTTCTACACAAAAACTATAAATGCTCGTAGGCCGACAACAGCAATGTCTGAAACGACAGCCTGTAGACATGTGCAGCACATATGGGAGTTTCTGAGGTTCTGCGAGGAGCATTCCAAACTAGGAGCAAAGCCATGTGCAGTATTGGAGGAAGATCTCGTCCTTCAGTATCTGGAACAGCGGCAGACCATTTTCAAAGTATCATCGCATTGGTGAAATATCTTGTCACTACAAGAGGAAATCATATCAACTGTAAATGGGATGACATGCCTCTAACACACAGCCTGAGAAACATGCAAAATCAGTTGCAAGTAAGTTTAGCCGACAAGTGAATTCTTGCTTTGTTTTTGCTTGATTACTGAGCATCATTGATTACTGATTGATATACTGATCATTAGGTATTGTTGTTTTATTGTGACCTATTTGAATAGAAATTGTAGCAGAAAGTCTAATCAGACACAGAAGAGAAGGCAAAAAGGCAAATCATTAGTATTAAAAATTCTTACCTCTTATTCTTTCTATACAGAGTGCATACAACTTTGAGTTGCGAAGGCAGCAGTCAGATAAAACAGTCAGGGACAGCAGGAGAAATTTCCAATGGGAGCAAGTACTCCAGGCGCTCAAGTGCATGAAAACAAAGCTCGACCTGCACAGCGAAGAAGGAGCCGGTAAGGGAAGGCCAAGGCTTTGCCATGACTTTTTGATTCCGCTCCTGTTCACCTCTGTTACTCTTTCGCGAAATTTGGACTTGATGCGCCAGATCTACTACAGCAGCCTCATCATCGCATGCCCCTGACTCTGACAGCAACTGGGTAATTCTTGGGGCAGATGGCAGTACAGAGTTGGCCAAAAACTCCTTCAAGACCAACAAACTTATGGCTGCAATCGGCTAAGGCTCAGCGACTACGACTTTTCAGACAGGCAGCTGCGTACCTTCATCGAGGACTTCCCTCCAAAACTACTCATGCAATTTTCTCACGACTTCTTGTTCATGAACTCTGGTGGGCAGCCATTCAAGTCTTCAGCATCTTTCACGAGCTACATAGAGAGGGCTTTTGAGCGGCACAGCGGCGGCCTGAAGTTCACAACCACCACCCTCGGCAAGTCACTTGTCAACTGGCTGACTACTACTGAAAAGAGCGAGGATGTGAGGAGGTCTGTGGCAAGGCTGATGAGCCATACTGTGAGAATCCAGGAGCTTTGCTATGACACCATAGAGTCGGAATTCAGACTAAAAAAAGGAGCTGATATTATTTCAAGAGAATCAAGGCAAGTGTTGGGATTTACAGAAAACAATTCATCTGAATAGACCTTCTTGCCACTAGCTGGAGAAGTTGTTGCATTCATAGATGCTAAATCTACTTCTACCAGACCAATAATATACCTGGGAAAAGTGATTGGATTTGATGCTGATCTCACAAATGCAAACATGGTCGAGCTCGTCCAGACTGGTGATCCAAACTTTACAGGATTGAAATTGGATCGAGATTCGAAGAGGGCCTTCAGTCAATTGCTCACCCAATCGATGTTTAATATGACGAGAGGGAAAACGCCTATGAACTGAGGACAAGTCCATTCGAAATTCACAAATATGTGGTGAGTAACAGGTCTCTCTCCGCATCCACAGAAGAACAATAATCCAAAAACACATCGACGTTGATTGCTATTAGATCTTAGAGGCTTTAAAATTTCATTATTATGTAGATATATATCTGTGTCTTAAGCAGTTGACAATTCTCTCTGTAAACCGACAATACCATTTCCCACAAGTTTGCTTACAAGAACAAAAAGGGTGCCCCCAATCCTTTCCCCATTATTCCTAAGCCCAATGCAAGACTCAGTTAGGGGGTCTAGCAAGTATACACACTAAACATAGAAAGCTTGCAAGTTGCCCTGCCATTTTCTCTTTTCTCTTTTCCCTATGTAAATAAAAAACATAGATTGATGTAACTTACATGATTTTAACGTGTTTTCCCCTCAGTAGAAAAACTTCCCCTCTTCTCCTCTGCAGTTTTGATGTCCTTGATGTCCTTGATGTCATCCCATATTTCCATATACAATGCAGTTGTTGAACCAACATTAGCACTGAACTATTTCTGCAAAGATGATAGAAAGTGTTTGTTTTTAAAAAACATTTAGTCATTGCTTAGTTATTTTTGTAGGTTCTGATTAATTATTGTTGTGATATAAGTCAATCATAATATTGGTTTGCAAACATCTTATGTATAAAATTTGAATTTAAAATCAAATTGTAGGATGTACTTCTGTACTTTCCTTAAAATGATATTCTGATCATGATGATGATGATGATGATGATGATGATGATGATGATGGTGATGATGATTTTTTTCATGATTGTGGTCATGATTATGATGATTATCATTATGGATGACAGTGGTTTGTTTTGATGAAAGCCAGTTGTGGTGCAATCGCTATTCCATCCTAATGTTTACATTTACATGTCAGTAATTTGATATTGGAGTAAAAAATATCAATAGTTTCCTGCTGAGTTGCAAACTCATGAACAATACAGAAGTGACAAGAATGACAAAGGAGCGGATGTAGACACTGCTTAGACCGCCCAGAACGAAAAGTGGAGCCTGACTAGTGAGCGCAGAACAAATTTCAAAATTATCATTTTACTAGGCCACATAAATGCAAAATTCATTGCTTAAAAGGCTTTTGCGAGAGAGGTTTGGGAAGGTTCCGCTTATTGAAAATGGACAGAAAAGAAAAATCAAAACAACAATTGGTTTTCCGAAAGTCCGATGTTGAGGGGTTGCTTGTAAATTAGCAAATTGCCAAGGAATTTGAATGGCACAAAAAGAAAGCTTTTAAAGGTTAATTGGGAGAATCATTCCATCATTATTCTTTCCATCATGCTCCTCAGCAGCAGCGCATTCACCTACCGCCCTCTGCAATCAAAACATGTCGGGGGATGCTTTTTGCCATGCGCAAACCTGGTTACCTTTGTCACGTTCTGTGCTCTCATTGGGTCTGTTCACACAATGGCAGTTTGGAGGAACTGCCCGGCTACAAATGGCAGTGCGCGCAGGAATCTCACCCCTATAATCGCTTTGTATTCGTTTCAGAAAGAGGTTTTTCTATTGTGTTGTTAGATACCGTATCTCCAGTAGGGTGGCCAACAAAACTGGACGGAGGTTTGATCTCGGACAGGTGATTCCCGCTTGCACATTGGACAATTACATATTAATTTGCACCCCTGCCTTGCCCCCAAATTGGCAATTTTAAATACATTACATCTCAGCATAAAAACCTGCAGAGGGGGAGAGGGGGAGAGAGAGGTAGACTTAAAGGGACCTGAAAGGGCTAGGTTCTTATAGGTGATCATAATAATAATAATAATGGTGGTAAATTAAATCTATAAAGGAAAAAAAAGAAACAGAAAAGCCTTGCTTATTCTTATTCTGTGTAAAAGACCATGAGAAAATGCTAAGAATTATGAACAAGCTAAGAATTATGCGAAAATAATGTGCAGCAGCATATAACGGGAAATATGAGAGAGAGCTTACTTACTAAGTGAATAAATAAGTACGGTATAAAAAAATACCCTCCATGTGGAAAATACATCCTAAATCAATTATATACATTTATTAAGAAAATACTAGGAATAAATAAGCCAGATTTTCTGCTTGCTGATCGATTTGATTGGAATTGGAATGATCGATTGCAAAATTGCCGCCTCAATAAATTAAGTGTCGAGCGAGGGAGCACAGGAAAAATTCTAGTGAAATTCTGGTAAAAATTTTGGAAGCTTAAATAAGTGTATATATGGGTAGATTAGGGTGGAAAATGCTTGAGCACAGTTGGGGAATTTGCATAAAACACTTAGAAATGGAGATATTAATTGTTGAAAGTGCGAATTTTAGGGAGGCTGACAAGGCTAAGTGTCAAGCGAGGGAGCGAACGAAAAATTCTTGTGATATTCTGGTAAAAATTTTGGAAGCTGAAAAAAGTGTATATATGGGTAGATTAGGGTGGAAAAAGCTCGAGCACAGTTGGGAATTTGCATAAAACACTTAGAAATGAAGATATTAATTGTTGAAAGTGCGAATTTTAGGCAGACTGACAAGGCTAAGTGTCGAGCGAGGGAGCGAACGAAAAATTCTTGTGATATTCTGGTAAAAATTTTGGAAGCTGAAAAAAGTGTATATATGGGTAGATTAGGGTGGAAGAAGCTTGAGCACAGTTGGGAATTTGCATAAAACACTTAGAAATGGAGATATTAATTGTTGAAAGTGCGAATTTTAGGCAGGCTGACAAGGCTAAATGTCGAGCGAGGGAGCGAACGAAAAATTCTTGTGATATTCTGGTAAAAATTTTGGAAGCTGAAAAAAGCGTATATATGGGTAGATTAGGGTGGAAAATGCTTGAGCACAGTTGGGGAATTTGCATAAAAAACTTAGAAATGCAGATATTAATTGTTGAAAGTGCGAATTTTAGGCAGGCTGACAGGGCATAATGGCCGTTTAGAATAATAGCCTAGTAGTAGTAGTTTGATGAGTTAGGATTAGGGTTAGGGCAGGCAGGGAAGGCAGGTTAAGGTTGTTGCTAAGTTGCTGGTCGGCAGGGGTAAATAGAAAGTAGAAAAACAAAAGATGCTTACCGAATAGCAACTGTTTTCGTGCGATAATTACATAGGCAATGTCGAAGCGAAACTCCATCGTGCTTGCATTCCTTCGGGTGTGACGCGCGAGCTGTCAAGAGAATCTCAGCAAGAATGCACTTAATTGCCCCTCGAACAAAAGGGTGGCATTTGACGATTTGACAATAGGGAACTTGATGGGGCGTTTGGAAACTTGGAAACTGTGTAATGGAAAATTGGGGCAAGGCCGGTTCTCTATAAAAGCGAAGATGCCAAGGCAAATTTTTATTGAAGCTCAAGCAAGCAAGTAAAGAAGCAAGTTGAAGCAAGCAAGCAAGCAAGCGAGTGAAGAAGCAAGAATATATAAGCTGTTTCATTTTTCGTGGTTGGTGAGTGATTTTCTCTTCTATTTATTTATTTATTTATTTATTGATTCCAAACAACTCGCCAGCCCTCAACCTGTTTTTCGAGCCGCAAAGCATGTTCCTATAACCCACGGTCAAGGTGTGCTGGACGAATCGGGTGATTCGCCAAACAATAATCAGTGTTAAGGATTACAATGCCTAACCCAAAAAAAACCCTGGCCAAGACTTGTCACACTGAAATGTGACATGATGCACTTGTGTCATACTAAGTACATCTATCTCGTTGCACGTCGCAATCATCCTGTCCCGCAGTGGTTTCTTATCCTATCTTGTCTCATCCTATCCTGTCTCATCCTATCCTGTCCTGTTGCATTTACCCGTCCGTCCGTCTCTCATTATCGTCCCTCTGTTTTTGCATTGTGATTGTTATTTTATAGGTAACTTTATAGGTATCCTAACGTTCTTTACCCGCTATTTTTGAAGGGGTGGGAGGGCGGCATGGTACGGGAGGGTACGGTACGGCACGGCACGGCACGGCACGGCACGGCACGGCACGGCGAGGGCAGGGCTAGACATCACTTACTCCTACCTATCATTTCTTTCCACAATTTGTAACTAGCAACTGATTTGTATTCTAATGCGATCAAATCTTCTCATTTTAGAGTAAGTGATTTCAAGCAAGCAGAGTTGGAGGAGAACAACATGCAAATAGAGGAGGACAACACTAGAATTGCCAGTAAGGGCACATTAATTTGCATCATTTACATTCGAAAATCAATTGCACGATCATCATCATTCTTATTCTCATTCTCATTCTCATTCTAATTCTTTTTCTTATTCTTCTTCGAATTCTTATTCCTTTTCTAGTTCTCAC
The DNA here is from genome assembly GCA_964019065.1 of Catostylus mosaicus. NCBI lineage: Eukaryota > Metazoa > Cnidaria > Scyphozoa > Rhizostomeae > Catostylidae > Catostylus > Catostylus mosaicus. Next base: position 3,478,488 of record OZ025198.1, read on the forward strand.
TCTTATTCTTATTCTAATTATTATTCTTATTCTTTTTCGTATCATTATTCTTATTCTGATTATTATTCTTATTCTAATTCTAATTCTTATATTTATTATTATTCTTATTCTAGTTCTTTTTTCATTCTAATTCTTATTCTTCTTCGAATTCTTATTCTAATTCTAGTTCTCATTCTTATTCTAATTATCATTCTTATTCCTTTTCTTATTATTATTCTAATTCTTCTTATTCTTATCCTTCTTCGAATTCTTTTTCTAATTCGTGTTCTCATTATTATTCTAATTCTAATTCTAATTCTATTCTTTTTCCCAAGCAAAGCAAGCAATCAGATGATAAGAGCGCTTGTTTTCAAAGACATTTTCTCTACTGCGCCTCAGAAACTCATGAGTAAAACAGGCATGACAGTCAGGGACCTCACATTCGCTAGAAGTCGGGCCGTCACCATACACACGGGGAAGAAGTCCACAATCATTTATGCAACTAAATCCGTGGGGATTTAGATACATTATTACTATCAAATGTTGTTTTAGCAAGTTTTGTTGGCTTTTTCCAATTAAGGAAAAACCTGCTCCCCAAATTCACTGAATTGACTACGCCCAAGTATTATAAAAGCAATAAAAAATGTTCAAAAAAGCTGACATATCCTTTTAGTTATTTGAAAGGCTTTTCAACATACTAGATTGTGGTTTATTGGCGGAGTCATACACTGGAAAAGACAAACAGAAGCAACAGGAACTAATGAAGCTTTATACTAATGGTCTTACTGACATGGAGAAGGCCGGTTTACCTATTTCATGTCCGGTTCGTTGGCATGGGAAAGAAAGAGGAAGGTTAGGCTCAGTGACCCACTGCTTAGCTTTTTAGGAGAAGGTCAAGACCATAAATGTGTTGGTTGCTTAACAACCCCTCAATGCGCTGCAAGCAACCATGCTGCCAGCAACTTGCCCTAAACTTTGCTGAGCGATGTGGTGGGCTGAGTACTTTTAAAAAGACTTCTACATTGAAACAATTAAGAAGTAAAAAACCAGTGAAGGAACCTAGAAAAGGAATCTAGTAATCACTCTGAGCTGAAGAAGACTAAAGTAGATACTTCTTCGTATTAGCCCTACCTCTTGGACCTTTTTTCTTGTGCACGTAGCAAGTGCCTGGATTTGACTGAGAATAGCCCATATGATATGGAGACAAAAGGGCTGATCAAAGAATTTCAAGCAAAACTTGTCACTCTCTCTGATGTCCCCTGCAGTGCAAAGAAACCTGCGCTACTTTTAAGAGGTTGCATTCCAGGATTTCCCTGAAGAACTGATGAGGCATATTTCACGAGAGAGTTACCTACTTCCCTCTCATGCTTTTGAGATAGAGCAGTAAGGCAGCATCCTTCTTTGTAGCATTTGTGCCTTGAACAACTTATTAGGCACCGAGATTTTTAATCCATTTAGAACGAATTTTTGTTGCTGATTGTTTATGGCTGATACAGGCCCTTCTTGTTGCCTTCCACCGTGACTTAAGCCAGCGCTACCTTGCTGGCAAGTATAACATAGATGTTTGAACTTGTGCATTGAAGCAGGAAAAATATATTGTACAACATATGCACCATCAACTAATGAACTTCTTTGCTCAGTGCTCTCCTGAGGAAATGGATAAGGATCCTCAAAACCTCTTCTCCTCACTGTTGAGACACCTATCTATTAGTCCCGGTGATAGAGTCCTGTGTAACAGTGGTAGCCACTACATAGTTCTTAATTTTACAGAGCATTCGATGCTTATTCTGGACAGCATCAATGGCCTTAGTTACTGCAATGTTAGCGATGCTGTAGACCATTTATGGCAACGTTCATATGATAATCAGTTTTCCCATCTCGCAGTACAAAGAAATGAAATAATTATTTTGGATGACATTGAGCAATGAGAAGATAGTACTAGGGATCATAGCCTATTTGAAATAATGAAATTCAATTCTAAGGTAGACGAAAATAAAGAAATATCAGACATTTATCCATACGTGACAACACACGACCTTTGAACTCTCGAGTCAACCAAATGTTTAAACGACTCCATAATCAAATGAGTCTGTCAAGCAATAAATAAAGTCCATAATAATGTGTTTGCACTTGATCCACTTATTGTTCAAAAACTTATTTGATATTTTGATTTTCGCTACTGTAATTATCCTTTTAGTTATTTGAAAGGCTTTTCAACATACTAGATTGTGGTTTATTGGCGGAGTCATACACTGGAAAAGACAAACAGAAGCAACAGGAACTAATGAAGCTTTATACTAATGGTCTTACTGACATGGAGAAGGCCGGTTTACCTATTTCATGTCCGGTTCGTTGGCATGGGAAAGAAAGAGGAAGGTTAGGCTCAGTGACCCACTGCTTAGCTTTTTAGGAGAAGGTCAAGACCATAAATGTGTTGGTTGCTTAACAACCCCTCAATGCGCTGCAAGCAACCATGCTGCCAGCAACTTGCCCTAAACTTTGCTGAGCGATGTGGTGGGCTGAGTACTTTTAAAAAGACTTCTACATTGAAACAATTAAGAAGTAAAAAACCAGTGAAGGAACCTAGAAAAGGAATCTAGTAATCACTCTGAGCTGAAGAAGTCTAAAGTAGATACTTCTTCGTATTAGCCCTACCTCTTGGACCTTTTTTCTTGTGCACGTAGCAAGTGCCTGGATTTGACTGAGAATAGCCCATATGATATGGAGACAAAAGGGCTGATCAAAGAATTTCAAGCAAAACTTGTCACTCTCTCTGATGTCCCCTGCAGTGCAAAGAAACCTGCGCTACCTTTAAGAGGTTGCATTCCAGGATTTCCCTGAAGAACTGATGAGGCATATTTCACGAGAGAGTTACCTACTTCCCTCTCATGCTTTTGAGATAGAGCAGTAAGGCAGCATCCTTCTTTGTAGCATTTGTGCCTTGAACAACTTATTAGGCACCGAGATTTTTAATCCATTTAGAACGAATTTTTGTTGCTGATTGTTTATGGCTGATACAGGCCCTTCTTGTTGCCTTCCACCGTGACTTAAGCCAGCGCTACCTTGCTGGCAAGTATAACATAGATGTTTGAACTTGTGCATTGAAGCAGGAAAAATATATTGTACAACATATGCACCATCAACTAATGAACTTCTTTGCTCAGTGCTCTCCTGAGGAAATGGATAAGGATCCTCAAAACCTCTTCTCCTCACTGTTGAGACACCTATCTATTAGTCCGGGTGATAGAGTCCTGTGTAACAGTGGTAGCCACTACATAGTTCTTAATTTTACAGAGCATTCGATGCTTATTCTGGCCAGCATCAATGGCCTTAGTTACTGCAATGTTAGCGATGCTGTAGACCATTTATGGCAACGTTCATATGATAATCAGTTTTCCCATCTCGCAGTACAAAGAAATGAAATAATTATTTTGGATGACATTGAGCAATGAGAAGATAGTACTAGGGATCATAGCGTATTTGAAATAATGAAATTCAATTCTAAGGTAGACGAAAATAAAGAAATATCAGACATTTATCCATACGTGACAACACACGACCTTTGAACTCTCGAGTCAACCAAATGTTTAAACGACTCCATAATCAAATGAGTCTGTCAAGCAATAAATAAAGTCCATAATAAACTGCAATAAAGAGTGCTTTTTATTTCCAATTAATAAAAATAAGCATTGGTGGGTTTTGTCTGTAAATATGGGCACTAAGGAGTGTGTATCTCTGGATTCACTCGGTCTCTCACATAGGGAAGAAGTTGCACAAATTCTTAAGGCAATAACCTCTAACATAAGAGAAAGAAATTTTGAGTTTAAGGAAACATTCGTTGACTACGTTAAACAAGGCAGAAACACCACCCAGTGTGGCACTTTTGCCGTTTGCTTTCTCACCAGCATGGCAGCAAAAACAGAAGTTGACTTCAGCCTTTATGATTTGGACCATGATAGGGACAGACTCGCATGGTGCATCGTCAACAACAAGTAACACGAAATAGCCACAGCACACATTTGGAAAGGTTAGCTACATTCATCTGAGCAGTCATTCATGATCTCCACACATCAACTTCTGCAAAAATGACAAGGCTTTCAACTTGAATGTTGAAAGTGCCCAAATGAAATCATTTCGTTTCTGCTGTAGTTGATTTTTATTCATTCAGAATGTTTTTTAAGTTTCCTATTCCTACCTTTTGGCAGATGAGGAAAGATTAAAATGAATTTTATGCATTTGTGTATAATAAAGCTTGCACTTCTAGAATAAACAAACTATGAGTTCATTTTTATTTCAAATGTCCAAAAAGATTTTATTTCCTTATTCATTGTAAGAGAAGATTATGTTTGATAACCACCAATTCCAAAACAAAGCTTGTCTATCAAACGCATCGACAAATCTTCTGATTTAAAAGTTGTGTGACTAGAAGAAGTAATTCAGGAGCAGTCCTCAAGGTTGAGATCTCAGAATAAAAAATCACTGTGCGTCTTAAATGTAACCATCTGATTTGATTTGATGTTAGTCATTAGGGCACAAAACTGACACAATAGAAAGTATGATCAATATTCCGCATCATTGTTTGACTTGATTTTATAAAATTGCTTGTCTTCAACTTTCAGATGAACTTAGTGATAAACAAATTAGTGGGCACATGAGGAGATTTGATCAGGACCACTTGGATATTGATGTAAGTTTTGCAAACTGTTCAGAAAAGCCACATTTTGTGATAACCTATCAGAGTATTCAAGGGTTCAGATGCTATGCTATACAAAGTAAGATGGATAGTATAATATTAATACCCTGAGCAACGATTTCATTGTCCTGGAGAGTTTTTTGAAATATTAAAACTTAAGAGTGGGCTAACTGATATTTCCTTTTACAAAAACTTAGACTAATTATGATTTATGTGAAATTTTAACGATTATTGTACAGCGTTGACACATTATTGGCAATGTAAGCAAGGAAACGGATTTCTTACAAATGCAATTACATTTGATTGTAAAAACATCCGTAAGAAAACATATTCTATTAATTTCTATTATTGTTAATTTACCTATTTTGCAGACAGAGAACTTAAAGATAATATATGGCAGCCATGCAAAGCTACTGGGACTTTGAAGTGAGGCAAAACGGTTCCTTCTTGACATGCCAAAACAAGAATTGTGTGTGTCATTGAAGTAAACCTCCGATTCGACTATGGTGTTTCAAATGTTTACTACGCCCTCATGCGGTTGCAAATTCAGCTAATTTGAAATGAAGAATTTGTTGCAGGCATATATTCTTGAAGTGGCATTTTCCCAAAAAAATATTATGTCAGATAGGGAAAACGAAAGAAAGGTGATTCTTAGTAAAGTAAAGGGGTTGGTAGACATGATAGCACTGCCAACAGCGACATGGTTGGCAAATTCAAAACTTGAACAAAATATGTGAATCCCCTTTGAAAAAGGCATCTGCCCCTTGCTCCCCTCATCAGGCATCACTGAGGTAAGAAAGGAACTTGAGGTAGAACAATAACCCATTTTAAATGATGGTATTTTGGGGGGGGGGGGTGCAAAAATCACCTGCGAGAAGGTTATACATGTCCCATAGGCAACAACCAGAGTTATGTAAAAGCTTAGGTCTTTTGTTTAACAAAAAAAATCACTTAATCAAATTAACACATACATAGTAATTACATAAGGATAGATTTGCCTAAAATTATCCTACAGACATTAAGTTGAAATAAGTAAATACAAAACTCAAGTGATATTTAATAAAGTCGTAAACAGTATAAAATACATTACAAATAATGCGCATGATATATAAAGCGTCATAATATAAACAACAGGGTTCATCCAGTCATGAATGGAAGTACATAAAAATGTATGTAACACTTGCCTGTGTAGCATGTTGCGGAAAATGTGAGGGGTGTCATTATATATGTGTCGATCTACTTGTTTGTGATTATATTTGGTTAGAGATTATGTTTTGTTGTATGATGTCCGGGTGTTGGCACAATAAGGTCTATGGGGTGGTTGGATGATGGATACGGAAATATTATGTAATTAGAGATATTGTATGTGGATGATTGAGACAGTATGAGAATGTAGGAGAAATGAATGGAGATGAGATTTAAGGAAGAAAGTAATGCAATTGATTGGCAGAGTCTTGGCACGTGATTGTAAATGGATAAAAGGCAGAGTGGTGGGTGAAAGCGGGCAGAAAACTGTTTTAAAAATAAAAAAAAAGGAAAGTCACCATGTTCCATGAAGGCGAATTGAAGGTAAGATTTCTTTATTCATATCATATGTGTTATCGTTGTTGAGTGTTTGCGGAATTTCAATGAGTTGCATTTGGAGGGTACAATTTTGAAGGAAGTTTGTTCTTTTTAGACGATTAAGTGGAGGAAAGAAGAGTCATTGGGGACATTAAAGAAAAAAGTGAGCAAAGCGTGGGCGTTGGAGAAAAAGAAATTTTTATTTATCAACGGGAGAGGGGAGAAGATGAAGAAAATAGAGTAAGTTGATTAAAAAGTTAAAATTTCTTGTCAGCTTTTTGTCAGGTCTATTTTCTCTATTAATGGAAGGAATTTTGTGAAATGGAAATGGGGTTAATGGATGGCATTGCATTGTTGTAGAATTGGTATTAAGAGTAGAATGACAATTGAAAGTGGGGAGAGTTATTGAGTCCGGAATAGAGCATTTGGAGTGTGCAGTGGGGTAAGAAGTTTGTGTTTATTGTTCTGCGGTAGAATTCTTTTGTTATGTAAGGAATAAAATGATGATAAGTGTGCAATTTTTTCCTTTGTATTTTTTCATTGTAGACCTGGAAGGAGAAGATGTAGAAAAATTGTAGGGTTGAGGAGGAAAGTGGAGAAGAAGAAGAAGAAGATGAAGATTAGTTTGAGAATTGGACCGGTGTTTTGGGGTAGAAACAATGGGGAGGACAGACGATCGGTTATTATAAATATATATAAAAATTAGTTTATAATTTGTTTAATTGGTTATGACTACTGTATCTCAACAGTTGTTGTTTTGATATTTCTATAATGGATGTTGTTCAACTAATTGTGTTGAAGACTTAGGTAAAGTGGCGGGAAATGATTATTCATTTGCAGAACAGTGTTGCTTGTTGGATTAGTAATGGTGTCAGATAGCCATGATGTATTGGGTGAATATCCCGGGTGCATTACTTGCCCTTAGATGGTAGGGGGGAGTGCACTCCTAGGAAAATCTTTCACCAGGGAATTAGAATTTCATTTTACCAATAATATCATGCATTGGAAAATCACGGTTAAAAGTATATTCAAACGTAGAAACACACCCGACTTAAAATAATTTCCCATGTGGCACCCAGCTTTAGAAAAATGCTCTATTTGGATACCCGGCGTAAGAAAAAACAGGTGCAATTGATACTTGGAAAGGACTTCATATCCCTTGAGCAAAATATATTAAGTACTCCCCCTCTGGGTAAATAGTTGGAAAATGGTTCTGTCAGTGAATATTTAGTTATAAGGTGGTGCTATCAACACACTTAATGTGTATCTTATGTTGCCTATGAAAGATCCACGCCATATATGCATAAAAACTTGAAGCCAAATAACAACATTAAAAGTGTAAATGAATGGAGGGGTTGGTATTTTGATGATAAGGTAGAAAATTGACAATTTGTCTCCTGTAAAGTTACAAGATTATTGTACTGAGAAAAATAGTTGAAGTTACTTAAAGACATAGATTTGGTTGATGATTCTTCTTGAAGAGCGTTTTGGGAATAAATTTTCTGCCAGTTTTTTAGGGCAATTTTTTTCAAGGAAAGCCGAAGGTCACATGATCCTCCACCCGAGTTTTTCTTCACTGAGGTTATTTGTCACTTGGGGGCAAGCGGGCCAATCGGCTAGAGGCTAGGTTTCTCCATCAATTACTAATGCGGAGAGGGTATGTTTGAGAGTTGTAAAAAGTGATGTTTGGGTAAAGGAAAAACTAATTAAACTTTGGGGATCTTGATTTAGGGGGTTGCGCAGACAATTGTTATAGGTGACGGAATATGAGTATATGAAATGTGGGAGATATAAGCGGGTGAATTTATTTAGAAAAGTGACTCCCCGCAGATATGTGCAAATTTGGTTTTTTTTGAAATTCAATAAACAGGGGCTGGAAACAGGTTGTGATTTTTTGGGGAAGGGGGTAGTTTTAGAAAAAAATGCACAATAAAACTCAATTGGTGTTGAAAATGAATAGCATCATGATATCATAAAATAATACCAATGTCAATAAGTGTAGATACAGTTAAGGAAACTAACATAAGGTATTGTTCTATGCATAAGGTGTCATTTTGCTAATGATAATAAGCGAATAGAATGTTAGTTTTCTTCTCTTCATCAAATGTGGCTGCATTCAGTGATAATGAGACTTGAAATGTATTGTAAGTGTGCTGATCTGTGAATAGAAAAGAAGAGAGTTAATGATGTAAGAAACTAAAGAAGGAGGGTGTTGCCGGATGCATTGGTTTTCAGGCCCAAACACCACGTCAAGGGGCATCCTTTGTTTCGGTTTCCTTTTTAGTGACTTTTGCACACCAAGAATGTAAATATTGAAGGGCGTTGGGACAGGGGAGTAATTTTTGAGCATGTGAAAGGTAGGAATGCTAGAATCATTGCAGGGAACAGGGAGCAGGCATTGTTTTATGGGCAGTTTTACCAAAACCATATCTTGTACAATTGTGGGACATCAAACAAATATGTGTGTCATTGAAGTAAACCTCCGATTCAACTATGGTGTCTCAAATGTTTACTATGCCCTCTTGCGGTTGCAAATTCAGCTAATTTGAAATGTAGAATTCGTTGCAGGCATATATTCTTGAAATGGCATTTTGCCAAAAACAATATTATGTCAGATAGGGAAAACGAAAGAAAGGTGATTCTTAGTAAAGTAAAGGGGTTGGTAGACATGATAGCACTGCCAACAGAGACATGGTTGGCAAATTCAACTGATCTGAAATTTTTTAAAATTCCCAAAAGCACACTTTTTCCACAAAACATCTTCTCTGTAAGTGGTGGTGGCATTGTCCATTCCAAAACTTGAACTAAATATGTGAATCCCCTTTTAAAAAGGCATCTGCCCCTTGCTCCCCTCACCAGGCATCACTGAGGTAGGAAAGGAACTTGAGGTAGAGCAATAACCCATTTTAAATGATGGTATTTTGGGGGAGGTGCAAAAATCACCTGCGAGAAGGATATACATGTCCCATAGGCAACAACCAGAGTTATGTACAAGCTTAGGTCTTTCGTTTAACAAAAAAAATCACTTAATCAAATTAACACATACATAGCAATTACATAAGGATAGATTTGCCTCAAATTATCCTACAGACATTAAGTTGAAATAAGTAAATACAATACTCAAATGATATTTAATAAAGTCGTAAACAGTATAAAATACATTACAAATAATGTGCATGATATATAAAGCGTGATAATATAAACAACAGGGTTCATCCAGTCATGAAAGGAATTCCTTAAAAATGTATGTAACACTTGCGTGTGTAGCATGTGTCATGTGCTACTTACAGTTGTTCATGTTGAACAGATATGATTGACTGTTGGTATGTTGGTCTTTAGTGGAAATGTCTGCTAAAACAACTGACATATATGTGAAATCATACCAATAAACATGTGAAAATAATCATGTTATTGTTAAATGAAGATGAGAATTCATCATATCCAATTGATTGTGTATGTGCAGATAAGTGTAGCTTATGGAAATACAAAAATAAGGATGTTTATAAGAAACTAAGGTATGAGGTTGGTGGATAGTGCTTGAAATTTCCAGCCATTATACTTGCAAAATTTGCGTTAATGACATTTAATGTCTTGAAATTGTTTACAGAAAAGTATCTCAAGTTTTCAAGATTGCATTAGCTCTGTTGGTGGGCTTTGTGCATGCACTGTGTGTGTTCATCACATGATGGAAAAAAGGCATGTGATGAGGAGAACTCTAATGAGTACAACAATGTGCCTGAAACCACTTAGGAGTATTGGCCAGAGAAAAGGGTTCAGTTCATCTGCCTGACTGAAATCAGTGCTGTGCAACTGTGTGTGGTTGCTTGATGTGCACCATTGATGACCACTGAATGGTCTGCTTGCTCATGGTTGTGTTTAATGCAGCTATAGTGTTGTATGTATAAATTAGAATTGAGCCAGTGATCCATTGATGATCTAGTGCTACTCAATTGGTGCTATGATACTTTGTTTGTGTTATTGATATGCACCATAGATGACCATTGACTGGTCTGCGCGCTCATGGCTTTGTGGAGGCAGGCATGCAATTGTATCCTGTTGTATGCATAAATTAAGAGGTGAGTGAGTGATCGATTGATGATCAATTGGTGATGAACTGATGAGCACATTGATGTACCCCAAACAGTGAACCCTTATGAGAGGGTTGAAATGTTAGTTAAGTCGAAAATTGCTTATAGAGTTCTCAAGTCAGGACTTTTGGTGCATTGTAACCATACTGTTGTTTATGTGAGGACTTCACGGAAGACAACATTTTGTGTTAATCTTCCATTTGATGAAAAGATTTTGAGGCCTGCAAATGATTGTGCTCTGGAAACTGCCACATACAATTGCCCATGACTAAAGACAGGATTTGGAAGGTAAACTCCTACATACCTCAATGACTGACCCTGTGCTTTGTTGATTGTTAGGCAATATGCAAGTCTTACTGGAAATTGACATCTTGCAATGTTGTTTGGCAGATTTGAGTCTTGTGATGACAGTGATATCTTTGGTGTCATGACATAGTGGCCTCTGTGTTCATTTGTAATTATTTCTGCACATATTACATGACGTTGAAGGTCTCTGACAATAAGAGGTGTGCCATAGCAGAGTCCCTTGTTGGGATTAAGATTTCTCAATAAAATGATTGTGGCTCAAACCTACAAAGAAAAGAAGAAATATGAAGATAAAATATTAATGAAATGGAGAGAAAAGCATGGTATGTAATAAGAAAAAGAAAATAAAACCTGCATTAATATGTTTATAAGAAACAAAGTTTTCAAGTTTGTATGCAGTTTTTTAAAATTTGGGGGTAATTTTCATGTCAAGTGTAATGCTGCAGTATAAAATGGTCTTACATGTTAAGAACTTGTGTTTGGAAAAGAGAAATAAAAGTGCAAATAACATAAGTTTCTCATAACTCTTCAACTGAATGCATGGTCGTCTATTAATTCAAATAAAAAATTAGCTGATTGTGTTTGATAATGTGTTGGTTACAAAGAGATATGTGTGATTTAATGAAATTATTGTAATGGGTACCTTAAGTTGTAACTTGTGCTTTGGAAGTCCACCTGGAGTTTGTGCATGAGAAATACCATTGCATATGCTGTAGCTTCCTCTGGATCATCAGTTACAACTCTGTCTGTACTGAGATATGTGTGCACTGGTGTTTGTAGTTGCTGCAGAATTCGATCATTGATGTTCTGTGACTCTTCATTCAGAGGTGTTAAGCAACAACGCTCTGACATGTACCCAGGATTTTGCATGAGATTTGCATGTTCAGGCTGAGTTGAAGGGTAAACAAAATTGAGCATCCCTTCCATCGATTCAGCCATGATTTCCTGTGGCAGAGTTACTTGATCATTATCATCATGTGGTTCATCGCCTGTTCCAATTCTCAAGAGCCATTCAGAAAACTGTCTGTATGTTTGATCTCTGGCAGCTCTCATGTTTGTAACCAGTTGAAATTGGTGAAAGTGATGCCATAGGCGTGATGTCTTGATGCAATGTCCTGCTCTGGGAACAACTGGAAGAACTTGTCTAAAATCACCCCTTAAAAACATAAATTTGCCCCCAAATGGTCGAGGGATTTGTGTTATGTCTCTGAGGAGTATATCAACAGCTTTGAGTGCATTTGCTGGGATCATCGATGCTTCATCCCATATCCAGATTGTTGTTTGCCTGAGCATTTTTGCTCTAACACTTTGCCTCTTTATGTTACATGTAGAATCAGGCAATAAAGGAATAGTTATTTGAAAAGTAGAGTGTGCAGTAGCTCCATTTATGAGTAGTGTACTGGCAATTCCAGAGTATGCCATACATTTAACTTTGATTCCTTGAGCCTGAAGGTTATGCACTAAGGTGTTATAAAGAAAGGTCTTACCTGTACCTGCTGGCCAATCCACAAAGTAACAATTTTCATCAGAGTTTGTTGCAATTGCATTCATAATGGTGTCATGAAGGTGCCTCTGATCATCATTGAGTTGTTGTAACATTTGTTCTCCTTGTTCCCCTTCATGAACAATGTCAATGTCTTCCTGCTGATTCTGTGGACGGATGAAATTGTTAGGAACCTGAGGAAGTTCAGAAAATTCAATATCTGAAATAGACGTACCATGAACTTGAAGGCATGTGTTAATGTCCCATAGACAGAGATGAACATGTCTGTCTTGCAATGTGATTTCTGGGTAATTGCGCTGGTCATGCCTGATGTAGTCTTCACACATGGCTTCCTTGAATTCTTCAAACAGGCCTCCAGTGTCAGATTGGGCTTGAAAAACCAGCAAGTAGCAAAGAGTTGACGCATTTTTGATGGCATGTTCATGACTGATGCTTCTTGCAAACAGTGCCTGTGTTCTGCGTCATCCTCAAGCAGTCCCATTGCTCTTGCTGCATCTTGAATGTATCATGCAGAAAACCATCGATTGTTCGGAGGTCTTCAAACGATGTAACTCCTTTTCTATGAAGAAGGAGCAAGCGAAGAGAGAAGAGCGAACTTGGTAAATTTGACCAATAATTGGACCACAAAATCGATGCTTCGCCACCATACTTTCTGTGGAGTGAATGTGTAATGCTCAGGAATTTCATGATGGAAGTATTCATGTGCATGTTCATCCTCTTCATTGAGTTGGAAAAAAGCTGTCAGCATGGTTCTTTGGCCAACTTGAAGAGCTCTTTTCTCTTGACCTGGAGGAAAAGATATTGTTTGTTCAAGTGGTAGATGAACTGCAAGCCGTATAATAACGTGGCTCTTATCATGCATATTATACTGCATGATTCTGAATACTGCTTGATGTGGTCCAACATATCGTGCATTAAGATGCTGCAAGATTTCATCATGGTTCAGATAATGTTGCCTGATTTCAATGTCAGCAGCATCATTGCCTTTGTGGATGTACTTGAATATGTATTTTACGCTGTGAGATGGTAGCATTGACCGTGGATTGTTACAACCCTAGGTCCTCTACCTGCATGTTCATTTAACGTTGCATTCCAAGAAGCCAATGCCATTGCAGCATTGTAATGTCGAATATTTTGAAGGAAGTGACGTGAATTCGCTGTATCACCGTTGAAAAGCGGCAGTATATTTACTGATGGGGGTTGAATTGGTGGTAATGTTATTGGCCCTCTGTAGAAGCATTTGGTGAAAACACCTTGACTATTCACTTCTTCTTGGAAATATTTAGCTCCACAGTTTGGACATGTGTTGTTCATTTGTCCGAGGGGATATGGGGGTGGAAATTGCTGTGGCTCTTCATCAATCATATCCTTATCCTCAGGTAACTGTGGCTGTGGGGGCGGCGTAGGCATTGGATCTATGTCCATTAAATTCTCAGGCGGTGGGGGTGTTGGTGGAATTGGCTCTACTTGCATCACTTCATGTTCGTCAGCAACCTGCAGATGTTCTGCCTCCTGTTGTGCCTCAGGGTTATTTACAGCTGCTTGTTGGAGTTGTAATTCACCTCCATCGTTCACTGCAGGCATGTTTAGGGGATCATCATTTGCTTGTGCCCCTCGATTTTCCTCTTGCCGTCTTGCATTTTGCTGGTCTCTGTGAGCTGCTGCTCTCCTCCTGTTTTCAAATCGTGGCCTTCGCAATCGTGGCATGATTCATACAGCTGTGGATGATAAATAACACGAATGCATAAGAGCAACATAGCAGTAGGGGAAGTAGTGGACTAACATAAAAGGCTATGATAATATTAAATAAAGATGTGTTGTCTGTTGTAGCAATATAAATATTTATTATTTATTGACTGCCTTTGAACAATCTATATTATACTTAGGATATGTGCGTTCTCATTCAATGAATAAATAGCATAGAAAGAAAAATGAAAACCATTCACTATGGTGAAATGTAGCCGAAATGCTCCGAAGCCATTTGAACAAGAAAAAGAATTTAGTCAAAAATTGTGACGTAACCTTGTCAATAGTAAACGAACGGTTAAAATTGAGAACTTACCGAATTAGTAAATCACAGGTATAATTCCACAGATTATAATAAGATTAACGGTTCAAATGTCGAAGTAAACTGGAAAAAAAAGGGAATTATGGTGAGATGAGCTAAACAAAATAAAGCGCAAAAATGAAAGGCAAATTGCGTGAAAATCGATTTCATCCAGATAATAAATGGCATAAATTCTCAAAAAATTTAAAATAAAAAATGTAAAGGCATTGGAGACAATGGAAAAAACCAACAAAATTCACGGGAAGAAATAATATAAAAACCATTCATTATGCTGAAATGTAATCTAGAAACTCCGAGAGTAGTCCAAAGACATGAACGGTTAAGTTAAAATGTTTGAGGTTAACTAAGTTATAAGGGAACAATAGGATTAAAAAGAATACTTACCGCAGTAGTAAAACACAAATTGCATATACTATTATGCATGAAACTCGTATCAAACTTTTCGATGTCATTAACTGACAGATTGCGTTCAAAACAACTTTTGAAAAATCTCTTTCATATATCCAAAAAAAACTTCTAACGATGAATACCTCAAACTCCTCGTAAAAATCGTGTAAAGCAATGATGAGAAGATGATGGTAAAGTCACTTAAGTAACATGGGAGGAACCGCGCAAGGATGCATGCAACGGGGGACTATCTGAATGATGAAAATCCTTTCCATCGTAGGAAATGCGCAACGATTGTTAAGAGCATCTCCCCCTGAAACAAATTCCGAAAAGTGTAAGCATGTAATTAAACAGCATAATGTCTTCACATGCATCAAAATTTGATGCGAAAAAACCAAGGATAATGGAATGAAGGAAACGCGCAAATACAGAGACAGATTGACAATATATCAGAAAAGAAATGCTTTCATTCAAAGGCATAAACACCTCCCGGTTAAGACACATCATAAATCAAAACTGCTGTCAAACTGCTTGGGTATTATACATACTTTGAAAACCTCATCGGAAACAACCGAAGAAAACGACATTATATTGGTTTCATCTAAATGCATGAATATCTCCCAAAAGAGAGGGAAAAAGGCAAGAAAATATCGGAACAGTCCCGTGGTTGAAAGAAAGGAGTTAAGCAAAAGTGAAAAGTGTGTTCAGTTGACTTAAAAATGTAAATGAATGGGGGGTTTGGTAATAAGGTAGAAAATAGGGAACTTTTCCCTCGTTTAGTAGCAATGTTAACATTTAACATGAGTTCAACCAAAAATAAAATCAAGAACCAATATTAGATATTATTACAACATAAATAAAAGTTGTAATTTTATGCATTAAATAAATTCATAGTCCAAATGATGGTAGCATCGTGGTTTGACTGCAAATGACGGCAATTGGTAGGATCTGTGAAAGGAAAAAAATTAAGACACTTAGCTAGTTAAGAACAATATAAAAAAGAATAAATTCCTAGTGAGAAGTACACGCCTGAATCAGGGGCAAAAAATATACATTAGACCTAAAATATCTTAGAACGAATGCTAGAAATTCATTTCGGAAAATAAATCATAATTCAAAGCAGGAGCTCAGAGGTAAAATAAGACTAAGCACAAAAAAGCCCCCCGAACCCCCCAAAGATACTGGCAAGCAACAGCAGGGGAAAAGGTATAATTCTTGGTCGAATGCTGTGTTAAATCGATGTAAACATATAAAGCACCCTTAAAACATGTATTTGGTGCTTTAGAGCGACTTACCAACAAAAAAACGGTGATGTCGTGAACAAAACGACTCAACGGGAGGCAAAGCAATGCAACAGAGAGCAGCCAAAGACGACGATCGAATCGAATTTCGCCTGATAAAACCAATAAAAAAGTTGAAAAGGGAACAAAAGTAGGGACATGAAAGAAAAATCGAAAGTTTTCATAGCAATATAAATGCTTACCTCGCCAAATACAGAGGAAAATGGTCCACTTTAAGTCCGTACACAACAGTTCGCTGACATCAAACTTCTTCTCCATCGACCGATCGCACGATCGAATTAGGCAAAGAATCCTTTGTCTGAGAACAAAAGGGACAAAGCTCTTTGGCTTAATTTGCATTGTTTTGGCATCGCACAACAATAACCAAAGCGAAGGATGAAAGGTGCCGCAGGGGTGAAGGAAAAGTTATATTTCTCAGCGAAAAATAAAGATATTCAAACGAAACCTTGAAAGGGGGAATCAACAGACTGCCAGAAAGCTAGGATAAAAGTTTGCAGTCGATCGTATGGCTCGTCTAGGAGGAGTTCTGCGCACATCCGCATGATTGCACGCGCCATTGTCGGAATGGATGTTCTTTCAAGGTTTCGTTCGAGGCTTCCTGTTTGCTTCTTCTTTTTGAAGAAGCCCCGCGCTCTAGCGCAGGTTCAAGAGCATTTTTGTCACAAAATTTTCTGCCAAGTTTTTTAGGCCAAGTGTTTTGAAGCAAAGCCGAAGGTCACATGCTCCTGCGCAGTGGCATGTGACGTCAAATTAAGTGCTCCTTCGCAGTGATTCATGACGGACACTTCCTGTGGTTCGTTGGGCCACTGGTGCAAACGAAAACTCGGACTACTGGCCACTTGGGATTGTGAGTGATGATGGTTCTTGTTATGCAAAGGCTAATTTAACAATTTCTTTCCACTCGGGTTTCTGATCCACTCGGGTTTCTGATCCACTCGGGTTTCTGATCCACTCGGGCAAGCGGGCCCGCGCTAGCGGGCTACTTGAAAAAAGTGTTATACTATTGTTATTACTTATGATATTACATAAAGAAAAATGGGATGGTTGTCTGCTCTGTTCAAAGGTCTATCTAGAAGTGCTGTTAAATCAGCTGCAAGAAAAGCTGCTCCTAAAATTGCTAAATCAGTAGCTAAAAATGCACTTGCAGGAGCAACACAGTTTGGAACTAATGAAATACTGAAATCAGCATTCGGTGGAAATGGGCGAGGACGAGGACGAAGACGTGGTATACAGAAACGTGACAGTCGCGGTCGATTTTCGCCGTCATCGTCAACGTCGTCACAGTAGAATCAGAGTTAGAGGTTTCATGGGAATTTTCCCGAGTGTAAGATATAAAGGAAATAAAGCTGAATTAAGTTGGTGGTAAAGAAGTACTCACTCATGAAAGAATTGAATTGATCAGCCATGATTCAAGCGTATTTATTCAAAACCGTTGTCAAGTGTGCTACTGAGCTGCTCTGAAACATCAGTTGCTGAACACTCTGCTGGACGTTTCTTTTAAAGTGAGGATTATGTAAAACAATATTCCAGACAAGGATTAGACTGACTGTCAATTAAACCATTCAAAGATTAGATTATTGACCAAATAGACCATTGAAAGATTAGACTATTTGTCAAATAGATAGTAAATATAGCCCTTTACGGTAAACTTTAACCTTTTTACAGTAAATTGATACTCTTGTTTACAATTTAGTGTGGTGTCTTTGAATGACTTTCTTCTTTACGGTAATTCAATATCTCCTTTACGGTGTCTGGGTGTGGGTACAATGGTACAGCAAATTTGCATAGTTACGGTGAAACAGACTATAAAAGCACCGAGCGCATAGCTGTACTTTCAGTTGAACAAGAGATGGCTGGACGACAAGAGCTATATAAAGTAACGTTTGGCAAGATTTTCAACACGAGTGAACCTGGTAAGAACAGCAAGCTTGTTGGTGAAGAAGTGATTGCAGCTGAAGAGGCCCACCAAAGAGAAGAACAAGACTTCAACAGTGGGGTAATTAACTTAGAACTCTATACGTTAGTCGGAAAACATCCAGTTACATAAGCCCCAGTATACTGTGACATCTGGGAAGATGATGACGACTTCGATGAGCCAATGGGCGATTTGGAGTATGAGTTCCGAAGAAAGTATCATATGGATGAGACTATTAATAACGATAGTTCTACTGAAGATGATGATGATGACGATATGAATGTGAATCTGTTCTTAAAGTACAATTACGTGTACGATGAAGACGATGATGTTGTTATAGAAGAAGTGTACTTTTTATACGATGATTTGGACATTTGCTAAGTACAATATGTAATCATTTATATCTATCAGTGTTTAATAGTAAAATCGTGTTTATTTTATAGTTGCATTCTGATGGCGAACAATATGGGAGAGGAACCAGTATGGGAATTAGTGGTACAGCTCCAATCTGTAACTACCCGTCTACAACTAGATCTGGAACCCCTAGACTCTGCCAGTCTGAGAGTACGACAACAGGGTGAAAACGATATTCGTGAAGAATTTGCATCTAAGAACTTACCCTTTTGTATTGAAGACGTTGGGTACTATGATAACAGAGTCACAAAGAAACTAACAAATTCATTACAATCTGACTTTGTAATGACAAGAGCGTATCAGTACAATACAAATGCAGAAATCCCGTGTGAAGAACTAAATTATCAAATATTTTATTGCTGTCATGGAAAAGACTGTTGCAAACAAGAGTGTATTAAAGACTCTTATGTACGAAACGTAGAAAGAATTACGAAGATATTTCCTACTAGATCTCGATATCAACAATGACTTTGGCCATTCTGTACTATGTGCGAAGTGTGGATTTGCAGACAATGTTTTACCTCGTGTTTTAATGCATGTATTCCAATAGAACTGATATTAATGAATTGTGATAAAAATCAGTGTAATTGCCTATTTAGACGTGTGTGCACTGCACATGTATCAAGATTTAGTGGATATTTTACGAACTCTAAACAGCCACCGTGTCCTCCACAGTTTAGCAGTAAAAGGTCCAATGTTCCACTGCAAGAATGGTCTGGTTTGTCATCAGAGAAACGATTTACAGAATTAGAACAAATAGAAAGTACAAACAGTCGTAATATAATTTTGTGAAACTATTATATTGTTGTATTATTTCTTGTCTTTACTATTATATTGTTGGTATGCGGAGCCCTTGGGAACAAATTATCAGAAACTGTCTTAAGAAAGTAATCTAGTGGTTCATATTAAGATATGTTTGTATCTGAAAGATTGACTTGTAACAGCTAGAGTGCAATCATCAACTCATCATCATTATGATCATCTTTGTAACGACTAGAGTGCAATCATCAACTGAATGTGTTTCATGCCTCCTTATGTAACGATTAGACTGCAATCATCAACTGAATGTATTTCATGCCTCCTATTGTAATAATGAAATTATGCCACTTCTCGCTTCGCGTCGTCTAGCTTACAGTGGCAGCTGATGAATGAATAAAAAGAATTGAACTACAACTATTTCTATTTTTTGTCTTTATACTGTTGGGACTGGGCTCAGGCGCAGATCCGGACCCGGGCCACCGCCTCCGCACCGTATCATCACCCTCCCAACCACCCCAATTTACGGTCCTCATCACCCTCCTTACGGTTCGCCTCGCACCCCCTCCTGTCTCGATTACGGTCACCCAGCCTCGTTGCGGTGACCATTACGTCATTACCGGCTATGACGTCATTTTTGCGCACATCACGTCTCTAAACCACGCTCTATACATACTACTTTGGTAATATGAAGTTTACATCTTAGTCTTGCTTTCTCAACTGATTCTACAGTTTACACAGCGTTTTACCTTGCGTGATCCCAACTACTTCATGTAAGAACTAACAATTAGCACCAATTGAATTCAGTTCAACGGACGCAAGGTGATAAAAGGGTGGCTTGAAAATAATATTATGGGGTTCAGCAGTCGAGAACACCCCATAGAAAACATGGTTGCTAAGCAAACGAATTTCCATTTGCGCTTACAAAATTTCATTTTATTGCTGAATTAGAGCAAAAACTGGCAAAATACAATTGTGACAGTAAAGTTCCATAGTTTTTCGATCTTCTGAAGCAAAAAATTCAAAACATTTGAAAATCTGATTTTCATGTTAAAAGACCAAGATAACCAACTTAACAAAACCACGAAGGAATCCCCTGTCGGCATGATGCATGCAGTCACAATTTGAGTGAACTCTTCACAAGATCTTGCTCTGGGCAAGCTTATTGCTCAAGAAACACTATCAATTGGCATCAGACTATTGTTGGCGTAGAGCTCTAGCTTGATTCCACATTGCTATTTCATTAATGATATTTGATACAATGTTAGGAGCAAACTCTTGGTTATCATGTCCTGATGTTGTCACACTGTCGTTATCACACATGCCATGCTCGCTGTCCTTGTCCACAGATTCTTCATCATCAGCCACTTCGATTTCATCACCACTGCTTTCATTCGTTTGGAATGTGGCCTGTTTAGCAGCTTTTCCAAGACTTGCTACTTTGTTGTTGATAGAATCCAAACAAATTGGACAGACACTAACAGTTGGCAGGATGCACTCGATGTGAAAACTGTGGCCACACCCCAAGTTTACTCGCCAGATTGGGCTGGAAGAGCGGCAGCCGATTTTGTCACACTTTCTGATAAAAAACATTGAGGTAAAATGTAGGTAATGTCTATTTAAGAATTGATTGGCAATAGATCTAAGTTAGTAAGCTCCACCAATATTACGTTAGGTAAAGAGGGAAATTTCCTTTCAAATATTAAATTTACATCAAGAGTACAAAGATGGTTCTTTTTCTGCAATGCTATTATTGCCCCAGTGAGCTTACGCCAGTGCATTAAATATAGAGATGCACCTGCTAGTTTGTAAACTTTTAAGACAAATAAAATCTTGTGGGTAACAAATTAGGCCTGGTTAAAGAATTTTGAAGTATGTTACAGACCAAATGAAAATATAATATAAGATACAGTGGTGAATCAATGTTCAATAAAAATATGGCTGCTGTTTGAAATCCCTGCTTTTAAAAACGGAGAATAGGGAAGCAAAATGTTTAATAATAAATGGAACTTTCGTAAGGTATTCATTAAAGCTTATTTTACAATGACCTAGTGGCTTGTTTGCCTCTTTCTCCACAGGGAGTATACTCTAATATAAAGATGTCTAAACATTTCCAAGTAACTATCTAAACCCGCAGCAAGTTTAAGAATGGTTTATTGGTTAAAAGAAAAGTTTTACCATACAGAATAAAAAATGTGTGGGCCACTCAGTTTGCAGGGTTTTTGGTTGATTATGGGAGGATGTGAATCCTAGAGGCAGGACTTTAGCAGTAACTGCTTCCCCTTTAAACAGATTTGGTAGCTTCCATTCCACCCTTGTATTTCTGTGCTATGGCACTTGATATGTTGCAGTATCTGGGTTGTTCAATATGGCTTGAAATTTTATTTTTTTTTTAAACCGGGCTGCATTTACTTTGAGAATGTTGATACTTTTGGTACAAAAGTTGAATTTGATGTTTGGAAGAAGCCATGATGTGAAATTTTGTAGTTCATGCTTGCATGCCTCAATCTCTTTTGCTTGTAAGGCAATTTGCTCCCCAGTGTTACCCTCTGTTGTCCTGGCTCGTAGAAATGAGTGAAAATTCTCAACAGGGTATTCATCGAATGCTACCAAACAGGATGCAAGAATTTCATGAAATGGATGACCTTGTTCCTTCCAACACCTGAACATAGATATGAGAACCAACAATGCCTTGTCATTATGCCTTCGTTGGAACACCATCGTCATAACCCAACAACGCAAAAGAGACTGACAATAGGCCTCAAAATCATTGCATTTGAAAACAATTGAGTAGATGCTCGAGACTAGTGGTGTATAATTATCCAACAAAGTCAGCAAAGTAAGATACTGGATATCTTTACAGTTAGAAAACACTGACAAAAGTATATCTCGTATGAGTGTCCACTCTCCATAAATAACCTCCAAAAGAAGAGAAATCCCCCAAGGTTTTGGTTTCTCTGAAAGCTTAGCATTCTTATAAAACAAAAATGAGTAGAGATCTGCGAAAACAGTGGGGAAGAGGGTCACAACACATTCGCTAGAATTGATGGAGATGTGTAAAGGGCCAATCAGAGAAGCTACATTTTTGGCAGAACTTTATTGCTCAGAGTAGAACAACCTACGCATTTGAAACTGAGTAGGCCAATCACCAACAAAAGGGGCAACAAAATGCTCAAGATACATAGAGAGGCCACAAGAAAGCATATGCTGGAAAGCCTGACCAAATGTTCAGCTGACTTCAAAGGAATCTCTATGCAGTCTACCAGTTTACAATTATCCATCCGCCTCATTTGATAAATTTCTGTCTGTCTATAGTCATGCACAGCAAGTCTATGTCTGAAGGGCCTGGGGATCAAAATATTCTGCAACTATCAAATCTGGCATTACTTGGGCAAATATTTTTTACATCTTTTCTTATTCTTTAAATTTGCAATGACATTGCAGTTGAACATTTTTTGCTTGTCTTCTTCTTAACTCTAGAGTCACTAAATAAATTGGCTATTTGTGAATTTCTTGATAAAAATTTTTGATTCCTCTTGCTTATTGTGCACCATGCTTAATCGTACTATGTGTTCAAAAGGTTGCATGATATTTACACTTCAAAAGAATACTATATTGTCACATGGATTAAAAATGGGTAAAACAAACCTTAACTGATATGGCCTGTCAAAATAATATTTCGATATTAAGTTGCTTGCCACATTGGAAATATATGTAATAGCCCAATGCAGTTTATGGGTGTGATGATAAGCTTTCATCTCTAACGGCTCACTAAAACATAGATTCTCTTGAAACCAGCTGAAAACTACTCTTTGCAGCACATGGTTACAAAGTGTTACGTTACATACATACATACATAAATATTTAAAATTTATTTTACCCAGGTCGGATTTTGGCAGCATAAAGTTGATGCTAATAAGAAAATTAAACTAGCTTAATTACATAAAATCGTTGAAATGAAATTGAAGTAATGTTTAAAATTTGTCTCTAACTTTATTTTAAGAAATCAAATGTGCATTTTAGTGTTCTAATAGTAAAAATTTTTTCCATCTTAATTGTGTTAAATGTTGTTTTCTTTCCAAAAGATAATTTACTTAATGTTTCATGTCTGATCTTAATTGACAATTGAAAGTTTCTCTATTTGTTTGCTTCTTTAGTTCTATGTTTAGTGCATTCCATATTACGGGACCCCTGAACTGTAATGATTGTCTTCCAGGAAAAGCATAGTTTGAAGCGCCTAAGTCAAATATCTAAATGGTACAAGCTATGATTTCCAGTTATGTAGATATGTAGGAAACAGGATCCTCATCATAAACCTACAACGTCTGCATCTCATACAGTAATTTGCAGAAAGAATGCAATTAACAGGCACCGTGGAACAGATGATTACGAACCATTCTTTGAAATGCATGAGAAACTCAAGTTGACCTTTCAGAGTCAAGAGATATTCCTTATTCAGAATCCAGACTGCCTGAACAGTGAACAAGCAAATGAACGAAACAATGTCAGCTACTTCCTCCAACGAACAATAGCAATGAGGCAAGCTCTTGCAACTGTAATCGTACAGAAGGTTACCTTGTTGCAAAGCAATGAAAGCAGCTTTCTTTAGAAATGGATTGCTGAACCTACCATAGTTATGGTTGCTAAATTTGATCCTACTCTCAGAGATAATTTTTGGAAATATGGTGCAAATAAACGAGCAGACAAAAATTCCTCCGTATCTACCTTAGACATTGTCTTGCCAAACTTTTTTTTCGTACAAAACCACACATGTTCTACCGCTACAAGGCTCTGTGGTAGCATGGAAAAATGGTGTGGCTTTCGTCATCAAAGATTGTAGTTCTAAATCTAGATTAAACTCACTCTCACTATCGCTGTTAGCTGTATCGTTCTCATAGATTGAAGGCAAAGTTTTAACATTTTAGTTTTGCGCTTGTTTTGATATTGTGGTTGTTCAAAATGTCTGCAAAAGGCTTTTTGTCATAAGTTGTTTTCTCGAGACTTTTTCATCTGAAAGTTTTAATTCAGGTCCTGAACGGAGCTATATATTACAGTTTTACCTCTAATTTCCAGAGTTTGGCAGCAATATTATGTACATCATCTGTACCATTTCCCGGTTGGTCACCTAAATCAAAGGCTTTGTATAATAAAACGGGCATGAAAGTAATAATGCTTTGATATTAAGGAAAATACTCTCAAGATACTCTTTATCATAAACAAAACTTTGCCATACTTAATGGTTGCCAAGAGGTTTTGGAGGCCCAGGAACAAAAATGCAAAATGGGGCTTTTGCAATAACAATGACAACAAGCGTTATTTTTCTTAATCATTCATGTATAACTACTATCTCTTTAAGGTAGCTGGGAACCAAAAAAAAAATTTTTGAGAAGGAAAGGGTTTTATGGCCTCAACTATCTCCATTGATGTACAAAACTACAGAAAACCATAATTCACACTCAAATCTGCATAATTTGCATATGTAGGACGTCATAATTGAAAAAATAGCTTAAAATGGTACACTCATTCAAAGAAGCATAGCTTCACAAAGATGAGCCATAGTTCAATCAAACTTTCACAATAAACAGATCAAAGCCTGCTCTAGGGGATGCAGCAATGATAAGGACAATATATTTATAATTACATACAGTAGTAAAGTGGCAATCTAAAATTATTCAAAATATCGTTTTTGACAAAACTAAAACTGACACTGTCACTGTATTGATTGAGATAAATCAACAATTTTTGGTGGTTGCTCTCCACAATGACTATGAGATTACAGCTACCAAGTTTCACTGCTCTATGTTTTATAAATCTTGAGCTATCTTTCATCAAAGTTAGCTATGACTTATGAAAAAACAAACTGAAAAAAATGAGGTTCAAAATTTGAGATATATCTACAACTAAAATCCCCCTGAAATATAAGAGTCTCCTCCCTCTGTTTCTTTCTCCTTGTCTATATAACCTTTCTTGATGCTTCTTAACTTTTTTCTTCTCCTTTTTCCAACAGCAGACATCTTTTTTTCTATGTTTCTTATTCTCTCTAGGGTACATCTTTTTGATAATTTTGCTATTGGTGAACCAGGGTGGATACCAAAAGAAGAGATGACTTGATGAGCACCACAAGGGCCTTCATTAAACTCAACGTTAGCTGAGTTTACAGAAGCCTCAAGAACTTCCCTTTGAACAAAAATATTTTAAGGACACTTTTGCCAAATAACATTATTCAATGCCTCATTCGCATTTTGCGTTTTTCCATGGAGGCACTTTGATAACAGCTCATCAGAACTGAGGTCAACAAAAATTGGCTTTATCAAGTCATGTATCCAGACAGGAATATTAATTGTATTTTTGTGGGTGTTCTTTCCAGTGACTTGATCTCTCTGCCACTTGCACCACGAAGTTTCTCCTCCTGGACGGTAGAGGTGACGGGTGTTGTCCTCTTTTACTGTGCAATGAAAAAGGTCAGCACAAATGGCTCTTTTCATCTGATGGACTGTCTCTTTGCTTTGCCTAATGGCCATGCCAAAATAAATCTGCAGGGAATTGATGACTTTATCAGTATCACTGTTTTTGTACTTCTTACGCAAATCTCTTAAACGTGTACCAAACCTCTTTTGAACATGGCCTACACATTCTAGCTTTTTAGGCTTTTTTCCATATTTTTCATAAGGCTTAGAATTGATAACTTCCTTAAATGAAGAAGTATTCCCATCACCTATATAGTTGTTGTAGATGAGGTTGTGGTAAGCAACAGATGAGGAGAAAATTGCAACAGCTCCAGAGCTCTCCATTGCTCCAGAAGATTCTTGGTGGTTAGCACTACAATTATGCTCCAAGAACCAATTTTCACACTCTGGAGTTCCTTTCTTGCTTTCCCAAGTGCTGCTTCCCTTACAGAACTTTGACATCACATGTTTGTCAACATATTTTCCATCAACAATTACAGTGACAAATCTTCTATAAACAATCGCTTTTGAGAACATGGGGTCTCTATAGCACAGCTTAAAACATTTATGGTTTCACTTTCTGTGGTCTCTTTGTCTTCCTGGCTAGGCCTTTTTCTTGTCGTTTATTTGGCTCGAAAGAGCTAGCTTTATTTGACTCTTTCGAATCACTGTTGCTAACATACTGATTGCCATGAAACCTTGTATTTGATCTGTAATTTTTTTTTTCTTTGATCCCATTTGGGCTTTTCATCTGAATGAAAACTTGCGTACGAAACTTAACAACCTTGTACACTCCCGTATGAAGCACAGGGAATCAAAGCTGCTTTTTAGCACTAAAAGGTGCACAATGTAAATACTGCAGCTTGGGGTTGGAAGCGACCAAAGGGGACTCAGGATGGGGTTTTTGGTTGCTATGTGGTTGCTAAGGACCAAAGTTGAAACAATACAGAAAAATGGATATGATGACCATATTCATTGAGAAATTTAACCCCAGAATTACTATAAGATGTATTTCAGAAAATTTGGTCAAAATACTGAACTTTTTGGTTCCCAGCTACCTTAGGGGATTCCAGCGTTGCTAATTCTGCAAACACGAGCCAGTATTTCTCATATCGCGTATGTGTGTGGCACTGAACCACAGTTTTCCCTTTTTGAAAGCAAGTCACTTTGTTAGAAGATTGAGTGATAGGCATCAAATCTTGATTGGCTTTGGCGGGATCCCCTTTTTCGAGAATCCCCATGATATTCACAGGTCGCTTACATGTGGATCAACAGATTCATTAGCAGCAATGAATGTTTCGCCATAATACGAACTTTGGCTGTGCCTGTTATTGGGACGCTTTTATTTCCAATTCATTCAGTTCTAATTTTACTTATTCTCTTACTCTTATTGTGATTATTGAAGATGAGAAATGTTTAGCGCATGAAATCATGATATGAGCTTTCAGCTAAATCATAGGGGAATATTCATTTAAATTCTGCAAACTGGGCATGTGCATTGTCCAGAAAAGTATACCGTAATGCTGCAATTAAACATGGGGGGCATTTATTAACTTTTCTGATATTGAAGGGGGCTGTCTGTTCGAAGGGGGAATCTAAGAGAGGGGGGCCTTAATTAAATAATGTTCTCATGTTCTAAAACATCTAATGACGATCGCACATATTGAAGAAACTATGAGGAACTTCTTCGTAAGTATTGTTCAATATGTTTAAATTCTGAAAAAATATCTAAATATCTACTTCAAATTCATCATCAACATCGCCAGAAGCTTTGGTTACATCAAATCTTCTTTCATTACTTCGAATGGGTTCTCGTGTAGGGTTTTCTGCCATCAGCACACTTTTTGCTTTCTTTAAAACAGGAAATCGTATTATCACTGCTACCATCAACTATACTTGATCTTTGCATCTTTGTATCTTTGCATCTTTGTATCTTTGCTACTGTACATGGGGCGTGTATTTGAGGGGGGCCTTTATTGAAAAAAATTGTAAAATAAGGGGGCCTTTATTCGAGGGGGGCGTGTAAAAGAAGGAGTGCTTCTAATCAAAGCATTATTGTAAGTACATAAATGTTGATAGTGCTGTTCTTTGATATATCAGTGGTGTAACTGAATTTAATGCCCCTTTTGGTTACATAATTTTAAGCTTAATATGACCTACAAATTTAAGATACCTGTGAAGTTAAAAAAATTCCTCGCACTTACGAGTTCATATCAAGTAAGAAATCTGTATCAAGAATGAATATTTGCAAGAGCGAATAAATTGCAAAACATTGGAAAAATATGATATGATGCCACCCTTTCGGTATCTTCTAAACTTAGCATTGCAATCAATGTGAGAGGTCAACTGTGCAATATTGCAAGGCGGGCATCTCATCAAATCTTTTCTTTGCAACAGCCCTCAAACAAAATGTCAATGCTCGGGAAGCTTGTAGGAATTAAGCAACGCTTATTGTTGAATCCTTCAAACAGAAAACATATTAATGGTCAGTTGCTATTCATGAAGCGAAGGCTAGATTTAGCAAGCCCTCGCATTATTGAATATCAAAACCGAGCTCTACCACTTACCCTTGCATTTCTAGATGAAAACTCAGACAGGACTTTCAAACACCCAGAAATTGAGCATCTTGGTTGAATCACTTGCAGTAGACCCCAAAACTGAAGCAATTTGCAATCATAAAGGGTGCAGATATTCTTCACTGAGCCTGGCCTCAGGCAGTCTCAAATGTAACCACATACAGGCAAAATCTAGGCTGTCTAAAATGTAACCACATTTGATGCATTTCACTTTCTATACCAAGACATCGCACCTCCCTACAAAATAATCATTAGGACTTAGCACTAAATATGTGTGCCATTATGGGAAAATATATTTACATCTTAAATACCCATTAATGAACCTTTAGCTATTCTACAAATCAACTTGGATTGAGGGATGCTTTTCACATATCTATAGAAGAAGGTTGGTCATGTGGCATCACTATTGTTTAGATTTGAAATTTCTACAAAATATAGCAAACAATTAATCAATTCTAACTTTTCAGAAAAGCTAAAAAGTCTATTTGCAAGAATTGGATGTGAGCCTTGAGCATTGCCAATGAAAATAACGAAACAAGCATATGTGGAGAGCAAAGGAAAATTAATTGTATGCAATCAGTACTCACCTCCTATTGTAACAACAGTGATCGGGAAGCCTTCTTTAGTATAGGCAAAGCTTTCCTCTCTAGCAAATCTTGATGAGCAGGATTGGCATTGCTCCATAATCAGTGGGAGTTACTTGTCACCTATAAATGTTTTGCAAATAAAGATTGGCATGAAAGAATGGAATAAGGTGATTTGCTACTAATTGCCATATCAAATTAAAAATAGGGCTTTAACAGATCAACATCACATGGCTATTCTCTGTTAAATAAAAACTTTACATTAACTTATTTCTTTGTATCTGATTTAAATCTATATATGAATTTTATTCTTTAAAAAGTCTTTACATAAGTTTAAAAATTATTTTTTTATACAACAGTTTCTTACATTGTACTGGTATTTACTTTTTTGCCATAATTTGATCTTAGTAAAGAACAAAGCACCAGGACAAGTACAGTATTTCATTAATGTCTTCTCAAATCCATAAAAACTATACATTGATTCTGTATCTACAGAAAATATAATATATAAACTCATAGATTTCAACAAAAGCACCATCTCTAACTGTTACAAAGGGAGGGCACTGACTGCAAACATCCATTCAAGGTAACAGCTCTGTCATGCAATGGTTGCAATCAATGCCTGGCTTCATCACAGTCCGTGCAATACTTTTTTCCCATCTGTACACCTTATGCACTTCTCCATAGCTGGTTTGACAAAACACACATTGCAGTTGCCTAGCTCAGCTCTTGCATCTTCCAAAATGAATCTGAAGATATTAGATCTGTTTGTGCCCCAGCTTTGATTTGCCTCCTCCTCTCTTGCAGTCCATGGTTGTTTCGGGGGACCTGCATAATTTGAAAGCAGGAGCATTCCGTGGAAAGGTCAACCTCTGTGTGAAATTAAGAATGCATGATTTTTTTTCCAGAAACCCATTTTAGGACAATCATCAACGATTGTAATGTCTAAAAAGGGATCTGACTTATTCTTTTGCGCATTATGAATCCACAGTAGCAGAAATAGCTGAGTTAGCAGACAACCACCAGTTAGCAGAAAGTTTGGCTTAGTTTTGAATTTCAATAATAATGTGTGCAATCATACATCTAGTCTTGTTTTTGTCTTTCTCAAAATACCATCAAAGTTCATCATTTAAAGCATTCGGCAGCATTTTGAGTAACAATCAGCAAAACAGACATCCAGAAGCTCAGCTAATTGGTAAATGCCACACAAACAATTAATTTCTTTCAAATATAGCTCATTCCTAGGCCTCTTCTTTAAAGCACTCAAAAAATTGTTTTCTCTTTTAAAACAACCAATACTATGATAGGATCAAACTGTTTTTGCCTGGTTTTATTACTAATGCAGAAAACGTCTTTGTAAATGGTCAGGTTACGTGTGTGAAATTTTGAAGAAGATGTAGAAATTGTCTTCTGTATTTCATCTATGTGGATCTAGTACACCTTTTGGTGGTTTTCCTGACCCTGGCCTCTCACTGAGTTCAAGTTCAAATCTGCCTCGAGTTCAAAGCATAATGGTGGCTTTTCCATAAGCATTTCATAAGAAGAAGACAGTGACCTTGAAAGTTTTTATACTGTGAGTATTCATTTGAGATGAGGGAACTTACCAGAGCTGAAAAAACAAGATGGTTCAGAAAAAAAGAATGACGTTCTTAGAAATGAGTTTCCCATCAAAGATCTTCATTATGTACAATTATAATATGATTAAAGTGCCTGTGACATGATTTTTTGTATTCGCTTAAATGATGCATTGCAGTGCTCTTATCGTGGAACTGAACTTTTTTTTGGATTTAAAGCGTTTTTGATAGAGAAATTAAGCAAATTAGTGCGGCCTAGCCTAGTCGCTTTATCGTCCATCGCCGTTCTCTCGTGACGTCACAGGATGAACTCGTTCCGAGGCTTTTACTTCCCATCAGCTGATATCTCGGCCGAGTACGCAAATTTTTTCGAGTTTAAGCGTTTTTACCAGAACATCGTAAACATGCCAAAACGATGTGTTGTTGGGAGATGCAGGGCAGTAAATAGCAATGGAGTTTCGCTTCAAAAATTTCCTAAAGACGAGAGAATATTGAAATTATGGGTGAAGTTCGTCCAGTGCACAAGGAAGGACTTCGTGAAGCCCTCTTCGTTCAGTTGCATTTGCAGCCTGCACTTCAGCCCAGATTGCTTCTAAAAAAACACGGTTGCTGATTCTCTTGGTTTTGGTACAAGGTAAAATAAATTATTTATTTTTAACTCACTATTTCAATGTCTATTTGGTTACTTTGCACATGCTTGGACTTTAGGCCTATGCCAAACTCAAGATAGGTCACATTGTTAAATGCGCTCACAGAAACACCAGCTTAGCTGCATTATCTAAAGTAGTAAACGTTACTAAAGATATCTTATCTGTTTCAGTTCTTCACAGTTAGAAAAGGGTGCCGTCCCTACGTTGAAGAGAGGACTTGACAAGGATTGCCCCATGCCTGGACCCTTGACAGTAACACCAGGAACTCGTGGAGCAGCAGCAAAACTTGAGCGAGCCAGGGTAACAATATTACTCTTGCATTATAAGCAATAACTGATAAAATATCATATTCTGCTCTGAAATCTGATGTTTATCTTCACTACACAAGTACATATTGTTTTACTACTTCCAGGCTGTGACGGTAGCTTGTGCGCAAATAGACATGGATGAAGAATTCCCACAAAGGTCAGATGGAAGCACCCCATCAATTTGCAAAGTCTCTACCAGATCAGTGAAAACTCAAGCATTTGTGAAAGGAAGAAGCTTAAGTAATTATTACCCTTTTTGCTGTTACATTTCATTGATACATGTAAAATAGTAATAATTAGATGTTGTCATATATATGTATATTATGAAAAGTTTATTCATGCCCCAAGTTTATTATAATTTTTTCAGAGTAGGACGTCTCTTGCTTTCCTTAAAACTTTTAATTTATTTTAGAAATTCAACCTTCACCAAATATGATAGATAAAGGTGTCCAATGTAACCTGATTAAGTTTGACTCTTCGACCCCTGTCAATAGTGATGATGAGGAAGATTTAGTTGCTCACGAAATTAATGATCCAACACGATCCAGATGTTACAATGGATATTTCACATGATGATAGCTTTGTGGATATTGAGGGTATGTGCATGTTTGTGCATTTTTTGTATCTCATATGTATGAGGGCACCATACTGAACTTTGGAACAAAATGCAGATGAAACAAGTGCAATTTGCATCAATTTAGCCATTATCGTTTAAAACTATGCATTGTGCTCACTACCATTACCTTTTTTTACCAACAGGCCCTCTTTTGAGCAGTCTGGGGATCATGAGAGAAAATTTCTTGTTCATGAAACAAATTAATGGAACTTTTTGCATTCTGCACCTTCTGTCTGTCATCTGGATGCAAAGCAACAATTACATCCATAATTGGAGCAATGATCGTCGTAAATCAGCTTTGTGAAAAATGTGGTGAAACAAGAACATGGCATAATTCACCCTACATTGGAGCTATACCATCCTCTAATTTGCTACTGTCTGGTGCTATACTCTTTTCTGGTGGGCTTCCTGGAAAAATTTTGAAATTTCTCAAATTCTTTGGTGCAGTGACATACAGGTAGCTAATACCATTATGAATATATAATAAAAATATAAAAATATTTTATTTCATTATATTTAATATATATCATATTTAAACAACATAAATATACAAATATATTTCAAAATGACCACCCTTTGAATGCTGACATTTTACTACACCATGTTTTTCTTGGTATAAAAATGCTCCAAGGGTCTTGCTTGTACTTGGAACATATCTATGATATGGATGGTTGTTGATAAAAAAATCAGGGCTTTCTGAAATTGGGTTTTCAATTATTTGTTTATTTTCTTAGTCCTAGAACCTTCCTCTAGGCATCAGAAAGCATATCTTAGCCCAGCAGTGCAGACTATTTGGCAAAACGAGATTGCAGCCATCCAGCAAGACATACGTAGGAAGCAGCATTACACTGTTGCAGGAGGTGATGCATGTTGCGATTCAATGGGTCACTCTGCTAAATATGGTAGCTACACTTTTGTGGAACTTGGCCTCAACAAAGTATTGGATCTAGAGCTTGTCCAGGTGAGAATTATTTGATTTATGTACTTGTATAGTTAACATGGATAATAAATCTAAATTGAATTGTGTATAAGTTGAAACAGCCTGCAATTTGTGCGAAATGCTTTTTATAGATTAAAAGTTAAATGTAAAAGCATTTAGCACAAATATACACTAAGTGTTTTTGTTATAATTGAATTGTAGTATATAGTATATAGTTATTGGTTTAGTTGAATTTTGAACATTCATGAACATCAATATATGAAAAAATTCATGTTGCTTGACTATTCCACTTGCAGTCCAATGAAGTTGGTGGTAGCTATCATATGGAGCAAGAGGGGCTTAAAAGGATCACGAACCACATGAGAGAAAACTCAGTCAATATCTCTGCAATTGTAACTGATGGTCATAAGTCTATTCAAAAGTGGCTCAGGGAGAATTGCAAAGATACAAAACATTTCTTGGATGTGTGGCATGTTGCAAAAGGTGGGGATTGTATGCTTATGCACTTACTACTCTAATTTTCATTATTGTTCAATTTCTTGCAACTTATAACTACATTGGGAACATATTTGTACCTCCACCTAAACTTATCTAGATATTAATTCACTCGTCAAATTCATTAAACTTATAAATTGATATTGAGATGTTGAACTCTAGTTTTCCTTTTCCACAGGCCTTGCGAAAAAGATGGATGCTTTGGGAAAAAGGCGCAATTGCTCTCTGGTTCATAGATGGAGCAGAAGCATAATTAACCACCTCTACTGGTGTGCAGTTAGCTCTGGAGATAATGTTGAGTTGATGCCTGCAAAATGGAACTCTGTAACAAATCATATCTGCAATATTCATGAAGGACATTCAGATTTATACCCAAATTGTAGTCACGAATCATTAGATGATGATCCAAGGGAATGGTTTACAGCTGGTGAGTCCATTTCTGTTTATATTTGTGGAGTTTATCCTGTATTCCTCATTCAAAATTCTGCTTCAATGAAGTGAAGTCTATGAAATCTGGTAGGTCTATTCCATGATTCCAAGCATGTCCATTACCATTACCTATTTTTTCGCTACTTTCAGGAACTGAAGTATATGAACGGTTAAGTGAGCTGCTGCATAGTACCCATTTGCAAGCAAGTGTACGGAAATTATCACCATGTGGCCAAACTTCTACTGTAGAGGGTTACCATAGTCTCGTCAACCAGTTTGCACCAAAGATGTTTCATTTCTCATTTCAAAGTATGAAAGCAAGGTACAATATTATCACATTCTAGTGCTCACACTTCCTTCAAATCTCATTATGCCTGTAACATTGCCATACCTAATTCCAAAGTTGTTTTAGTAATGCACTTTTTTTGAAGTGGCCCGCTAGCGCGGGCCTGCTTGCCCGAGTGGATCAGAACCCGAGTGGAAAGAAATTGTTGAATTAGCCTTTGCATAACAAGAACCTTCATCACTCACATTCCTAAGTGGCCAGTAGTCCGAGTTTTCGATTGCACCAGTGGCCCTACAAACCACAGGAAGTGTACGTCATTGATCACTGCGAAGGAGCACGTGCATTTGACGCCACATGCCACTGCGCAGGAGCACGTGACCTTCGGCTTTGCTTCAAAAAATTGGCCTAAAAAATTGGTAGAAAATTCTGTGAAAAAATGCTCTTGAACCTGCGCTAGAATGCAAAAAATTCATCAAACAGAAGGGGCAAACAGGAAGCCCCGCATTCTAGCGCAGGTTCAAGAGCATTTTTTCACAGAATTTTCTACCAATTTTTTGTGATCAATGACGTACACTTCCTGTGGTTTGTAGGGCCACTGGTGCAATCGAAAACTTGGACTACTGGCCACTTAGGAATGTGAGTGATGAAGGTTCTTGTTATGCAAAGGCTAATTCAACAATTTCTTTCCACTCGGGTTCTGATCCACTCGGGCAAGCGGGCCCCACTAGCGTGCCACTTGAAAAAAAGCTAGTCTTCTCAATTATTGGTTTTAAGCAATGTTGTGGAAACAGGTTGGACTCACAAAATCTAGTAGAAGGGCAGGAAAACTGAAGGGAAGGAGGACGAAAAGTTTATTTGATCGGTAAATAATGTGCAGAGAGGGCTTTAACTTCTATTAGTCAAAATTACTGCCCCCCTCCCAGAAAAAGTATTATTTCAGGCTTGTTACTTGACATATAATACATGAGGGATTTAATGATTTGAAAAAAGGGGAACAAATTTATCAGGACGCTCCATATTTGGCAGGAACTTGACTGAAGTCAGATATATTAGGTTATTGAAAAATATTGATTTCCATTGTGATACTTGTTGGAAGGGGGTAGATTGAGTAAGAAATGTGCAATAAATGGCAAGTAATTGTGAATCAGAAAAATTATCATCATTTCCAAAAATAACTAATATATAAATTGTTCACTGCATTAACTAAGTTCATAGTTCTTATGATAAGTTCATCGTAGTTTGAATGTGAGCTGTGAGTGACTCCAATCTATTAGATCTGTGAAAAGAAAAAAGTGGTTTAAGACAGTTATTTAAAAGCACCAATAACATGAAAATAAACATTACGAAGCAATTGTCGACATCATGGAAATAAATTAAAATTAAAGTCATCGTTGAATTCCCTAAAACTTCAAGGGAAATCACGTTAAAACCAAGCAAGAAATTTTGCAGTATTTAGCAAATATATTTGGGGGAAGTAGACGCGATTATATGCATGCAATTGTTCATCAGGATAAAATGATGTTCAGCACAAAAATCCACCAAAATTGCTCGAGAAAAACAGCACGAAAAATGTGTAAAAATTAGTTAATAACACAAATAAAACGCAAGTGAGCATTAAGAAAGAACTGTAGAACAGTTCAGTAACATGCATAAAACTCCTTGAGCAAAAAAAACATGATTTATAGCACGTATTTCCTGGCATGCAAAAACCTTCAAACCACTTGGGAAAAACGCCCCGAATCTCCAGTGCGAAAACCAACCTTGAAAATCGTCGTAAATAAGCCCCACAAAGTATAATTTCATAAATGCATCAAGGAAACAATTAAGAAAAAGTTAAGTCTTATTTTAGTGTAATTTACCTGAGCAAACAGTTATTTCGTGGTCGAGAAGATCGCCACGGGGGGCGAAGGAAAGGCGCCATGTTTGTTTGACCAGTGTCGAAGGTCGATCGTGAAATCCCCTGAAAATCGAAAATAAATACGGTTAAAAGCAATAAAAAAATTCAGTTGTATTTAGCAAATTTATTTCTGACCAGTAAACATGATTTTACGCATGATTCTAGTCATCAGCGATCAAATAAAGTTTAGCACAAGAAGACCCAAAAAACTAATCGCAAAAAACAGCATAAAAATCGTTTTGAAACCAGCTGAAAAGCAGTGAAAACGTTGAATTGAACTTCCAGCTACAAATCTTGAAAAGTTTAGTAACATTGGTCAACGTGATGTAGGAAAAGTAAACGTGTATTCAAGCACGTCTTTGAAAGCATGGAATGTGGTAGAAGATACGCCCCCTCAACATCGTTGAAAAAAACAACTTGAAAAGCGACTCAAATTCACTTTAAAAAAAACGATATAATTCCATAAATGCATCAAAGAAACAATTTATAATAAGTTAAGTTTTGTTTCAGAGTGATTTACCTGAGAAAGCAGTGATTTCGTGATGAAGAAGGACGCCACGGGGGGCGAAGGAAAGGCGCCATGGTTGTTTGACCAGAGTCAAAAAAAGATTGTGGAATTCCCTAAAAATTCAAGAGAAATTGCGTTACAACTGAGCAAAAACTTTGAGAAAGAAATCTAGAAAGTTAAATAACGCGTGTAAGATTGCGTTAGCAAAAGAAAACATGATTTATAGCACGCATTTCCTGGCAAGCAAAAGCGATCGAAGCACATGCGAAAAACGCCCCCGAATCTCCATTGTGAAAAACAACCTTAAAAATCGTCTCAAAGTAACCCAACACATCGAGGAAAATACATTGAAACGTCAAAAACATCCTTTAAGAATTGTGGAAGGTGGTTAAAAACGACAAGCAAAACGGCCCAACAGTAGCCAGGGTCGAAGGTCAAAAGTGAATTTCGGCTAAAAAAACCAAAATAAGTTACGTTTAGACGAAAAAAAGTATTAAAAAGGAGATAGTTAGATACAGGAAAGAAAATTCGACAGCTGAGAACGGGAAAACGCATACCTTGGTAAATCTACAGAGCGAACTTCTCCACTGTCATTCCATCCACCCCTGCTCGACAACGTTGGACCACTCCTTCTCCATCGTGCCATCAAAACAGGGTGTTACAACAGCTAAGATCGTTTGTCTGAGAACAAAAGTGGCAACAGCCATTTGCTCGAGTAGCATTGTTTCAGCCTCTCCAAACGTGGCCCCCGGGGATGGATGAAAGGCGCCGAGCTTGACGATCGCGATCGCGATAAAAAATATAAAAAAATAGATAAAAATCGAAACTCACCTTATTACAAAAGAAGGGCTCGTGAAGAAGAAAGAGGAAAAGTTTGGGATCAATAGGCTGATTCGTCTAGGAGGAGTTGGACGTACAACACCTCTGTTTTTGAGACCATTGTAATCGATTGTCCTATTGTTCGCTCTGCCTCATTAGCATATTAGGGACATTAGTATCTAGGGATAGTATTTTCTTTCATGAAAAACTATGTTCATTTAATTTATAGGCTTTTGACTGCTGCTCTACACTTCAACGAAAATGCAAGTCGTGAACAGGCTAGGAACAGAGAAGGCAGTCTTGAATACAAA
Organism: Catostylus mosaicus; assembly: GCA_964019065.1. Lineage (NCBI taxonomy): Eukaryota > Metazoa > Cnidaria > Scyphozoa > Rhizostomeae > Catostylidae > Catostylus > Catostylus mosaicus. Next base: position 3,515,901 of record OZ025198.1, read on the forward strand.
ATTGTATTCCCAAAGTACAAGAAAGGTGGTTTTATAGTTAGAAAAATAACAACTGATTGCACGTATGGTAGGTAACAAATCATATCTTTACTAAATAACACAATTCTTCACTATTTCAAACTATGAATTCAAGCTGCATAGTTCTAATAAACAGAAATTGAACATACAGAGTACACAGTGCAATTGCAGATTCAACAAGGATCATTTCCTTTGAATACCGCCCTATCCAGTGACATGACTGTTTAAACATGTGCCTTCCCTTTTATAGATATGTGAGGAAAATATTTAAGGAGTTCATGAGACGAGCAGAGGAAAGCATTGTAGAGATGGAAGAAGATCATCCAGAGCCATTGTGCAGACAATATGAGCGACCATCCAAAGATGATGCCATCCAGTCAATGCTTTCTCGATTTCAAAAATAGATTATGTAGATATGTTTATATGCAATGGGTATTTGTCTAATATGTGATTATGTGTATATATCTAATGTAAATAGGTCTGCAAGCTCCTTAGATATCGGGAAGCTTGAAACCCTCAAAAACAAAATCCTCCTCATCACCCGGGGGTGGGAAGTGTGCCCGAATGCAGGATACAGCACAGCTTGGCAAAACAACTCTTACATGTCTGCCAAGGTAGTGCCAAATCCACTGCACAAATTGCCTGTAAGCAACATGCCGGAATTTTTTATGCCTTGGACCTTCATAGGCATCTTCATACTGCTGTTTGTAGTAATACCAAGCTGTTTCAAGGGCCCAGACATTTGCACAAACAGCAATAAACCCAGGATGATATGTAATGCAGGCTAGTGGCTCGCCTTCTCTTTCATTCAATTTCTCCATAACATTTGGGATAGAGTTACAGCAAATGTTTTCCATTTTCCTATTTTGTGGCTGGTAATGCCCACACAAACACCTGGGGAAATAAATGAAAAAGAACCATGAACACAAATTTTCTATTTAGTCAGCATCCCTCACTTAAAAGTTAAGTGTGCTAGTACTTACCTTAATTGTATTGATTCATTACTGCATAGCCCAACCATATTCTATACTATGATACAGAGAATAACAATAATGTACTGTATTAGAGTAAGAGCCAATGTTATTTACGCACAAAAGCTGCTATCATTAACATGTTGCTTAGAGTTCAGAAATCATGTATGTTTTGCCTCCCCTCGCGTACGAGAGGTAACATGTAGACGTACCTTAGTGGGCCATAGCGTGATAATTTTTGACTATACGTATGTCATACAATCATTTTTCACAAATTAAATAGCGTTCTTACCATTCATCTTCAAGTTCTTGCTCTGGTGGAATTTCGTCGCGAGGTTGGTCTTCTGGCCTAGCCTCGACTATATGCTGCCTTGGCTCAAACATGTACGGTAATATCTCCGACGGGATGTCTGCTGTGTCATCTTCTCCATCAATTTCAACTTCTAAAAAGGCATCGCTTTCGCTGCCTTCAAAACTCTCATCCTCACTGCCACTACTTTCCCTGGAAATATCGCTCATTTTGGACCTGTTGAATTTCCCTTATTGACTTCAGTACAAAAACGTAAAGGAGGAGGCAATCGGGTTCATCCCCTGACGCCACTGTCTACTTCATTCTGAAAACCAAGATGGCGTCTTTTGGCGCAGAAAATCACCAATAACTGCTCCACTTCTCACCAAACGTAAAAAATAACCTTAGAAATGAAAACAACAGGCCTTTTTACATAAGTGCAGATATATAAGCCCAAAAGTATTAAAATCATGTCACAGGCACTTTAGGGGCCATCCATAAAGTACGTACGCAGTAAAACTTGAAATTTTGACCCCCCCCCCTCCCCCCTGTACGCACCTGTACGCTTTTTACAACCCCCCCCTTGCGTACTTACGCAAAAAATAACAAATTTTTGACCCCCCCCCCTCCCTCCCCCCAAATAGAGAAAGACATTAGCCAGAAGAAAAATATTTTTTTATTGTTGTTTTTTCAACAAAGTTTTATCTCGACAAGTACAAAATGCATTTATTGGGAAGGCAAATATATTTACTTTAAAAAGTTTTTTTTATTGCGAAGGTTTAAAATCTAATATTTGGGAAGCAATTCTTGTTGAATTGTAAGATTGATTATTTATAGTTAAATTCGTTCCAAAATGGGGAGTCTAAACGATTCAGTTTTGAGATAATCCTTAAAGTATCAGAAATAAAACACAAAGCTTCAGTTAAAACATCTCAATATAGTTCTTAAACTGAAAAAATTGCATTAATAGCTTTATCATGCAAAGAAATATTTTAGTTTAAACTGTGCCACATCACTGAAAATGACATTTTGAGATATACTCCTTCAAAGTTTTTGAATGCAATGTTTGCTGTGTTTGGACAGTAATACCTCTCTGGTCTTAAAATGCACCACTGGAATAGGACTCCCCTCCTTCTGCCTCCTTTTCTGCATCTGTAAAACCTTTCCTTTTGGCTCTAAGCTTCTTTCTTTGTCTCTTAGTTTGTTCAGATGTCTTCACCATATTGTTCTTTATTTGTTTATTACGCTTTGTCTTACCTATATTATTAAAAGCTTTACCCAACTTCAACCCAAGTTTGTTAAAAACCATTTCAATTCCCTCTGAGCCTTCATTAAAGGCAAGCACAGCAGAGCAAACTCCCAAGTTGATGACAGTTCTTCCAACATAAACTGACTTTGGGCATCTGGTCCAAATGATTTGATGAAAAGACTCATTTGAATTCTGAGTTCTTCCGTGAAGACATTTCGATAGTAAGTCATCAGAGGAGAGATCTTTAAAAACTGGGTAAATTAGCTGTTTAATGCTATTTGGCAGGTTAACCTTTGGCTTATATTTATTAGTTTCATTGATTCTGTCTACCTGCCATTTGCACCATGAATCAATGGCTCTTGGGCAAAACTGATGCCGTACATCCTCATCAAGGTCACTACAATGAAACAACACTGCCCCGATTGCTTTCTTCATTGGATACAATGCTCCAACATTCTGTCTGATGGCCATTCCAAAGTAATTTTGCATTGTATTGATAGCAACATCAGTCAGCCTTCCCCTTCCTGAAATTCCTTTCCCATCATCAAGTTTTTTCCCCTTCCACTGTGACCTTAGCTTACGAAGCCTACTCCCCAAACGTTTCTGAATGTGACCAATGTATTCAAGCTTTTCAATTTGCACATTGGGACCATAAGGCTCTGAATCAACTACCTTTTTGTAGGCCTCTGTATCACCATCTCCAATATAACTTGTATATTGAAGATTCCTTGTGTCAGCAGAGCGCTGAAATATTTCAAGTGCCCCAGCAGCTTCCATTGCACCAGAAGATGCTCTGTGGTTGATTTTACAATTATGTGCTGCTTTCCACTCCTCATACTCATCTGAACCTTTTTTTCTTTCCCAAACTTCACATGCTTTGCAATATTTGCTTAAGACATGAAAGTCAACAACTCTTCCATTCAGAGATGTAGCTGTAACAACTCCATTCAGTGATGAGTGTCCTCGCTTCTGCCATGTTCCATCAATTGTGACAGTTGTATCATTAACACTGTCAATATCTGTTTCTCCTCTGATTTTACCACATTCCTTCAACATAGAGTCATTTGCTGCAAGCTCGTAAGCATCTAGCAGCCTTTCATTCATTTTATCAAAGCTACTCCTTGACATTGGTGATGCTAGATTGGCACATTGACAAAATGTCTGCATTGCATTCAATCCTCTTCCAATTTCTCTGAATCCAATAGCAACTTGGTAATTGATTTCAAAGGCTTTCTTACCAGGTGTGCCTTCCCTTTCTAATTCCTTGGAAGTGTTAAATTCCAGTCTCCAATCACACACACAACAGCTGATTGAAAAGCATAGTGCAAAGCCAAACCTCTCCTTTTGATCAATGACAACCCTTTCATAGCACTCTGGACATTGACACAATGTCACAAGCAGCTCAGAGAGTAAACCAAAGTTCATGATTACATTGAAGTTCCTCTCATCATCTTCAAGTTTTCCAGTCAACTTCTGCTTCTTTGTTGGCGTTTCTGCTGTTCCACTTCGAGCTGGCCTAGCCCTCTTCGTTCGGATAATGGCGGCATGTTCTTTTCCATCAGAGTCAACGAACTGATTTCCTCTAAAGCATCTGTGTTGCAGCTTAGATTGTTGCTTTTTCTTATTTCTCTTGTTCCCCATACTTTTCAGTAGCAAAGATAGTGAAAACACAGGTTAGGGGACGACTTTTTGAAAAAAAAACGTGTAGTCAAGTCAAGCACTATTTCATATGCTTGTATTGGGAAAGAGGCTAACAAAGGTCACAGGGAACCCTGTATCATTTAAAGAAAATACAGGTGAATCATAACATGATTCGTCGTTCGATTTCCCCCGAATCTGGGGATAGCTTCAAGGGTATTTTATGTTGCTATGGCGTTGCTAAGGGTCAGGGATTCTAGTGGTAAGGGTTAAACTCAATTTTAATGGGAAACTATCAGTAAAATACGCCATTAGAGGCCAAAATCTGGTTGACAAAGCTTGATTTATCACTAATATGAAAATATTGAAAAATAAAAATTTTGGGTCCATAATGGGAGGTTTCCACCTTAATGCACCTCACCAAAATGTTCTTGATAAATATATTTCAGGGGGGCCAGTCACCAAAAAACCACTCATCCATGACAAATTTTTTTGTTGCACTCTACATTTTTGGCCATAACAAGTAAGATATGTAATAAATCTTATTTTTAAAGGTGAAGTGCACTGGAGCTATCATTTCTGTGTATTTCTACACATAAAAAAAGTTAAAAAGATAAATGACCTTTCTACAATTTCTGTTGAAAAACCATTGGTGTTGGGGCGCAAATTGATAATTTATGCAAAAATTAGTTATGCAATTAGCATAAATTATGACATTTTTAAAATCAGTTTTCAATGACGAGTTGAATGATATGATATATGATATGACATGACCTAAGATAAAAATTTTCATGTTAATAGAGGGTATCCACCTTAAGTTTAAAACTATTCTTCAGTAAATGGTGACTTAAACAAATCAAATATATTATCAAGTACAGGCATTCTTTCCGTAAAATCCTCTTGGTTTTCCTTTTCGTTGGTATCTGCTTGGTATCTTTCTCCATCATCGTCGCTATCATCTTCTTCTTCCACTTCTTCATTATCGTCTTCAATCGGCTGTTCGGTCCTCTTATTGTGGGCTTTCTTGTGGCGCTTCATTGCTGCCTCGCTTGGCCAGTATTTACCACATTTGTCGCATATTCCCTTGTCCAGCTTTTCTTTTAATGAAGGGCAATATAGGTCGAATGGAACAGTTGTGTAAATCGATCCTTCTTGGGGAATAGCTTTCACCAATAGACGGTGAGTTAGTGGTGCAAAGGTTGTTGGTTTCGTTAGGTTTTGGAAATAGTTGGAAGGCTCCACTGGCACGTTTCAATTGTTGGAGTACTCGTAAATCGCCGGAAATGGAATGAATCGATCTGGAATTATACTTAGCCAACTTGTCTCAAATGGTAAACAGCATGATTCATCTTGACATTTAACAATTTGTAGGCAATAGCGAGATTGTTGACAGTGCTTGGCGACCCAAACAGGATCAGGTTCAGTTGGTTCATGTGAATTTCCCACAGGTACAGCTCTGCAATCAACCGGGTATCCATCGATCACTGTTTTCTCCCACACTTCTGAAACTATTTCCGCTGCCTTCTGAAAATTTATCTCCTCCAACTCTTGATTGATTGTCTTGCCTGAAGAATCTAGGTGATTTCCAAAATGATCGTGTGGAAGAATAATCCCTGCCAAATCATGTGATAGAGGGGCCATTCTTCGCTCTACAGGGTTGAAAGCGGAAAGCCCAGCAGCGTTAACTCCATGCAGCAAAACGTCCAGCTCCAAAAGGCGAAACAGATCTATAGCAGTTGCCAAGGTCTTTGGGAATCGTGGAGCTTCGTCTTGCGCACCATCTGTGGACATCAGTATTATTGGTTTGCGTTTCACCAGTTTTGTTTGGAACAATTCCCGTACATCAAAGGCATGGGTGTAGGCATTCGATGTGTCGTGTTTTCCGCTCCTTACTCGTATAAAAGTGTCTCTGCTATATGAAACATCGCCAGTGTTGGTGATTTCACACAGTCCATAAACGGAGGGAATGAGCTTGTGTTTCGGCCCAACTACAAAATCGTGATCTAAGAGTTTTACCTTGTATTGCAGATGCATAAGCAGCGGTGCTTGTAGGTTGGCTGCGGCAAGCCCTAAGGGGATTCTTGCTTTGTCATCATTTGACATAAACAGCACAGCCTGTGGGCCAAACAATTTGCACACTTCGAACATGTCATCGCAAAAAGACTTGGCGAACATTCGGTCGATGTTTTTCTTTCGCAATGAATTTTCCGGAAGCAATAACTTCACAGGTACAGTGGAGACATGAAACTTTCCTTCGGATGTGTTTCCACGACGTGGCATTAGACGAAGATACAGTGCACTTCGACTCAAACTGTACCCAAGTTTTGATAGCTCGCTATGCCAAGCATCTAAAGTTCATACACTACGAAGACATTCTGTGCGTCTACGATCGTCAGCTGCTGTTGAATTTTGTACGAGTTTCACAATGGGTTATAACAGCTCTGGTTGATCAACTTCGGTCCGTGGTCTTCCAACTTGATTTCTATTGAAACTTTTGAGTACACCAGCTGCATCTGAGTTATTCTCGCACAATTTTTCTATTCCATCTTTCAGCTGTTGCCTCCATTTGCGCTGTCCAAATGATTCGCGAATCAATCTAAAAAAACAATTTAAAATATTTAAAGCATGATAATAATTAATACACAAATTGTGAAATTATCTTCAAAGCAGGGAAGACATCAGAATACCTTAGAATTCCTTAAAATGCTAATTATTTTATAAGAATGAAAGTCATCTTACCGAGTTCAATAACTTCAGTCTCTTTGGAACAAGGAGAAGTTACACTTGGTGTTTTGGAAAAGTCAACAACAGTAGTACTGGTTTTCTTCTTCTTTTGTGGCGGAGATGATAGCGCTGTTCCCCAAAATGACATAAGTGATCCTTTCGATTTTGCTGCCTTTGATCTCAACTCGTTCATCTTCTTCTCATAAAGATCTCCGGCATTTTTCACAATATTCCACAACTCTTGAGCCTGCTTATATTGTTTCTGTTTATCGAGACTTGAATTTGCTTTCTTGAAAAGATCAAGAAATTGAAGATATTTTTTTTCATTTGCGTTGTTCGACATTTTTGAAGACGTGATTTGATGCAATGGTAAAAACAAAACACTGTCCTTTTAGAATGTCTTCAATTTATGAAAATATCTTTGCAATGTAATGTCTTCAGTAAAAATCATTCATTATGTGTAAAAAAAATCATTCATTGATGTGTAAAAAAAATCATTTATCATGTGTTGTTTTTCCATAGAAATGCAGCTGCATTTCGAAGGGTTGATGTAACATGTAATCAAGGGTACCGAAATGTTATTTCACGATTTTAATTGTTCTAGTGTCAGTACCTGCCATCTTTTTCACACGTAAAATAAACAGATTGAAAAAACAGAAAAAGACGTATTGTATTCATTTTTTAATGTCGTAATAAAATGATTTTTCGTTAATTTTCCTTTGTAGAAAAATGCGAACTGCGTACGTACGCATAAACGTTTACCCCCCCTCCCCCCCCCCTGTACGCACCTGTACGCTTTTGACATGACCCCCCCTCCCCCCCTTACTGCGTACGTACTTTATGGATGGCCCCTTAATCAAACTCAGTTGACTAAAATTTTGCACCATGCCACACACGTAACTTTTTTTGTCACACACGTAACCGCAATAACTTCAAGTCTCTGGGGTATGTGTAGCTTTTAAAAAGTAACGATTAGTTGTAGTTTTTCCTCGATTTTTATGTAGCTTACAAAATTGTATCTTGCTTGGTTTTCTTTTTAAACTTCACACCAAATTAAAAGACACTCTAACTAATTGAAAATCTTTGTCCACTGTCTGTCACACCCGTAACTAAACATTTCTGGTCTGTAAAATACCTCCTTCTAATTACAAAGATTTCTCTAACAATATTTTGAAATTTTGATGAACCACAAATGTTGCTACATAACTAGCAAATACTGGAGACTAATGAAAGCAATTTAAAGAAATTACTCCGCATTTTAAACAAAATTTACACTCTGAATGTCACAAACGTAACTGCAGAATGCGCCGGCACTGCTTTGCATTTTTCAATTGTTTCTGTAAGACCTTAAAATTGATTAAGACATGATAATAACACACTATCCATTCTTCATGATGTTTCGTAGTGCTACCTTAAATTTCAATATACAACGCATTAAAACTTCAATATTAAGATAGAAATAATCAGATCACTACATAATACCTAATAAATAATTAACTTGGGCTAAAAAACTTTTACTATTATGTAGTCAGCGAATGAAAGTCAGCAGATCCCATTTATTGAAATGTTTTCTTCATGCTGTGAGTTCTAGCTGATGGTAGGTGTAACGCATTGGACTGCATAGTGTTCCCTTGCAAGCATTTGCGAATCTGATTTACTCTGTGAACAAATTGTCTTTTATCCATAGTTAGCCAGCCCAGGTCGCTGATTGTTGATGAAATACTGTCATTCTTTTGCTTCTTTGTGACCACTCTGGCAGTAAAGTTCTGAGATCGTTGAACTTTTTCCAGCTCTTTCTTACACACATTTCCATAAACAAGATCACAATAGTCAAGAGTTGATGTATAGGATACTTTAACTAAGTTCTTGAATATTTTCGGATTCATGCATTTCCTACTTTTAGTCAATTGTATAAGCTTTCCATTACATTTGTTTGTCAAACATTTTATGTGTGCATCCCATTTAAGGTTCTGATCAATAACTAGACCTAGATATTTTTCTGCTTCTGCCCTGATCAAAATGTTGTTGTCAACTTCAATTTTGTAAAAATCTTCAGGAATTCTCTTTAACATGGCCACTGTGCCAATCAGAGTGTACTTAAACTTGTCTGGATTGGCTTTCAACTTATTGTGGGTAAGCCATTCTATGAGAATCTGAACATCTTCCTGGATCTGCACATGTGCTGCAGAAATTAGACATAAATTAATAAAATCAATTATCAGTATAATCTAGTAATAAATAATAGTAACTTAATGTGACAAGGCTTGTCAGTAAGCCTCCATACAAATTGAATAAAAAAATTGAAAAGAAAAACAAAATAAGGCTTGCAACCATTGAAAAATTCCATGTCATCAACAGTGTCTACAAATATGCATACAGTACATACTGCGTAAGTCTACAGTTCATGTTATTGCAACCAAAATGAATGGAATTATAAATATTGCTTAGCTGAAAATATAGATACTGCAAATTGCTTTTCCTTTGAGTGTGCTGGATGGAGTTAAAAGTTGGGGCCATGGCCCCTGGCCCCTCTTCGTCGAAGGCCCTGCATAGGGCCATTTGTCATTCTTAGTTATAATTTGAATCAATTTTTCTTAAGTTGGGTATTATTATAGATTATTGAACCACGTGTACCAATTATATTTTCTCTTTCTTGGTTTATTGGTTTGCTTGCATTCCCCATTCCCCCTCCAAAACACATAGGCCAATATCCAATTTTACACTACTTGACATGAGAATTTGACTAACCACAGAAATCCGTATTTCATTGTAGGGGCTTTCATTTTTGGAATAACTTGGTGAAACCCTCTTTAGATCTTGAAAACCCTTCTTTAGTCTTTTATTCGCGCGATGCAATCAATCCTTGTCCACCATTGCTCCACTCTCGTTCAACTCTAGATTAGGCACCAGTTCCCTAGCTTGTGCAGGTCAGTAGCACGTTATCCTACGAAAAGACAGATACACAGTGTTCTAGGACCAATCCAGAAACAAAGAAATTGTATGTTTTAGATATGAGAATGTACTGTCTTGATGAGATAAGCAACCTTAATACGATGATTTGATTGGCTAAGAGGTACATTTCAAAAAAAGAGATGTTGCTGCTCAATTTGAGCAACACATTTTAAAAGCAATGATTGGTCAGTAATCTATTTTGAATTGGAGAGTTGCTCACGCCAACTTCAGAGTTCCATAACAACACCAGGCTAATAAATAGACTAAAAATGCTGGTTTCAACAAAAAGTGAAAGAGAGAGCACCAGCACCGCACATTAATGTTAATCATGATGAAACAGACTAGAATACCCTTTTACAATGACCTGATACTAGAATTCAAAATATTCTGTAAAATTAGATAAGGGAATGCAGAAAATGCTCTGTGCTTTTCCTGAAATGATATTTTCAAAAAATTGATACTTCTCAGCAACCCACTGGATCCGTCACTAGAGAGATGGGGTTCTTCATTCGGTCTTTTCTAAATTTCTTGTTGATTTCCTTGATTGCATTTAAAACCTTTTTCAAAATTCTTTTTCAAAAGATGTATTGACCATATTTGAAATACTAGTAGGAGTAAAAATAACACGTCCCTTCAATTCCAAGACTGAAACAAAATCCAAGAAGAGAGTATTTTGTCAAATAAAATTTTATTTGAAAATAGCATTCAACAAAGTGTTTCAGGTAATATTTGCCAGATAAAAAACCTTCTACTTAAATGAAATCATACAGCTTAAACAATAAAAATCAAATTTCATCTTAATGGGAGCAAGGGTAAAGAAGTTATGTGTTCCTGAAGTTTGAAAGCTCTGTAGAAGTGTATTTTGGGAAGAACAGACAGGCATATTGTAAAGCTCTATAACGTTTGAGATGCTGCAGCCTTTTTGGGTGTCATTTGATGATTATTTTACCATATAATGAATATAAATTACATAGTTCAATTTATGTAATGATCCATTCTCACTTATAGTCAACAATCTTCTCTACTTGGCATTCATGGATCAATATTATGGGAATATGAGTGAGAAAAATATTTTGATCGCGGCTCTGTGTATTTTTTGGTATTTAATTTTTCTTAACAATTTTTTCAACCTTACTGCCTGTTTCCTAACTTCCTGCTGAGTATGTGCTATAGGCCTTTTCCTTGACTTTTGATACTTGTGAGAATTTCAAACTTTTTCTCATATTTCCGTTCTTCACTGATATTTTTCTTGCCCCATGCTTAACCCTTTCATCATCTTTCAGTTTCAGAGCCTTTAGCATATTTTTGCCATCAGCTATTCCCATTTTTTAAAAAAGAGTTGCTTTGCTGGCGGCTCCAGTTTTTGCAACACCAATTGTTTCACAAACTGCAATTTTGACCTTTCTTTTCCCGCAAACGTCTGTTTTAGGAACTCTTGACCAAAGTTTGCTATTGAAGCCCCAGAAGGCATCAGCTTAGCAAGATATCTTGACTAAGCCTTTGAAAGATTGGTTGTGATTTCTTCATGAAAACTGCTGGAAAACTCTTTGGGTTATCATATTTGCTTGTTGGATCTGCTTTACTTTGCGAATACCTGCACCATGTGCCTGCTTCTTTTGGGCATCGATAAGCTGCTCGTCAAGAGAAACATCATCAGCGTATTACATGGTGCTGTATGGCAAGTACAGCCTGCTTCATTCCTTCAAGGTTACCAGAGTTTTGTCGAATAGCAAATCCATAGTAGTTCTGGATCTTATGTATCCAATCTTCAGTCAGTCTTTCTTGGCCTCCAACATTTTTGCCATCAGCCAGCTTTTTTCTTCCATTAGCTTTCTTGTATTCAATAAGAGCAGCTCCTGTGCGCTTCTGGACATGGCAAACACATTCTTCTTTTGTCACTACATAGGTATCACCATACATTTCTATCAAAGCTTTAGCTGCACTACCAAAAGAACTACTGTCTCTATCACCAACAAATTTTGAATACTTGAGCTGGTATTTTTCAATGTTTCTTGAAAACATTGCTATGGCCCCTTTAGAATCCATATCACGAGAAGAACCCTCATGATTAATTTGGCAATGAGGTTCGTGGGCTTCTTTCCATGCAATGATCTTGTCTGATTCTGTGTCAAGATTACCACGAGAAAGCAATCCATGTGTTAAGACTTTCCTTAATCTTTGGCTGATTCTACAGATAATTGTCAGTGTGTCCAAGAGAAAAGCCAAGAAAAAGAATCCTTTAACGTTCAGCAGCTTTCATTGATAACATATCTTTTATTCCACAACACAAGTGGTCTCTCATTACAAGTTATAACACACGTTTATATAAATTTTAACGAGGAATTACTAAAAAATCTACCAATATTAATCGTTCTCACAATTTACATAAATTTGTCATGTGAATATATTTGTAACAATACTGGGTTGGGTAATTACTTCCTGCCCTTGTTCTCATGATGAAGGAATTTACATGTGAACTTAAACCAAACAAAAGGTGATTCATATTAAGGATAATCATTACATACAGTGCATCTTCACAACCAAACACCATGGTATGTGCGTCAACATGACTAATGCGGAACCATGCCGCATAGCAAAGAGATCCCTAGATAGGGCAAGGGGGCTGGGAAAACCAACACCATAACAAACAAGAGAAAGGACCTCATAGTCAAGAGCTTCCCCTATTAAAACTAATAGGACAAAGAGAATTCCAATCTTTGAAGTATGTCCCCTCTTTGCCATGTCCCATCAGCAGACACTGTTACATTTGCTACTGGTTTTCCATCTTCACTGACACAGATATCGTTTTCATTACCTTTTACCACTAATGCATGTAAACGTGCAGCAGCTTCCATATCTTCGGATTAATTGCAATTTTTTCAGTCCTTTGCATATGAATAGTGTATGACCTTTTGGTGACTGGAACAGGAAGGTTAAGTTTGGCACAAAACTTTGCAAGCTTATCTCTTCTAGTTGAAGCTAGGGTTGACCTACGTTTGACTTCAAAGCAACCTTTCTTTCCTGGGGGCCTCTTGCTTGAATAAAATGTTGTCTTATTGCCTCATGTTGAGCATAACTCATACAAACTTTCAGTAAGTCCATTCTTTTCTGAACTGAGTTGATAAACCTGCAGAGTTGGTAAACCTGCTGGTTCACACGACACATCACACGACACGGACCCAACAAAGCCATTAATAGATTCGGAAGGGAGGGGAAAGAGGTGGGACAGAGGAGCAAGCGGGGGGGGACCTTATTATTGCTATTACAATTTTGGTAATGCACATCAAATAATAAATTAATTTCCTTGAAATAAAAAGGAAACACATGGGGCTTAATCTGAATCCTACAAATATTTTGGCAAGGGGCAATGAATCTCACTCAGTAATTATGGATAAAACACTTGCTAACAATGTAACATACAATGTCAACCATGTACAATAAATCCTGATTGAATAAACTTAAATAGGATGTTAACGTTTTGGCTCCTATAATTTCAATAATAAACTATGGGGGAGAAATTGATAAGATACAGGATAAGTTTGTTCAGAACCCCTTTTGATATCATCAAGTTCATAAAATTATTGAGTAATTCATCAGTGGGAAGGGATGCATAATTATTCGGGTTTTCTTATCATTGCCAACAAAATAAAAATCGTGGAATTAAATGGATGGATTTTCTAGGGCAAATTCAGCAACAGCCTAAATTGAAGCATTATACTTTACTTAAAAACTAAAACAAATCCGTGAATTAATTCGACTAAGATCCTAATATACAGTTTTTTATCCATGGATAACAAACTCCTACATGCATGCAATTTTCGAGAACATTTCATACACTACCCTACATAGATACATTACATACATACAATACATACATACAATTATTGTATAAATACATAAATTACATGCATACATACATACATTACCTTACAAACATTATACATACATACAAAGCCGGGGAATCGATTCATAATAGTGTTGCTCATGTTAAGAAAGTAATAGAAACCTGCTGCACAAGTTTGGAATGGAAAACTATTGCTAAAAAGATTTTTAAAATATCGCGGGAGTTCGGGGGTAAAAATTATGATTATATGATAACCAACAACTTAAAAATCCGGGATAAAGATGTGGGAGAGTCTGAGGGGAAATTCATCAAATTGCTTAATTAAAACAACTTCCTAATTAAACTTAAATTATTAAATATTAATTAAATTTAAACTTAGCAATAAAATTAACTACTGAACAACTAAATAAACACCTAAACATCATCAAAATTATCATTAACTAAATTAAAAACTTAACATAATTAAATTAATCATCTAAAACCAAAAACGAAACAATTGAAAACTTTAAAAATGTACATCCATCCTTCGAATGTTAAATGTGAATGCACGATCTTGATTGAAAATGTCTTTTTTAATTTTCTTTTTTTGTGTTTTTATTATTTAAAAAAAAAATTTCATTCCAGGCCTGTGGAAAAATTTGTATATATTAAAAATAAGTTATGAAAAAACAAATATGTCAAAAAGCTAACATTTCATGATAAAAAATTGCATTACATGATTTTATTGTAGAATAGAGATTGAATATGCCTCAAGTGTATAAAAATTGAAGATTTGGCAAAAAAAACTGAGATTAGATAGACAACAAATATTAATTTTAACACTTTCTTGATATCTTCATAATGTGTGAAAGACTTTTTGCAATAGTTGTTTTTATATTGGATGTGTATATTGAGTGAGATTCAATTTTGTAGGTAAGATAATAAGCATATTTTGTATAATCAGTTGCAAGTATCATTTTGTATGCAAATAGCAAAAATCATTTATAGTAATCAACAACTATTTAAATATTAAAACTTGTATTTTACCTCAATTCTTTAATTTTTTTTTTCTGCATCTAACATGATGAACTTTACATTGGAAGAGATTTGAAACTTTTCAACAATTTTCTTTTTCAATTTTCGAAAATTATTTTCAAATTCAACAGTCTAGGTGAAAAAAAGTAAATTAATTAAAAACATTCATAAAATATAATAAATACAAAATGAATGATAATGTTCAATGATAATCTGTTGATATTCTTCAATATTAACATGAACTTGTAGGATGTTGAAAATAAGATTATTTTATAAAACAAATTTCCCTCAATCAACAACAAAACATTTAAAAAAAAACTTTTTGGTATTTTTATAATGATTAAAAGACATACTTTTTCAGTTTTTCCATAAACTACAACAAAATCTTCCATATCTGTAAAATACGAATGAAAATAATGGGTAATTAATTTATATGTATATTATTATGTATTTTGTTATACACACAATGGCTCCATGTCATGCAAGTAATAAGTTAAGTACAAAATTTTGAAAGTGTTAACCTTAAATGCTTACAATATTATAAGAAAAATTATGGATGAAAAAGGGCATTTAAATTTTTTTATTGAATTTAAATTTTCGAAGAAATTTAGGAAGAATATTTACAAAAAGGTTTGTTAACATAGCATTTTTATGGCAGATAGTAGAGAGAACATAAAAATGAAAGAACAATTTTAATTTGGGAATATTCAACTTACTGTAATTGATTTTGTGTTCTTTTTGTCTGTTGCATAGGAATAAAAATTAAATTCATAAATTTTGATATACAAAGAAACACAAAGTAATAATAAGTTATCTGACCCAAAATAGGGTAATTGATAAATAATACACAAACATAGAGGGGCTTTTTAAATTAATAATTTATCTAATTGAATTTTTTCTGAATTTAAAAAATTCACATAAATTGTACTTTCTTCAATTTCTATCTAGTAAAAATGTATATTAGACAGCATAGTGGAGAAATCTTGATTGGCTGTTGGCGAGAATCCCCAGACCAATTGACCAATCAAATTGATAGAATTGGCCCCAGACACCCCATTTCTCTACTCTTCGTGTAGAAAATGCGGTGTAAAATCTGTTGAAACGTATCCTAAATTTTTTTGATAAAAAACATCTTGATATATTTCTCTAAAAAACTGCTGCGCTTTTTTTCTCGATCGCGCCACTTTCAAAAGTTACACTGTATTAAATTTACACAAATTTCACTAACCATTATGGTTATTTTTATGCCTCTTTATCTGTGTAAATCGTCCATATAAACAAATTTATTGATATTATAACAATATTCTACATCATCTGAAATGTTTTTATTTCTTTTGATTCACTAAAAGTTCATAAATGACGACAGCAGGTAGATTTAGTTTGAAAAGTGGCAGGGGAAATGTCACATGTCACATCGATGAATGGCTTGGCACATGCTCACTTGATAGTTCTACCTCGTTGTCAAAGCGTTTGCTAAGAACAGACTGTGCTAGTAAGTATATTAGTCTTGCAGAAAACAATCCGATGCTTTCACGTCAGGTTTTGGCGTTGATCATCAAGGTAGTTTCTCGTTAAACTTTTGTTTGATCGGATAAGGCCAATCTTGCATTGATTGTAGAAAAGGGTCTCAGCCAGACTGCTGTAAGTTTTCGCAAGGTTTCACGCATCAGTTATCAAACACAATCTTATTTATTGTTAGATTGTTAGATTGCCTTTTATTCCATATTCATTCTAATCCTTTGAAAGCATTAGATGAACATTTGAAACTTATGGATGCTCAGAGGTTTACATCAGGGGGTGCGGATGTCATTAGCCCGCCCATTTTTTCAATCGGCCCAATAAAGATACAAATAGACAAAAATTGGTAAACAAATCCCACAAACAGCTTCACCAGAATACCTTAGACATAAATCCTACTGACATCCTACTTTTGTTAAGAACCAGGCGATCCTAAATTATGAAAGTCAGTTCAGAGAGAGTACAACCCCCCCCCCACCCCCCCCCCCCCCAGCAAATAAAATGGATGTGTGCATCCGTGGACACTCATTTTTCCAGCAATCCTCCTGGTTCTTCTCTTATGCTTTTTTCACTGTTTCAAACTCAACATATTTGTTACAAAAGATGTTTAAGTAGCAAGAAAACAGGGTGATCTAGTCAATAAGAGGCATTTTTTCTATTGAGTAACTCAGAAGACATTATATTTTGACTAAATTGATGTGTAATCACACGTTTATATTTGCTTTTTTTGTAATATTCGTTTTGGGTTTTTATATCCTCGCTTAAAGTTAAAAATGAATGAAAGTATTGGCTATCAATCATAGGTTTCATGTGCAGTGAGAAAGTTAAAAGAGAATAACATGGCAGACTTGGTGGTTTTTAAAAAAACCGTTTAATTATTTCACAGAATTTGATTGCTTTCAAGGCCTGGGGATGAGACACCATTTGAATATTTCCTGTTGTTACTGCAAACAGCTATCTGTATGTGCATCAAATGTGCTGATTTCAGGCAAGCAGCTATCATCTTGGTCTTCTTTATCATCACTGTCACTGGCTATGTCTTGTTTGCTTGACTGACCAGGATTTAAAATGGCTGATTTTGCAAGCTCAGACAAAGATGCAATGGCTTTCTTGATCTCATCTTTGCAAACTGTACATACATCTTGCCCATCAGGAAAGCAGCGTGTATGGTATGAGTTTCCACATCCATGGAGAGTTTCGACATTGTTGTCATCTACTTTTGAACACATTGATAGATCACATTTTCTAAAAAGATCAAGCTCCATCTATTTTTTGTATGAAATGACAAAGTTAATCAAAGAAGGGGGTGTTCTGCATTGCTTTATAGGAGGAGCTAAATAAGAGCTTGTGGCTCAAGAGACCTCCAAATTAGAAATGATTAAGTGGTTATTATGTGATATGTAAAGTAAAAATTGTATAATCTATAAAGTGGCAGAGAGATTTAAGCCATTCATTTCCAATTATGCAAATTGAGACGGAAAGCTTTTAATGTTCCACCTGGTGCATTTACATGGAAGTCCCTTTTTAAAATTTTTTTAGAAGTGTTGGCAAATGGAGAAGGCTATGATATGTAAAGAAAAAAATTGTAAACTAATTGTATAATGCAATAAATTATACTACACCCTCATTTTTGCTAAATTTATATTTTGTTTGAACAATTTGAAGGGACCAAAACAGCAGGGAGAGGATAATTATTTGAAACGTAGTGTAAAGAAAGAGGTTTTTTTTAATTTAATGGAAGCAAACCAGCCTTTTTGGATATGGCTCTTTTCCAAAGAACTGAAAACCAATAGGAAGGATCTGAGATGAAACAACAGAATCATCTCCTTAGATGCTTGGCAACTTCCAGTATGTCATTGACTTCTGCTTTCCTTTTGGTCTCTCCACTTGTACTGCCTGGTTCTGACATTGTCTTATCTCATCCAATATGCTGATGATGAACTTTGTTGCTTTCACTTTCAGTGTGCTCATGTCTGTCCTTTTTCTGCTTGGTTTGCTTGGGTGCACAAATGCTGATTCCAACTTGAACAAAGACTCTTTTGATGAATCTAATGCCCTGGCATTTTCACATAAGAGTTCTGCAGTGTCATGTTCTGTTGTTGCTGCTCTTAATAATGAATGGACACTGGATATTCGTCTATTACATTTAGATGTGTCATGATCAGATGATAAAGCGGGTGGTTTTTCTGCTTCCAAAACAAGAAATTACTGAGCCGAACAAGAGGTGCCTTATTGTAATGGCGCCTTCTAAAGCAAAAAAACATCATCCAACACCTGTAAACTGCATCAGCAAAAAGTCCAGTTTCACCACTCTTGAAGATTACAGAATAGTTAGACAAAACAAGAGGCAGATAGTTGTCCAAGAGGTTCAGCAAAGCCAAGTACTGGATGTCCTTACAACAAGAAAATGCTACAATTACCTGACTCCTAATCAAAGTCCAGCCACCATACAGAATTTCCTCCATGAATGATATTCTCCATGCTTGTGGTTTCCTAGAAAGTATCTTTCTTTCCCCAAAGATAAAAGAGTACGCTCTTTTGAAAAAACTGATATTGAGAACGGAGACTGACTCTCTTGCATTTAATTGAATATGTAGTGGCCCTATGAATGGGATGATATTCTTCATACATGGTGGCATATCACAAGCAAGATTGTACTGAATTTGCCTCCCGTAAAACTTGGCAGACCAGTCCCCTGGTTGAGGACATAAAAAAGATTGTAGGTACTGGTACAGTCAATTATCATTTGCATGTTTCACAGCTTGCAGGAAATTGTTAAAACTTTTTATTTGTAAGTGTACCTCATCTAATAGCATGCAATTACCCATCTTTCGCATACTTCTCTTTGCTGCATAGACTTATAGTCATGTGCTTAAAGTCTCTCTCTTTCCTTCTCAGGATCAAAGAAATTGGCTACTATCCAAGGAGGCATGGCTGATGCAAATGTGGAAGAAACTTTACTTGCACAGTCTAATGCAAAGACTTTAATGAAGTTGATACTGATGCCATCAGGATTGATGTGACTTTCAGATGACAATATTGCTGGGGTGCCTGGAAATCGCTTTAAAAGAATGGTAGCCATTGTCCTTGCAGAGGATGTTTGCTGAGCAGTGGGACATCGTTTTTGTGTGGACATAGGTGTAATCAATCATCAATACAAGAAAGTCGCCGTTTGAAACAGCATCGTTGATGAAATCCAACACAAATTGGTTATGGCTCTCTGAAATTTTGTGCATGGCACAGTGCTAGGTTTTTCTTGATGTACTAACACCACACTGGTTCAAAAGTGAAAGACCAGATCCACTGATGCCTTTACTTACAGCATGGGTTGAGAGACACTTTTGAAACCAGTTTACCTTCTGTGATTGCCCAAACATAAGAATATAGAGAACTGCAACAACCTTATTCTCATTTGCTTCCTGTGTGTTCGAAGAGTGCCCATCACAAGACATGGCATTAAGGAGTGATTCAAATATGGTTGTTGCCCCTAGCTGTTTACAATTTACTGATTTAGGATCAAATGGAGGTTGTTCATCAGTCTTTCCATATTTTGACCAGAGAAATTCAGGACAAAATTTCACCTCTTCTTTTAACACAGTACTGCATGAATCAGTAAACAGAATCTTGAAACTTTGAAATAAAGTAGGATTCAATGTACATGTTGTTACTTGCCACTTTAACCGGACCTACACCAGGAAAGTTTTGAATGTGAATTTCAGAAGATGGAACATATCTTGCCAAATCTTCTGGAACTAATCAATAAGTCTTGTCACCAAAAACAACTTTTTTCAAAAGGTGAGACTGTGTTTTCAGCTGCTGCTTTTGATTGGTCTTGTGCAGTTAACTCACATGAATCGTTGGCTCCAGAGGATGCTGCTGGCTGAATGTCTGTCAGTGGGAGTTTCAAGCAAATTGCTTGTGCTGCCTGGAAATGTGGCAGTCTCAGACCTTTTAATAATAGAAGAGGTCATGACATGTGTAAATGTAAAGAGTTGGAATCTTGTAAGTCATAAAAAGCCCACCATGCTTCTAAAAATGACGAAAGAAGACCTGGTAAATTTCAGCTTCCAGCAAATGAACAAGGAGCTTGCTACAAAGGCACCACTTTGGGGCAAACCCGCCAAAAAGCAGCAAGAAGTAAAGCGTAAGTAAAAATTAGCTGTCTGCATGGCCATTTCCCTCCACATGCTACAATGTTGGAGTTGCTGATACCATTGATACTCCAACACTGCAGTCTTACAGTAAGTAATAAGGTGTCAAATAGCAATAATTCTTATCTCTAATACTTTTTTTTCTTGAATATAACAACTCCTTAATAAAAATTTGAAACACAGCACAAGGCATCGTTCTGCAAAGATCTACTTTGGCCAGCAAATTGTTCTCTTGCATGCAGCACAGATGCAAAGTGCCATATGGCCGCTCTCAGTTTTACTTCTTGTTCTGCAAATGTAAAGATCAAGGTAATACATTCAAAATTTTTAACCAATGCAAATAACAACAAAAATTATATCGTAAAAGCACTTAAGCCCCCAGGGCTAACTTTGAAGGTTCTCAATGGGGCCTAAAGGAAGCTTATTTACTAATTTAAGGTCAAGGATACAACAAATCACTTGTTTTCTCCTTTGCAGTATTTTACTAGTTTCTGTCCAAAATGGCTTCTAGAGATACTGAACATAACCTCCTCTAATCTCAATTTTCCTGTTATGGATTATCACTACAGCTTTTTATCTAGTTTCACTGTTGATTAAAGATGTCGCAGCACACTCTCCATAAAACTTTATTTACTAGAACAAAAATTGGAAGACTAAATACCAGCCCCCCCCCTTGGGAATTCAAGGTTCCGTCAAAGGTTGATCATAGGGTTTGGCTCTAGCCCTCCTAATACATTAATAAAGTATCTGATTAGAATAGCTTGAATATGATTTGTTAAAATGTCTGATTCAAAGTATTGAAAAGAATTGACCAGTTCAGGAAAGAAAAATTCCAATTAAACCACAAAATCTATCGATGATTTTGACATTACCCAAGCATGTTGATACATCCCCTTCCAGGCCCTATACAGAAAAAGTACGACAAAACATTACACCATATTAAATTTGGAATAGAGACCTAAGAATAGTCAATCATTATAAACTATAATTCAGCTAAACTGCTGCTTTTGCACTTTTGGCACGGCCACTGGAGTCTGGAATCTTTAAAAACATCTTCTAGGTTTCTGGCACAGTTCTGGTGATACCATCCATTGCATGCACTGCATCCGCCATTCTTCTAAGAAACGATTTGAACCTGCTATCAAGGCATATATGATGGGGCATGTGAAACTTTCACTACCAACAAATTGTAAAGATATTTCCATATCAACAGGTTTAAGAGTTATATAGATCTAATGAGACTTTTCTAGAAAATATTTTGTTATTTGCTACATCAGAAAGATTAAACCTATTTTCTAAAGGGTAATATATTTGCAGTAGAAACTAGTCTATAAGCTAATTGTTGATCAAACTTCTAGTGCCTTGTGAGGGAACATTGATGAGAATAAGAAGAGTCATCATCTGCAAGCACCAAAGATTCATTTACGTAACGATATTGAGAAACAAGGTGACATTAGATCTGGACTATTCAGGGATTTTCCTGTCAGCTAACTTTATTTTAGAAAAAGAAACAAGAAATCAAGTCAAATGAAGGCTGTCTGCATTGTATACCCCTCACTGCTAGTCATGGAAAGATGATTTAAATGCTAAAAATATCACTTATTATACACTACTGGCCAAAATTAACAGGCTACCCTATGATTTGGCATAGATTATAAAGATTTCCTGGCATAAATGAAAATTTAAACACATTTATGTAAGTATTTAAGCAAAGAAAGACACATTAGTAGTTGCAGAATATATTTTACATTGAATCATTTCTAATACTTGGTAGAACCTCCTTTTGCCTTAATAAGTTCCGAAACATGTCTATCCATCCTATCCATGTCTAGCTTTTAAAGACTTCTTTACTATCATCCTATCTTCTCTAGATGTTGTGATCCTCTTCCTCCCTCTACCCTTCCTATCTCCTACACTACCGGTTTCCCTGTGTTTTTTAATGATTTGTTGCACTGTGGACTGTGCAACTTTCAATCTTAATGCAATTTTATTGCAGCTATACCCTTCCTCATGCAATACTACAACCCTAACTCGATCCTCAGCGCTCAGTCTTGGTACAATAGACATGATCTAAAAAAGAAAAAAATCGTATTCTCTCAATGCTTTGCGCCTAAAAGTGTGCTCATCAATGCCATAGGATTTAAAATCTAAATAATATTTAGAAAAAACTCCCATAAACTTAAGTTTAATGCATAAGATAAAGAAATTTAGTTACTTACCATAGAAATCCTTTCCAATAGTTGAAAAATCTTGCTTTAAAAACGTTAAAATAGTATCTTATCAAGTTGGAACGAATTGGGAGGCCTAAAAGGTCAGGTATGTCAAACCAAGGTCCATGGAAACGAGGCTACTCAATTAAAAGATCCTCGCAAAGATATGCAAAAATCCAACTCAGCCACAGTTCCAGCACATAATATCAGTTCATGCAGACAGTTCATTTAAAATGCAATATTCTGCAGGAAAACTAAGAAAAATGCATTCACTTTAGATTTAATATGATTATGTAACCAGTTCTCTCATTTCAACCAGCTAAAACGACTTTATGGGGTCCTAACAAACAAGCTATCCTAGTACCCCACATTTGCAGAAAGTGGCCGGTTAATTTTGGCCAGTAGTGTAGATCCTACCTTGAACATTCTTTGTTATCAACTGCATCCCATGGAGTTCTGCATTCACAATAGAGGTCAATTCCAAATTTTTGTAGTTCTGCATATTTTGCCTTGCTCGATGTCAGAGGAAAGAGGTCAAGTTTGTCTGAGGCAAGTGCTCTCAGCACGTGATGCCTCATTAGCTTTTGATCAAAGTTGATGTTTGCTTGAGGGGCTCCTTAATGAATTAAAATGTACTGCACAAAAGCAACTGCATAAATATCACCTCCAGATTGCTGTTTACAGAAGCAACCATTATAGTTATATACAGGTGCAAAGATTTCACCAATGTGCAAATTTGTGTTTTTATGTATCTATCAATTCTGCTATTGACGAAACTGTCCATGTAGATGGATTCGTTTTCCTGACACCTGTTATACTAACAGAAACCCAGTGATTTTTACCATCATGAAGGATCTGAACAAATTCATTTTTATGGAAAACTTTTAAATGCAGATTTCTGTGCAAGCAGTGTGTCTTGCAGTCCACAAGCGTGCAGATGCTGACGTTTAAACATCTGCCCAAAGACATATATTGCTGAACTTGATAACATATCTTCCCCTGAAATGTTCTGCAGGTCTTGATAGGTGATGTGTGCTTGCAGTGTTGGATCCATGGCTGGCCATATTTCGTTTTGTTTGATCATATAATTTTGTTTGAAAGTATCATTTTAACACCCTTCATTGTCTGCCACGGGATTGACTAAGAATATTTCACGACCATCGCTTATACCATCACTGTCAACAATTTCTTCTTGAACTGACTTGCGGTTTAACTGAAACAAATCAATGCCTGATGCTTTCATGATTTTTTTTCTTTGATCCAACCATATTTGCACAGGACATTTTCTTTTCCGCAAGGGAAGTCGCTTGAGATTACATCGCACTTGTGATGTTTTTCTGGGTGGATCCTTTTTTTTGACACGCAAGGTTGCAGTCCTTTCAAAACCCCAAACCATCTCTCCATGATAGACCTGGCAGAGGAGAGAGTCTTGTTGTATTTTCTTTCCGATCTTGTCAAAGCTCCATTTTCAGAGTACGGTTTTAAGAACGATCTGCTGAGTGGATATGCCCCATCGCCAATAATGAAGGACTTTACAGGCTGATTTTTTATAAATGCAAGTGGCCTTTTCAAGATTTCCCCCCTTTCCACTGTATGATAGATTAAACTCGCACATAAAACCCTTGCATAGTGAATGCTGCCTGGAAAACCAGTTGAGACATCAATATATTTCAATTTTCCATCCACTACAGCCTGCTTATTTATTGTAAATTTTTGCCTTCTGTAGAAGTAGTCAATGGGCGCATTTTCAGGGGCAATGATTTCTAAATGTGTGGCGTCAATGACTCCTTTAACTTGGGGTATTTTACATATCTCTGAAAGTTTTCCAAAGCAATATAAGTTTCTCTCTCATTTCTTGGAAACTTAATAAAATTGGATGCTCTCCTCCCAATAAATTTGCAAAATTGGTGGGTTATGCCCACTGCGCTAGATTTCCCAACATCAAAAACAGCAGCAGTTGATCTATAACTGTTTCCAGTCCAAAGCCTCCATAGCTCGATGGCTACATGCTTTTGGATTGGTATCGCCTTTGTAAACTTAGTGTCATTTTTTTCAACATCGCTATCAACAATATTTACAATATTATTGAACAAATGCTTAGAACTCTTGTTTTCAATAGTCAGCGAGGGTATCAAACGTTATGTTATTCCATGGTCTATCGAAC
Organism: Catostylus mosaicus; assembly: GCA_964019065.1. Lineage (NCBI taxonomy): Eukaryota > Metazoa > Cnidaria > Scyphozoa > Rhizostomeae > Catostylidae > Catostylus > Catostylus mosaicus. The sequence goes on from OZ025198.1 coordinate 3,540,643, forward strand.
CATTGCTGAGGCCTTTCAATGCACCAAAACTGCTTTGCTTTTTGAAGCAAATTTGCTTCTTTTTTTTTTTCTTTTTTTTTATATTCCAATAAGATACTACAATACATATTTACGGTCTACAATACTTACAATAATTACTTTACAATACTACTGGGACGAACACCCCAGGGGAGCAAAAGGCCATGTCTACCCCAAGGGGATTAACATAGATACAAGACAAAATAAAAATAACTCAAATAACTGAAACTAAAGAACTAGAAACAACACTACAGATAATAAGAACAATTCGATACTTAGGTCTGCTTCACATTAGACGTCTGCTTCTTTTAAACCCTGCTAAACATAGCATCTGTTTATTGATAAAAGGAAACGGTTTTTTCATGCTCTGGCTAACAGAAAAGCTCGCATTGCGATGATCTGCTTCTTTCTAATAGGTGATGCTCTAGAATATGCACTAAATTGTTAAACCATGGCGAGGAACAAGTTAGATGACTCAAACTCCATCACCGTAGCAAATAAAGAAAAATTTCAAATTGGTGCAAATACATAAACATTACCTGTGGGGCATTGGCGGGAAACTTACTCTGCATGTTATCAATCTGCATACACATGACAAAAAATTAATGGAGCTAAGCATCCTTGTGTAAAATTATATGTGACAGGTTGGCATGATTTAAGAGCAAATATGCATTAGTAAAAAGGATGCTTTTACAAGTATAGTGTGACCGCAGCCCTAAAGCTAGAGATGTTGTTTTGACATCACGCACATATTGAAAAATATGTGCCAAAAACTATAAGTATTCTATTTTGTAAATCCTAATAGATATATATATATATGGTCTGGATAGATATATTTTCTTAGCCCACCTTTCCTTTTCCTCTATTAGAATGGTCAACATAGTCAATGACTTTCTTGCATGCTTGTTTAAAGGTGTTACTTATTGGTGTTGCAGTTTATTGTCCTCTAAGTTTATCGTAAAGAAATCTAACAAACTCGAGTGCTCTAAAAGAGGCCAGAAATTAGAATTGCTCTCCAGCACCATCAATTGAAAGTGTAAGCAAAGATTCCAATATCTTCGACCTTGAGTCAGCAAATAATAAAGATGTTCATACAGAGTCTAGTTTTAAACTAATTAGGCCTCCTACTAAAAAATCAAATAAAAGAAAGAAATTGGAACCAGGATTGACAGCGAGGGCCTTGTTGCCATTGAGAAGGAGAAATTAGAAGTTGTGATGCAAAAAGTACAGCTTCTGATAAATGATAACCAGAGAAGAGACGCTGATGATAACGATGTGGATAGATTCATATGCAAAAAATTTTTTAAGAAGTTGCGTTTTAAGTAAATGGGGATCTTATTGAGTTGTACCGTGCCAAAAAAAAGGAAACAGCACCATAACAGGCGATATCTATCGGCCTTGGATTAACTAAATAAATAGTTCAGTTCAGTTGAGTTCATTTTATTTTAAATTCCACTAAATACAAAAGTTTCTACTGCATTAATGTGAACATTAATAAATAACAATATAAACTACAAATAACAATACAAACTATAATAATTACAAAACAAACTTCAATAAACTAGAAGTTATCAGCATAAAATTTTGTATTTAGAGGAACTATAAAGGAGGAGCTCCCTCAGTAGCTAAGCTAATCGAGGAGAGAGCACCCCCTCTAAGGAAAAGTTTAGATATTGAATATAACTATGAATATAATTATAAGTATAGTTGAGATGATTTCAAGAATGGCTTTGATGAGTATCAAATCTGTTTTAATAGTTGTTTTCAAAAAAGAAAGCCTTGAGTCTCTGTCAAAGGAGATGGATGGAAGGTGACTGTTTTATGTGAAGGGGAATGTTATTCCAACACTTAGATCCATAGTACTGAATTGATTTAAGACCATATAGCTGTGTATTTTTCTGAGTCTAAAAGATATCACCCTTGCCTGCCTGCCGTGTACCATATTGATGAACAGATGCCACAGTATTAAACATTTTTTGGAAACAACGAGAGATTTTACGAATAGATTCATAATAGAACACTAGATTGATAATAGGATTTATATGTAAGACCCCATACAAGAATACCATATTGGAGAAAAGGTGAAAATAGAGAATTATAGAGACATATTAAGACATTGATTGGCTTTTTTTTAATTCTCTGCTAACCATTCTCTGGAGGAAATCAAGATCTTCAGCTTCACAATAGATATTAGTATCATCTGCAAATATATAAAAAGCTAGTATTGAGGAAGAGTTAGGCAAATGATTAATGAAAATCAGAAAGAAAAGAGGTCCAAGGACTGAGCCCTGTGGAACTCCACAGGTTACATTTAGATGATTTGAATTAGATCCATTTACTGATAAATTTTGTTTTCTACCCGTAAGATAAGATTTAAACCATTTTAGGACAATTCCTCGCATTCCATTATGTTCAAGCTTTGACCAAAGAATTTCATAATTCACTGTATCAAATGCTTTCTGAATATCGATAAAAATTCCACAGCCAAATTTCCTATTATCTAGAGAGTTTTTAATTGCTTCAGTTAAACTAACAAGGGCATGGTTGATAGAGAAACTTGCACGAAATCAAAATTGTAGAGAATATAATATTTCTTGTTTTTCTAGAAATTTCTAGAAAGACGTCTATACATAACTTTTTAAATAATTTTGCTAAATACAGAAAGAGGAGAAATAGATCTAAAGTTAGAAGCTACCAGTGGACAGCCTTTCTTAAAAAGTGGAATTACTTTAGCCAACTTCATCTTGTCTGAAAATATCCCAGATTGAAATGATTCATTGATCTGAGAAAGAGGTGGAGTTAATAGGGAAAGAAGGGCTTTCAATATTTTAATAGGGATGCTATTTGGTCCTAGAGATTTTCCAGTTTTAAGAAGAGATATTATCTCAGATATCTCAAGTGGAACAGAGGGTGAAATGAAGAATCAATTTCCAAGTTATTAACCCATGAAATCCACGGGAGACTTAGTTCTTGGTATAGTTTAAGTAATATTATGAGAAACATGTACAAAAAAATATTGGAGGTATTTGCAATAACCACTGGGTCAGATGAAATGTTACCATTTGAGTCCTTAAGCTTATTTACAATATTAAATCATTTGATTGTCTGATATTTATAACTGATTTAGTTCCTGACCATAAATTTTTCATATTATTACTGTTTTTATGAAATTAACTGTAGAAATAGCTAGCTTTACTTTCTCTCAAAGAGCTTGCACCTCCATTTCTAAACTTTTTAAAAAGATCTTTAAAAGTCTGATTATCACCATCTAAAGATTAAGGAATAACAACATTAGTTTTTATTGGTTGTTCAGGAAAGTCCCAGGTTTCAGACACACCAATAACATCAAATTTGATTTTTAAAGAAGCAAGAGTTGAAACATGCTCGTCAAAATGAAGCGAAAGACTTCTAATGTTCATGTGAAAAATAAACAAATCATTTTCTGAAGTGCTACGAGTAGTTACTTTCTGAAGAGTATGGTAACTTGAGTTGAAATTAGTCATAATCATAATCATCTAGGTTAGGCAAGTTCGAGAGACCAGATGTTATTTCAAGGGATGGCATTGAATCAAGAAATGAAGGAGAATCAATATCATAAATATTTAAAAGTTCATTATTATCTAGTTGACCAAAGGGAAACATGAGTTTGGTACATTTTAAACAAAACCAAGGCATTTCATCAGGTTCTTCTTGAAGCTCTTTATATTCAAAGTTAGAGATGTTGTTACATTTTGCATGTACCCAAAATTTACAATGATCACAGTATACTGACTTAGCTTGAGGAAGAATATTCTTGTAGCACATGCCACAAGGAAAAGTATCAGTTATAACCATTTTAATGACTCAAAGATAAACATGAACTTCAAATAAATCAACTAAATTTAAAAAACGCAACAAAATCTTACTCAATAAGAGAGGTTCCTGCAAGGATGCAAGCAATTCACACATCTTCGTGAACAGTCTTGACATTAGTGGGTATTGATCTCTTGTCTGGGGGCTTCTCTTTCACTATCAGCCTGTCTTTGATGAAATAAGCTATCTTTCCCTGTTTTCTCATCTTATCCAACAAGGGCATTTGGGCATATTCTCTAGCCAAGGTGGCAGCTGAGTAGTCATTTTAAACCGATATTCCATCCGGCTTCTTCTCCCTTGCTTTCATGACTATCATCTCCGTCTGTTTCCAGTGTACAAACTTAGCAACAATATGTCTTGGTTTATTCTTATCATGCCCCACAGGGCCAGGTTTATGGTTGACTCTGTGACATCTTTCAATTTGAAGCTCTACCTGTACACCTTTACCAGCTCTTTAGCAATAAACTCAGTATCATCCCAGGTGTTCTCTTCACTTGATTCTGGAACTCCAATTAATTTCAAATTGTTGCGTCTGTTTTGGTTCTCTGCATACTCAAATTTATTTTCCATGTCTCAACTTGTTTGACTGCTTCATTAAGTCTTTCCACAGTCATACTCAGCCTGGTTTCAATGTCTTGTAACTGACTCCCTTTTTCTTCACATTTCGATTAGGTGAATTCAAGACTGGCCTTAACTTCGGCTACATCTTTTTGGATAAGCCTCATTTCCTGTTTCATCTCATCAAACATAATTTTGAACGAATTCATATAAGCAGTAGACTCGAATTCAAAAGCTCCCAAACAACTTCCAGTGTAATGCTCATCGATAAAATTTAGGCCAGTTAGGCCACACAAGTGTTGAAATGTTCCAAAGTGAAATTGACAAATAGTGCCAAACTGAACTGATTTTTTATTTAAAAAACATTTGAACTTAATCCGAATTAACCGGATCCTACTAATACGAGAGTATTCTAAAACAGCAACTGATAAATAAATAGATCTATGAGCGCCTCTCGAAAATCCACGGGAAAAACTCGCATCTTACGCATCTCATCGCAACAGCATCTGATAATTAAATATTTGTAACAATTATATACAACTATTTTTCTATTATCAGAGTTCTATATTGCTAGAAATTCTTTTGAAGGAATTGTGAAAGACACCAATTTAGATCAAAGAATGATATGAGTCTGCACAAATATGTTGAAAATGTAGTCAAGGAATATGAAATGGGTATTATTTGGATTAGCTCTTTATCAATTATTGCTATTGCCAAATTTGTCATTATAGCTATACTGTGGATGTGGAATAGTGTTTATTTCCATGAACACTTTGACAAACATAAATTGGAATGAAAATGGGAAAGTACGCTAAGAGATGTGTTTCAAGACAAAAAATTTCCCTAGGAGAACTTTCTGCACAAGCCAATTCACACACCCTGAACAATAAGCACATACAAGACATAAGGTCCCTCCCCCCCCCCTGTTTCAACCCATTCATTCATTTATTCATTCATTTCAAATTATCATTAGAGAAGAAATATTTATGTTTTCATAGAAGCTAGGCAGAAAAATTTTTATATCAAGAAAATGCTATTGCAGCACTTTGCTCTAAAAATTCAGCTTACATAAAGTAGAATTAGTTACAGTGACTTATTTCATAAGCAATATGTACTTTTTCCATGTTCCAGTTTTGCTTTAAAATGTTGAACTGCATGTATGTAGTTCCATGAAAACAAATGCATGTGTTCTTTATGCAGCAATTGAAGTGCTTTATGCAATCCTTGAAATTGCTTAATGTTAGTCTGAATTAGTTAAACATCCACTGTTGTAAAAAATAACATTAAATAAACAAACATAACATGTAAATTCATTGAAGCAAGTCGAGATAATCTGCTTCACAATTAATATAAAATAATAGAAGGGTGTAAGAAAACAGTATAATGGAATCAACAAGCTTAAGCAGACCTGGTATTCCCAGAGTCAGGGAAGTCTGCCAAAGTTGTTGTCAAAAGTGAAGTAGAAAGAGGCGACACAAATTTATACCTGTCCTCCTGCAAACAAATTGAGTTCATTCACAAAGTTACACGGGCCTAAACACTTTTTTAATATTTTCTTGAACTTCTGAACTTGAAGCTGGAGCGTGATTCAGGTGATGTGTGAGGCCTAAGTTCTGGTTCCAAAGGTAGCAATTGCCCGTCCCGCGACCATCGAACACTGCACTGCCTTAAGGAATCAGTAAATCAATTTTTAAAATCTCACTACTGCTCCTGCCGTAATGAACTTCACATGATCTATCCTGATTGGTCAGCTCTTCATTTTTTCAATAAATTACTGCTCCTGCGGATTTCAAGCAGTAGTCATCTCGAGTCTGGCTGGTTGATTTAAGAAATTTTGAAAGTCACTACTGCTCCTGCCTAAAAGTAGCTGCTTACCTTTAATTTACAAAAGCGCTCCTTCACATTCAACCTATGCATGGCTCATGTTGTTGGCTCATTGCACAATCTGACACATAGCATGATGAAAATTGAAACTGGATGGTATTATGAGGCAAAAAAACAACAGAAACAACAAATATCTGACAAACTTTGATAAAATTCTAGGATTGAGTAGGGTTGAGGACACTGGCCAGGTCAACTTCAGGTTGGCCAGCATCTTACAATCTGACTACTGCTCAAGCAGTTGTTGCAGTAGTCTGGATCCGCCCCTGACATTTATTTAGTAGCAAGGTTGTGCACTTCACATATTGAATGTCTAAAGCCCTTGTCAACTTTAATGCACAAGCACTCTGAGGAGACATCCCAGGCCACAAACACAGTATGTTTTTTTTATGTTCAAGGATTTTTTACTCAGTAAGTTATTGGTTGTTGGAAATCACAAGGAAGTAAATTTTGATAGATTGTTAGATTATTGGATCCCCATAAGACAAAGCAATGCCAGGGAAATATTTTATAGTCTTTTTTGACAACTAAAAGTTTCTATGCATTTTGACTGTTCACTGAACAGAGCATTGAAATATACCCCAGGCCGCAATTATAAATACTATAGAAAGGTAAAACATAATGCTTATTGTGGATTTAGATATTTCAGCTCTATTTGTATGGATACATGAACACAAAAAATGGTAGCATTAAATAAAATATCACGTTAGCTAGCATTATATGAAACATTTTTTGACAAATGGCCTTAAAGCTTTTTTGCGGGTGAACATGGGGTATAAGAATACACCCCTCCTGGCTGGTTTAAGTAAGTTGTTGAGGCCCTTCCCTTGCAGGAAAATGCTACTTATAAGATATATCTACAATTTCAAATACCCTGCTTCCTCTAACTCCCTACCTCAGAGAAAACATTGCATAAGCCAGACCCCCATGTAAGTCCAATTATGACCCAGTTTGGGAGTGAAATGCCACAATTTAATGCCCTTTCTCGGATACTTTCTATCCAAAGAGGAGTCCAACTTTGAAGATCCTGTGGTAAAACAAAAACAAGTGCACCTTCCAAAAAAATATTAAAGCAGTTTCCTAAGCATACTCTAAGGCTATACAATTATTAAGTTGATTCTCATCAACACCCATATCATATTTTTGTGTAAAAGTCCTGCTGAGTTTTCTTATGTCTTTTAAAGCTACAATATAAAACAAACAACTTGCTAAGGAAACATTGTGGGGAGCTGTGAGGAAAACCAGGCTGCTGACACTTTAGAGTTAACAAAATCGTGCTGTCAGAATGGTAACTAACAGTAGCTGTAATGCACCTGCTGATGCCCTACTGTAGCGTTAAATTTGTCAAAGATCGCCGAAACATTAATTGATAGACAGCAACTATTGTCTTAAAAGCTTTAAATGATCTTGTACTGACAAATCTCATAGCTTTTTTTCAAGGAGCTCTTTCCGAAGGCCCATGCAAAATACACTAGAAATGCATCCAAGCTGCACTGAAAAGCACCAAAGCAAAGTGATTTATACTGTAAACTAACATAACAATCTAACACTGTAGATGGCAACTGGAGTATGAAATTCTTTTTCTTATTTCTCAATGGGTTATGAAAAGTTTTAGAAAAAATTTGAGAGGTTTTAATCTTTTTAGAAGGTTAGAAATTCCAACCTGCCCTGGTACCCAGCACTATAAATAACTGGCCCCTTAAGTGTTAATATTTATCTCCAATTACTAAAGTTGATAGTTTTAAGATTTTATGTTACAGGGAGAATTGATATTAGGCCTAACTAACTCACCAAACTTAACTAAAAAGCAGTAATAAAATTCGCTGGTCCTATTCAACAACAGTACTTAGTCCAAGCAGAAAGTGCTGTCAAGCGGCAAACACTTGGTACACATGGTAGCTTTTAAAAAAGCTGTTTTTTGCTTCAAAGCTGGCCAAGCTATTATTTTGTTGAACCACCACATCTTCTTTTCTTACCTGGCGTTTGAAGAGAACAAACTTTCTATGCTTCTTGCGAATCGTTGGCCCTGGCATCTTCTGTGTTGTACCTTCCCCAGGTTGTATAGTCGTACCTTGCAGCAGCACTTGGCAATTATTGTTATGAGACTATACACACGAATTTCATCAGCAGCTGAATCGGTCATATGGTCACCCAGTTCCTGAAACACTGTCTGTAGCTTAAGGCCTCCTGACACAGCTGTAGCTAGATCAGAAGGGATACCTTGTTGAAAGATACATAAAATACATATTTTAAAGACTATATGTGTTACGAAACACGAATTGTATAAATGTGTGTATAAGCATCTCCTGGACATGTTAAAACAGGAATGGAAAATTTTCTTGTCTTTGGTCAAACCAAATTGTTTTAAGATCAAATAGTCTCTTCCAATGCATTTTCAACCCCTGCAAAAGAACGCTTTTTAGCAATTAAAAAAATGCAAAACATTCTGCACAATGTTTGATCTTTTATAATAAAAATTGTGTTTGTATTAGAAAGGAACTACAAATAACATATACTTCATAAATATCCTTTTTAAATTCACACATGAATTTTCATATAAACATAAATGATATAAAGTTTTTGTACCTGCACACTGTGGCAGTTTCTACCTATAGATGCCACATTCTGCAGAAGAATTTTTCAGTATCCTGAAAGACTTTGACCACACTTTTTGTTGGCTTGAAAAGCCCACCTCTATCTTTCAAAACCAGGAACTTTGATGTTGCTGGACGAGATCTGGAACCCAAGGCATTACTGCACTCCTTGCACAACAATTGGTTCTCGGCCATTTTTCCACATATCCAGAAATGTAGGAGATAACTGCTCTCCTATACTTTGAGAGTGTAGCAAAGTTAGGGGCATCTGCATAGTCAGGTTCTGATTGCATTGGATTTCTTTCTTGTAGATCATATATCCTGACCAAAGCAGCATTGGTCAGAGTCACAGAGACATTGCTTACCTGTGGAGAATCACCATCAATTTGCAAACTAGCGGTTGGATCTTGTTTATTACACTTACCATTGCCACCTTGAATACTGCTTCGCAGCAAGAGACACTTATAAGCTGCAGTTAATTGCTGGGCAGTTGGATTGTTATTGAAGCAACCTGCAGAGCAAACAGCACCAAAAAAAATTGTAGGCGATCCTGGCTGAACTTGTACATCAACAGTTATGTGAGTGGAGCTTGCTGAATCTCTACAAGATCATGAAACAGTGCCTTTGTACTCTTGATAGCTGCTAGGAATGCGATGAAACCAGTCTCTCTGTGAGTGTTTTGCATCATGTGTCCAAATGGATTCTTTAGACAGTGTATGTATTCATATGCCATGGTGAGAAGGGAATCCCATGAAGACTTATTGGAAACATGAAGTGCTGATTTATAAACCTTGGCAAATCAAAGAGGCAATCAAAAATTCAAATGAATTTCACAGTAGCTTCACATCCTTGAAACTGCTTCAGCTGCAGTACATTGGTGCAGTCACTGCACAATTTTCCCTACTTTCCCCTATTTGTCAACATAATTGAAAAGATAATTTTTTGTTATGTTATGTTAACTCAAATTTAACATTATCCTCAAAGGTTATGTGGTCTGTTTCAGTATACTTCTGCTTCTAAGAATTCCTTCCTTAAACATTTCACTGACTTTAACAATTGACTGGATGGTACTGATAGCAAGATTATTTCTTAACTTAGTTTTATTGCTGTGTGTTTTTGAAAAGGTACGTTCCACTGCTGAGGTGCTTTGCGGTAGTGCTGTTATCTGCAGCATGAACAGTGCCAGATCTCTGTATTCTGATAGGACTTGCATGCCTTTCCAGATTTCCACAATACTTTTGTTTTTCCAAGAATCTTTCTTAAGAACATCATCAATTAATAAGGATCTCCAATGGCGATCAATTTCCTGGAGGCTAGTGCCTGCCATCAGTCCCGGAGTTGCTGCTAATGATGGTGCTTGGCCCAAAATCTTTCGTGGGATTCAAAACTGGATCCGAAACATCAATAGGCTTCATTATCTGGCAAATTGTTAGGATATGTGCCGAATAACAAGCCTTTTGTGTTGATCATTCCGGCTATAGTAATTGGTAAACAGTGGAAAGAGGGCGTATATAGAGGGAGGTGATAGGAAGAAGTTGTTATGTGGTATTGATGAAACGAAACTTGGAATTAAATAGGTAAGAATAGAATTGGATTGAAGAAGAAGATATCCGAAAGTTTCTGACTGGCAGAATCAATAACTTTTGATAGAGAAAAAAACTCGTATCATGCTTGGATTAATCAACTGAAATCATTTTTTGAAAGGAATCAAACATTAACAGAAAAAAGGTACCATTTTCATAGTCGAATTCAAGAACCAGGGGAAAATGTTGATTCTTTTGCAGTAGCCTTGAGAGAACTGGGTGCTAAATGCAATTTTCAAGGAGAAGAATGTGTACACCGATTGCTAGACCAGTTTTTACTTTGGCTACGGGATAGGACAAAACAAAGTAAGCTGTTACAAGAACCACAATGCCCAACGTTTAATGCTTACAAGCAACAAATAAATGTTACGCCAATCAAAACATGCTACTCTTCTAAACAAAAAGGCCAAATTGCTCGATATTGTTATCATTTTAGAGGGCAAAATAATAGTTCTGCTTTTCATAAAATAATCAAGAAACTTTCCATAAGATGCCACCCATCTGTTATACATGTGGTAATAAATGTCATGTGTCAAAGTATTGAGGTACAAAAGCTGAGACATCGTTAGAGGCCATAGAGCAAAGGCCAACTGCCTGCAATCCTTTTGGAAATAAAGGAAAAGAATCTAAAGTTAGATAAATCGACATTTCGCCTTCACAACAAAAGAAAATGCGTCAATATCAGTTGTTAGCAAATATCAATGGGAATCCTTTATTGGCTTCAGAACTTGTTGCCGAGGCAGCCAGTGGCGGCACTGAGGGGTATTCAAGGTATTCACTGAATACCTATTTTTTTGCAAAGGTCCTCTTCTAGTCTCTCTGAAACCGCTGTCCTGGAGATACCGAATTCAATCAGTGCACTCATCAAAATGACGAAGTTTTGTAGCTGGCAATGACGCACACACTGTATTTACATTCGGCTTTGTTTAAGTGAAAGTGGATCATTACTTGCTAATTCATCAAGAAAACATTTCTTCAGCGAAGATGACAGCTATTGATATTGCGGATTATAATGGCCCCATGGGCCGTGATGTATTCAGACCTAATCCTGAATACTATATCTTTGTTTCTGAGGACGTTTGTGACGTCGGCTCCCGTTGATCATCTGGTCTCATAACAATAACATTCCAAACCGAACGTATTCAGTTTTCATTCTGAATACCTTGGCAAAGTTAGGTGTCTCTGTGCTTAGGAGTAAATCTGTGAATGATGGACCGGGTTTTGGGGGACGAATATCGTTGGGGTGTTTCACAAATTTTTTCCTTGCGATCAAAACAGAAAAATCAACTCAATCACGAACAACGCCTTCGTTTGAAAAAAGATGGAAGGCCATGCCCCAAAATACAGTATAAAGGGAGAACTAGCCATTCCGTATATGAAAGTATTCCGTGGATCTGTGGTGGGGAAACTGAAGAAGGAAAGAACACATACTTTTGCTGGCCTTGCTTAGTCATTGGAGACATATCAACGGTGAGTTTGAACTATAGTTTTCAGATTTCGATCAATGAAAATTGTTTTTTTCCTCCAAAACATTTTCACAAATGGATCATACACCCCTATAAACTATGAAATGAGCGTATGATAATAGGAATTCCTAGTTGTTTAGTAGGACAAGCTTTTACATTTAACCACATTTTCTTCAGAAACCATCAGACATTGTCAGAACATGTGAATGAATGATCAAATTCCAAGCGTGAGAGGAATGAGATTACTGTCGGGGCCATCGTATTCAGATCCTATTCTGAGCGTTTTCAGATCGTATACCTTGCCTTTCGGTCGGCTTTATTTTGGCGGCAAAATGCCGCAATTCTGAATTTAGGTGTTAGAGCAAAATGTACACTCTCGGCCTAAAACACGCAGCCCTTCCTTTCTGCACAGGTGACGCTGCTTGTATATTTGTTCATTTGCTATGCTACTATAGTCAGTCCTTCGTTCCCACTTCTCGATTCTCAGGGGACAATCGTAATCGAAAAACTATTAGCACACTCATTGAGCAAAATTTTGATAATTGAGCCAGATGTATGATGATTTACCGCTCACATTACAGAACTCTGCTTAATTAAGTGATGAAAATACTTTTACTTTTCACAATACTCGTCATTTAAAGAAATAATTTTTGTGGCATGCAATGAACAGAATCATCTTCTCTGTAAAGTCATATGTTCATATATTTTTCCTCCCATATTCGTAGATGAGGGCATCATTTGTGGAAAAGACTGGCTATAATTCCACTGGGTCCAATCTTTGGAAACTTGCTAGCAGCCATCAAGCTTCGAAAAAGCACATCGTGTGTCACACGGCCTACAAGCTTTTAGGAAATACTGATATTTCATGTGCACTTGATGAAGCACAACAGAGAGAGGTTGCCAGGCATAACCACAATGCCTCGCGCCATACCAGAATGATGCACCATCACATTGATGCAGCCGTCTTTTTATCTGCCCAAGGACTAGCTTTTCGTGGGCATGATGAAAACCAATTGTCATCGAACCGCGGAAATTTTCTGGAACTCATGGAGCTTCTTGGGTGTTATAGCCGTGACTTGCGATCTTTTCTGGACAGAGATCGGATAACATACACTTCGCATGAGCCGCAAAATCAATTGATTGATTGTATAGCTGAAGAAGTGCGACAGGAGATCCAAAAACGGGTGGATAGCACGAGATTTGTGCCGATCATGATGGACGATACCAGCGATACGAGCAACACTGAACAATCAGCGGTTTCGGTTCGACTCATCAATAACAGCGAGGTTGAGGAGCACTTGTTGGGACTGATTGATGCGTCTGAGGACCAATCAGCTGATGGCCTAACGGAAATTATGTTAAATACAGAAGTACAGATTAGTACCTGAAACAAGTGGAGAGAAGCTAATTGGTCAGTCATATGACGGAGCTGCCACAATGAGTGGTGAGCTGAATGGAGTGCAGCGGCAAGTTCAAAGGCATTTTCCATCAGCATATTACAACCACTGTGTTGCGCACAGAATGGCCCTATGTGCTTCTCGGTCTGCAAGCATTTTTTGGTACAACAGACAAACTAATAAGCTTTTTTCGAAGCAGCCCAAAACGAACGAGACATCTTGGTTTTAACCTACCAAAGCCTGGTGACACTGAGCTGGAAGGATTCCATGATGATTCTTGGAAGAAATATTTGCACTAAGTTTTTGGAACAGCTATCATGGCGATTTTCAAATCTCCCGCAATTTGAATGGATGAGCTTGATCCACCCTACCGAATTTGAGGAACGAAATAGAGCATCTGCTGGTGAGCAGAGAGAATTAATTGAGAGGCCACGAAGGCTTTATCCCTTTGCAGTTACAGATGTTACGGCTACTGAGTACAACCTCAATGTTTTGTATAACAGCAATGAGATTTCGGTTCTTTTGAAGAAACTTGTTCGGGAGCGGTATGCCATGGTAGCGAAGAAAAGAGCAAGACGTAGAAAATTATGTCAATGCAGTTGAGACAGATGCTGAGAGTTCATGTGCCGAAACAAGTATAGAAGATCTAGATCAGTTTGAAGTTGAAGATGATGCTGATGTTGAAGTGGATGCTGTAAGTGAAGGAACCGCAACTGTGCAAGATCTTTTGTCAGTTATAAAACAAGCTGGTCTGGATGAGGCTCTTCCACAAGCAATAACTTTAATTGAACTCGCTGCGACAATACCACTTACCAGTGTTCATTGCGAACGGGTCTTCAGCAAAATGAAACGTGTGGTATCACCTGCAAGGTCTACCATGAATCAGATCCGGAAAGAAAACCTTGTTCTCTTACAGGCAGAGCATCATTTATTACGATGGCTTGCCAGACAAAATTTTTTTAAAGATAATGTAGTAACCCGATTTAAGGCACACAACCCACGTTGATTTCAGAGGTTTTAAAAAAAGTAAAGGAAAACAAATGATGCTTCTTAATAAATGCTTAAGTTATTGTTGACCCTGAAAATCACCTTCAAAAATTCACTTTGTTTAAAGTACGCAATGAGCATAAATGTTGCTATAGGCTGAATTGTTATTTCCTGTTCTTTTTTAACATTTCCAATGTATGTTTTCGTAAAGATCAACACACTCTTGACGTCTTAAAACAGTTTCAAACATGGAAATTTGCTACACATAGCCTCATTGCTAGCTATTTAAAGTAAGAATATCCCTAAAATTGTTGTAAAATGCATTTTACAAGAGGCCTCGCCCCGATATCCTATATTGATTTATCCAGGAAGCTTACGTATGATTGTGCAATAGAGCACACTTTCCGACCTGATTACCTAAAATTTTTGGCTCCAAGCCGCCCCTGGAGGCAGCTAATAACTCACCTTTTGGAATATTTAGCAAAGCAGATATTGTGCTTGGAATAAATGATTCCCTTAAGGTCCATCATGAAATTTATGTTGCAAATAAATTATTATCTGAAGTTATCTTGGGACTGGACTGGCTTATAGACAATCCAGTAATAGTCAACACAGCTAACATGCTGTTGAAATTCCCTGAGTCTGACTGTAAGCCATTTAAACTTGCATCGATAAAAGATCCTATTGGTGTTGTATTAGGGTAGCAGATTACCATTAGGCGAAAAATAATTATTGCAAGGAATAATGATTTCACTTGCATCTAATTTGAAAGCTTATTACTCAAGATAGGTCTTTCATAAAAATGATATAAAACAATTCCTTAGTTACACTTGAATGATTGTGATTGTTTGAAAATATGGTTTGGTTTCTAACAAGGATAAAATATGAACCACAGCCTACATAGCTATGAAACTGTGCAGTTTTGAGGAAAATAGCATGTTCCAAGAGCTAAATCAAAAATGTAGACAAAATGTATTATTTTAGTGAAAAAATTTAAAAATTTACAAAGGTGGCTAATTTTACAGAGCTTGGGTCTCAAAGGAACACTTGTAATAACTGCAAAGGGACAATTAGGCAAAATGTTTCTGCTTTAGCCCCTTCATGAGGCTGCACTTTAAAATAATGCCAAGTTACAAGCTTAAAACAAAAATGGTTCTGTTGCGATCCTTGAGATGTATTTTTTCACAATTTGAGAAAATCTACTTTAAGCATAAAACCAAGTCAAATCAAAGGTCCTACTACTCTAGTGGGCTCATGACTCATATACATTGCCTTCAGTTTCCATGTTAGTGTCCTGGTACCCCTTTCTAATGGTTCTCAATTCCTTTCTTCTCTTTTTGACATCTTTTAGAGACTTCCTCTCCATATTCTTCAATCGCGTAGCATCAGTAGCAACTGTCATTTGATGGGTGAATGTACCAGCAGCAATCCCAAGCTTGGCAAAAACAAGATTTAATCCTCTGCTTCAATCATTATAATATAACATTGCAGATGCAGTGGCCTTCTCAACAATGTTCCTTGGTGAAAACATTGTCTTTGAACATCTCTACCACATATGCTTATTCAACGCCTCATTCAAATTTTGCGTTTGTCCATGCAAGCATCAATCCAATCGCTGCTAAGATCTTTAATGGTCTGTTAACAACACAACAGTGTGTGCATAGATGCCAGATCCTGACCAAACTCCCTGAAACCCATTATCATCCTGACATAGATTTCATATGACCTTTGGCCTGAAGTTGAATTTACAAGGGTTTTTGATGTCCTTTTCTCTTCCTTCCAATTATACTCTTCACAAAAATACATCATGAGGTATGAAACATTATCTTTCTCTCTAACATGTTCTTGATTGTCAAAGAGGCCTAGCAATTTGGGCAGACACCAAAGGAAGCAATTGCAAGAATGCCATGCTTATGATGACAAACCCATCATTTTCCTTATCATTTAATGGGTTAGGTGACTTGACAAACGAGTCTGATAGCCTGAGTTTCTTGACTGAGGTTGATTGTTCTTCAACACCATTGTTTTCCTGTATAGACCTAGGCCTAGCCAACGGTGTCTCTGCTTCTTCCCCTTCAGTCAATTCAGAACTTACTTCAGGCGTTGTGCTGAACTGGTTGCTATAGAACTTTTTTTTCCTGGATCTCGATTTTCTGTAAGCTTTCTTGTTCCCCATTGCAATTGTATCATGAAGTTTGAGAAATGAAGTTGATGTAGCTGTGTGTTGAGTGGGGGTAGAATTTGAAATTAACAGCCTCGCTTTGAAGATTTAATGGCTACGAGGCTACGCTTTTGAGTCACACTGGCCCTTAGGGAATCTCTTCAACATTGTTTTCAAACATTTTGGGGTAGGGAAGAACTGCAAATTAGTTGCTAAGGCGTTACTATGGAGAATTTATCATATTCAGTTAAGCACAGATGACAGAGAATTTCTAATGTAAAATATTAAAATTTATTTTTTGACATGTTAATTAAGTTTTTTGACATGGTAATGGTTATCTGCTACGTTAAGCTACAACATTGAAATACCTGTCCGACATGAAATCATTCAATCAGCTCATATTCGTAACCCAATTATTACTGAAAGTGTTTTGAGACCAATTTCAATCTTGCTGAGAAAGGTTGGTTTAGCTGCTCGTGTCCTTGTGAGGCCTAAAGACCAAGCAGTCCTGATCCAACTAGTAAATTCGGGGGTTGATACAGTGAAGTTATTCAAAGGTACAAAAAAAGGCTGTTTGCAACCAGTTGATATTGAGCTGAATGACCCAGTTTTGAACTGTTTTTAGGGGGTAATGATGTTGCAAAGTCAGAGCAATCACTGTTCAATCTTGAACATCTAAAGCTTTTTGAGAGGGATTACCTTGTTGAAAGATAAAAGACTATAGGTGTTGAGAAACACGAATTGTCTCAGTGCACGGGAAAATCAAGGAGCGGTTGTTCGAATTGATTGAAGAAGTTTGGGTTGATAATTCCAGTCAGCTGGGAAATTGCGTTTTCTACTTTGAAAGAAAGAATAGCTGTCTGAAGATAAATAGGGAAGTGGTAGCACCCATCCATGAATCACAATCGAACAATGAAGAAGCTGACACAAAAATTTGCTATCCTTTGCATCACGCCTTGCTGCAAAATAGTGGTCAAGAAACAGTAGGTGGCGTGTGTTCAAATTTGGGAGACACTGACATCCCAATTATTCTTTTGGCAAACGAATGCGACAATCTGAAAGTTTTAACCGATAACGCCACTGGTAAGGCAAGACAGCTCTTTGATATTGCGTCATGTGATCTATCTCGTATACAGCAACAAACACTTCTTGGACTGCGCGCTTTTTCTGGCCATGATTTGCATGGTTGGAAGGATGACTTGCATCAGGTTTCACCATCCAATGCGCACCCAATGACCTTTTCTCAGCAAAAGCCATCTTTTTCTAGAATGTTTTCCAGTGAATAAAAAAGGCCATCTGCATCCCCTGCTTGTATTGGTATCAAATGATAGAGGTAGGTTCCTGGATTCCTTGGGCTTACATCTAAAAAGTCGCAGACATTCTGAAGATCGGACAATGACGCAGATCTTTTTCATCGTTATGTCTGTTGCCTCATTGCAGAGAATTGAAAATCCTTCTCTGTTTTTCATTTTTTTCTTAATTGATTCGTGGGCATTAGTTGCAAGACCTTCTGTCATCAGGTATGTCCCTTAGGTTGCAATACAAGTTGATTGCTTTGGAATCATCAGCAACAAAATATAAAGTCTCCATCAATTTTTCAAGAAACTTGAAAGACAGATTCTTCATGGCCAATAAGGCAACAGTGTTGAGTTCCTCTTTGATCCTTAGATGTGAAAAACTGCAACAAATGCAGTAACTGGTCGAGTTGTCTAACGGTCTTCATATTGGTAATATCTGGGGTTGAATTAATGTAAGATATTAATTTGGATTTACTGACAATAAGATCTTTGCTGCAAACATTGTAGTATTCTTTGCTGTTATGATTCTTTGAGTCCTTCCCCCATTCCTTTTGATACTTCTGACCTTTATACTTTGTTTCTTTTCCTTATGGCATATTCTGTCACACACTGTGTATCGCGAGTCCTTAGTTTTTCTAACAGTGTCCTTATGACTAACTGCATAACATCTGATAGCACAAACACAGAAAGTTTACATAATTCCTTGAGCAATCTCAAATGATCTCTTTCTCTTAACTTTATGTCTCTTATTTATGCTATAAGGCAAGTTAATTATAGAAATAGAATAACAATGACTAACCTTTACCAAAAGCCTAAAATGCGTAAAAATGTGACATGAAAGCATGAGAAAGGAAGGCAAAGGCTGAATAGGTATGCTAAAACAAGCTAAGTGACGTTAAACTAAGCAATACATGCGTAAATTTTAAACGAGATACAAAATAAACATTGATGACTATTGATCTATGGAAAACACTTGAGCTGCGAGCTTGTGCAGAAAAGTTCACTTTCATTTTCTGCTACCACAATTGAATATGTGCTGCCTTTAGTTTGTTGCCAAGCCACAGTCCCTCCTTATCCAGAAGCTTTTGACGCTCTTCCGAGTACTGCCACTAACTCTGGATTGGATTAGAGAACTTTGTACAAACTTATATTACAATGATAAACCATTCATAAGAGATGTAGCATCAACAATAGGAACCATTGTCAGCATTTTCGCAGCTGTTAGCTCTGGTCCTCTGAATTACAGAGCATTAGAGAATGATAAAATTGAGGCTTTGAAGCATTCTCAAGCGGATTATGACCACTATATGGAATGGTCAAGTGCTGCATATTGGAACTTAAGATCGTGGATTGCTAATATTCCCTTTGCTTTTAACAATATCTTGGAGTCCAATCCAGATTGTGTCATCACTACAGATGCCTTCTTCTTGGGTTCGGGAGCCATATTTGAAGGTAAAACTACAAGAGGTATATGGACACTTGAAAAACAAAACCACCATATCAATGCCTTGGGTTAAAAGCTATTTTGTTTGGCTTAGCGTCCTTAGTCAGCAAAGTAATTGTCATGTTAAGATTCTTACTGACAACATGAATGCTGTCTACTGCATTAGGAACATAGGATTATGTCGATCTATGACTTATAATGATGTAGTTCTGGATATTTTGCAATCAAGAAAATTTATTGGTTTTCAATATCTTTTATTCCTGGCATTCGGAATAACGAAGCTGATTTTGAATCACGAGAACATGAACTTTATACTGAATGGCAATTACATCCCTCAATATTCAACGTCATTGTTCAGATTCATTGTCCCTCAATATCCAGATTACTTTCTATGATTGATAGGACAGGCATGATCAAGAAGTCACTTGTCAAACTCTTTTGATCCTTGTTTTGCTTCCCAAATTTTTCAACTCTTGCAGTACCTAGACATAACAAGTCTATTGATGCATTTCCCATCACTTATGGCTGTTCAATCCCATTCAAAGAGGCATGGCCTCTCTCTTGCCATGTACCATCCAAGGAAACCGGACAGATTACATCGAAAGGATCTGAATTAAGCTTTTCACTTTTTTCTCTTATTTCAGCTGGATCACTATGCCACTCTCTGTTATTGTGTTCCTTACCACCTTAAGCATATGGCAAACATCCAAAAGAACATGCATCATTTCACCTACATTGAAAGGATGAGGAAATGGTGGAACAAGATGTGGTTGGTTCAAGGAAGCTCCAAGCTCAGACATCACAGTCAAGTGAAAAGACAGTTTTACAAGGGTGGCTCTTTCTGCCCTGTTTAGTCCTTGGATGAGGAAGTAGGCACAAGGGACCTTTCACCAACCATTGATACATGCCACCATGTAGCTATTCAGTGAAATATGTTTCTTTATTGCCATTTCATCAAGCATCAAAGAACAAATAGCCTTCTTTCCAGCTCTTTCAGCCTCATCAATCTTCACTGACAGAGCTTCAAATGCAGGCTGTGTTCAAACCCTGGCTCTGCTTGGATTTTTGAATACCATCTCCTTATCTGAGACTGGTGTAGAAGTGGAAGATTGAGTGTCCTCCGTATAAATTCATAGGCTTTTGCTGAGTAGAACTGAAGAGTTAGTGCAAATGAATTCAACTCTGGAGGATATTGGCTTCCCTTGCCTGACTTGTCTGGTATTCTCTTCAATAGGTCCAATGAAGCACCAGAAAATGTTTGGCTCAAGATTTCCTCACATCCATAAACAATGGTTTAAAATATTTCAAAAGTATTGATTTAACCTTCTTATCCAGTACAGTAAACTCCCGCTTTTCCGAATCCCGCTAATCCAATTAGGGAAATGTAAATGCGCCTGCGCAATTCATTGCTTAGAAGTTAAATCATATAAATATATGATACAACAAGTATGAGATGCGTAAGGTCATGTTGAGTGCGAAGAGAAATAAATGAAAGCAGTTGATCTCAACCATTGAGCAGAAACTTGAAATAAGCGACATAATCAAGCAATAGATCTCCTAAGCTGAAATTATGGGCTAAAATTTTCCTTTTTGTAACCCACTCACTTATCCTTGAGCAAACAGTTTTCAAATCAACTTGGACCGAGGTGTTCGGATAAGCGGGAGTCTACTGTACTGTGAAAAGCTTGTATATTGAGATGATAAGTTTGATTTTTTTCTTGAAAATCTCTAACATTCTACATTCAAATGTCAAGTCTAAAACCTTTGTTTCGGAAGTTTACCATAGAAAAGATGCTTTTTCTAACCTTTTTAAATTTTTCTTAAAAATTAAGATTCAATATCAAAAAATACCATATTTAAAAATATACCAATATAATACAGATGTATATCAGTGCTCATAATCAGAAACAATAAATTCAAAGTTTATGTTAGGTTTTTATCATCTAATAACTATGTGACACTTTGAAAAAAGAGTGTGTCTAGAATATGCAAAGTAGATCAAAAATAGGACGCTTAGGTTCAAGCAAAAGAAGTACATGGGTAGATCATAAAAGCCTTTCTTAAATGCTGTGGGGCATTTATAAAGGTAGCTTCCCAAAAAAATTTTTCATACTTGATTTTCTGTTAGAAAATTTATCTAAGATTTCA
This sequence comes from Catostylus mosaicus, assembly GCA_964019065.1. Lineage (NCBI taxonomy): Eukaryota > Metazoa > Cnidaria > Scyphozoa > Rhizostomeae > Catostylidae > Catostylus > Catostylus mosaicus. Next base: position 3,562,030 of record OZ025198.1, read on the forward strand.
AATATTTAAGCTAATTCTTTGTATCTATTCAGGATATCATGACATTTATAAAAATTTGAGACGCATTGTCCATTATTTTCTGTGGCATCCTTTAGCAACCGTTTTTTGTCCATTCCAAGCTGATCAAAGTGCCATTTCTTTAACTTTGTACCAAACCCAAAAAGTGCAAAACGTTTTATGGTTACCTGTGATCTTTCTGAACAGTATATAGATGCACTGTTGTATATCTGGGACATTTATTGATGAATTTTATCATCTTGCCAATGGCAGCAATGCCTTAGGATTTATTCGGAAAATTGTAAGTCAATCAAAACTGCCACAAATAGGATCAAAAAAGAACAGAAGATATAAGAAGTTACCAAGATTTTATGGCAACAGATATCGTTAAGTTGCAGTAGACCAGGAGAACAATGAAAGAGTTGGAAGTGATCAAAACACAAAAGTAAATCAGCGGGAGTCAGGAACGCCCAGGCCAACTTTAAATGAAATGAATTTGCAGGAGGAAACTCCACGATTTTCAAAGCAGCTTAGGCTTGATATCATCCCAAAAAAGGGCAGCAAGTAGAAGACTTGAACTATAACATAATCAAAAATTTTATGGTACTTAAAAAAATTGTTAATCAAATTGGAAACTGTCCAGTGTGTCAAGAAAAATTCATAATTGAAAAAATGCTTTAAAATAGAATGGGCTATGCCCATCATCTATTATCAAAGTGCACTTCATGTTCCTTGGAAAAAACTTGTTATTGGACAGAAATGATAAAGCCATATCAGAGGAAAAGAAGGAATCTCCATAAATCTAAGAGGTAAATCTAAGAGCAGGCATTGCCTTACTAGAAATAGGAAAAGGTCATCAAGGCTTGCGGAATTTCTCTAGGGTTATGAATATGCACAGCATTGCATCAATGCTTTTGAAAACATACAATGGAAGATATTTCCAGCCTATGAAGCTATCAATAGTGTGGCAGGAAAAGCAGCTGAAATAAGAGAAAATGTCACATCACACGACACACCTGGAACGGCCCCATAAAAGAGGGGGGAAGAGGTGGGGGGGGGGGGGTCGAAAGGGGGGCATGGGAAAGGGCAGGGGGTCGTGTGAACCCGCAGGTGTCCAGAGTAGCAGGCCTTGTCCGTATTATTGTTGCCAGCGCCATTAGTTGAATGATAATCGATTGTTGCTAGATGTTGAAAGATTATAAACAGTAATGGTCCATTTTCACCTGCCCCATTCTCCTTATCCTTACATAAAATCTAACCAAGATAAAATCTAACCATCCCCTTCCTTTTTTAACTTTTTTTTTCCTTAATTTCTTTAAAAAATATTTTATCTAACGTTTCAATTTTGTTGACGCATATCTATTAACAAATTAATTTTATTGAAAAAATAAAAGAAAGGAAACTCATGGGGCTTAATCTGAATCCTACTAATATTGTAGTAAGGGGCAATGATATTCAAATTAGTTTTAGACATAGGAAATGACACAGTGTTTTGTGGCTTTTGTAAAACAGTTAATAACGATAAAAAACTAGCTAACAATGTAACATATAATAATTGATAATATACAGGACAAGTTTGTTCAAAACCCCTTTTGATATCATCAAGTTCATAAAGTTATTAAGTAATTCATCAGTGGGAAGGTATGCATAATTATTCGGGTTTTCTTATCATTGCCAACAAAATAAAAATCTTGGAATTAAATGGATGGATTTTCTAGGGCAAATTCAGCAACAGCCTAAATTGAAGCATTTTACATGCATACATACATACATTACCTTATAAACATTATACATACATACAAAGCCGGGAATCGATTCATAACAGTGTTGCCCATTTTAAGAAAGTAATAGAAACCTGCTGCACAAGTTTGGAATGGAAAACTATTGCTAAAAAGATTTTTAAAATTTCGCGGGGGTTCGGGGTTAAAATTATGATTATATGATAACCAACAACTTAAAAATCCGTGGTAAAGATTTTGGGAGAGTCTGAAAGGGAAATTCATCAAATCACTACATTAAAACAACTTCCTCATTAAACTTAAATTATTAAATATTAATTAAATTTAAACTTAGTAATAAAATTAACTATTGAACAACTAAATAAACAACTAAACATCATCAAAATTACCATAATTAATTTAAACATCTAAAAAAAAAAGGAATAATTGAAAACTTGAATAATTATTAAAATAAAGAATAATTAAAATCTAATGTACATGCTTTTAATGTTAAAAGTGTACGGTCTATCCTGATCGAACATAATATTTCTTTTTTTTTTTTTTTCTTGCGATTTAATTATTTTCAAAATAATTTTCATTCCAGGCCTGTGGAAAAATTTGTATATGTTAAAAATAAGTTATAAAAAAACAAATATGTAGGCACTTGAGGCACATTCCAATAATTTGTCAAAATGCTATCATTTCATGACAAAAAATTGCATTACATGATTTCATTGTAGAATAGAGATTGAATATGCCTCAAGTGTATAAAAATTGAAGATTTTGTAAAAAAAAACTGAGATTAGATAGACAACAAATATTAATTTTAACACTTTCTTGATATCTTCATAATGTATGAAAGACTTTTTGCAATAGTTGTTTTTATATTGGATGTGTATATTGAGTGAGATTCGATTTTGTAGGTAAAATAATAAGCATATTTCGTATAATCAGTTGCAAGTACATATCATTTTGTATGCAAATAGCAAAAATCATTTATAGTAATTAACAACTATTTAAATATTAAAACTTGTATTTTACCTCAATTCTTTAATTTTTTTTTTGGTCTTCATCCAGCATGATGAATTGAACATTTTTGGAGATTTGAAACTCTTGAACGATCTTTTTTTTTAATTGTTTAAAATTATTATCAAATTCAACAGTCTAGGTGAAAAAAGTAAATTAATTAGAAACATTCATAAAATATAATAAATACAAAATGAAAGATAATGTTCAATGATAATCTGTTGACATTCTTCAATATTAACATGAACTTGTAGGATGTTCATAATAAAATTATTTTATAACACAAATGTCCCTCAATCAACAACAACACATTGTAAGAAAGTTTTGAAGAATATAAATACTTATTTTAAGAAGATTTAAATAAAAAAACACAAACTTTTGGGTACTTTTTAATAATGATTAAAAAGACATACTTTTTCGATTTTCCCGTATGTTACAACAAAATCTTCCATTTCTGTAAAATAGGAATGAATATAAATTGTAATTGATTTTCTTGTATATTATTGTGAATTGTGTTTTACACAAAATCGCTCCATGTCATGCAAGTAATAAGTTAATTACAAAATTTTGAAAGTGTTAACCTTAAATGCATGTATAATGTTATAATAAAAATTATGGATAAAAAATGGCATTGAAAATTTTTTATTAAATTTTAATTTTCTTGAATTTAAGAAGAATATCTACAAAAAGGTTTGTTAACATGGCATTTTTATGGCAGATAGTAGAGAGAACATAAAGATGAAAGAACAATTTTATTTGGGAAAATTCCACTTACTGAAATTGTTCTAGTGTTCTTTTTTCAATGTCTGTTGCATAGGAAAAAGAATTAAATTCTTAAATTTTGATATACAAAGAAACAAAAAATGATAATAAGTTATTTGACTCAAAAAAAAAGGGTAATTGAAAAATAATACAAAAACATAGAGGGGCTTTTAAATTAATAATTATAAATAATGACGTCAGAAAATGCCAAAAAAGTACCTCTTTTTGCACCATTGTCCCAGACGACCCGAACACCCGATCGATGTCGTTTTAGCGTCAAAATGTCATAAAATATCGTCAAACTCTTCTATACGGAGGGGCCATTTGGTACCCGTTACGGTTGAGCCACAGTGGGCCAAAAACCAAAAAAAATGACCAAAAATGTGTGCCAAAAAATTTGTTTTCCCCATAACCTTTGAACCGGGACAGATATCAAAATGCCCCTTTAGTCAGTGATGTAAATTCAATAATGTAATTCAGATTCTTCCGACGCAATCTGTCGGGTTTCATAGATTGACATGATCCCATGTTCCTTATGCAGTAGACAGCAGTCATGTTGTCAGTAAGAATCTTAACATGACAATTATTTTGATCTACTAAGGACTTTAATCGAAACAAAATAGCTTTTAACCCAAGGACGTTGATATGGTGGTTTTGTTCTTCAAGTCTCCATATACCTCTTGTAGTTCTACCTTCAAATATGGCTCCCAAAGAAAAAGGAATCTGTAGTGATGACACAATCTGGACTGGACTCCAAGATATTGTTAAAAGGAAAGGGAATATTAGCAATCCACGATCTTAAATTCTGATATGCAGCACTTGACAATTTCATATAGTGGTCAAAATCCGCTTGAGAATGCTTCAAAGCCTCAATTTTATCATTCTCCAATGCTCTATTATTCAGAGAACCAGAGCTAACTGCTGGAAAATTGTTAACAATGGTTGGTTATGAATGGTTTACCATTGTAATATAAGTTTGTACAAATTTATCTGATTTTTATAATCTTTGATTGGGGTAGGGTGACTGTCATATTCTTGGATTAAAAATAAAGCCAAGATAACTTTTTGGAGACATTTTTGGTGTATGGACATGATTTTCCTTTGATAGCAAGTGTGGCTGCAGTGCACATCCTTGAAAGATTTTTTTGTGACGTCCATGACCAGTGTTTTTCTTGAACTTGTCAACACACTAGAAAGAGAGAAGTAATTGTATGACTCAGCCCATTTAATGAACATGCCCTTCTCATGATGTAGAAAAACACCCCTTTGAGCATCATTTCAGTGCCACAGCCCATTTGTAGAAGGAATTATTTTATCCAACAGTGAACCACTAAGCAAATTTTAAGAACAGAAGTAAATAGGCTAATCCAGTAAATTTTTATACATTGGGAGAATTTCTAACCATTTGCAATTGTCCCTTTTAAGCCCTGTGGTGGCACCAGGGGTCTATAGTCCCCCTAGTCAGAAGGAGCTGGCCCCTTGTTGAGAGTGTTTGTAAGGTTTTTTTTGCTTTTAATAGCAAAATTGTACAAAAAACGCCTGTTTTTTACTTATTTAGCCCTCCATCAGAGGGCCTAGCCCAGCCCATCCATGGGAGACTTTCTGATGCCCCAACCCCACATAATTTGCGCCACTGGGCCCACCTCTCCTTGCCAGTTACATTTTGCTAGATTTTGCTCTTTGTATCTATTTTAAAACTAAAATTCCAGAATATGGTCTTTTTTCAACGAAGTTGGATATCAATACGATAATAGTGGACTGTTCAAAAGTTATCCAAATCTGCCGGGCAACCTTCTCATTTTTTGCAAAGAAATCTTCTCTGAAGGAATTAGAGGCATTTTTGGACAAGGATAAGTGTTAGATCCAGTGTAAATTAAATTTGAATGAAAAATCCTTTTTGCATATAATGTTAGCCATCTTTCTTTCGTTGTTTTTTCTTCTTGACCACTGAACTAAGCAAATTAGAAAATTAGGCCTAATTAACTTGTTGGACTAACTGAAACCGCTTTCTTCGATAGCATGCCGCACACATATCGCCACCACCAAAGTTTTGCAAGCCAAAAGCCTGAGCAACATCTCTTTTTTCCTTATCTTCATCACCAGCAACGTTTCAAAATTTCGTCTTGTCGGTCCTCTTGCCACAAATACAGCATCCTTCTTTACTTGGCGCTAAACGTTTAGATGCTGCACCTGCGCATTCCAAAAGCATTACCAAGAAAAACAATGACTAACAAATAAATTATAACTCATATTCGAGCCTTTAAACGCAAAAATAAAACAGCAATACTTGGTAAACAATAAATCAGCTGATTCTAGGAGTTTCTCTCAGGATAGAAAACTGAGTCAGAAATGAGCAATTTAGAGAAAAGGAAGAAAAAGCAAGCATCGAATACAACAACAATTTTGATCCACAGAGTAGAAGAAACTCTAAAAAGGGGATCGGATGGAGATGAATGGAAAAAATTGGAACATTTTCGTGAAGAATTAGAAGAAAGATGCACAGAATTAAAGAAAGTTGACAATGAAATTCTGGATACGCTACTGGAGAGTGCTGTAGATGAAGAAATCAATAAGGAAAGTGATGAAACGAACAAGTATCGTGAAAGGATCGGTTGTACGATTTTGGCTATAAAGGAAGCCATATTGAAACCTGATTCGGAAAAACTGTCGAGATCAGGTTTATTGGAAAGTCTCCATTCGCTCATCAGCTCAATTGGAGGAGTCAAGAAGGTGGTGGTAAAATTGCCGAAGTTCAATTTACGTCCCTTTTCTGGCAAACTACATGAATGGCAAGAATTCTGGGAGGGCTTTAACAGTGCAATCCATCAGAATGAAAACCTGGCAAATGTGGATGAACTCAATTATCTGAAGGGGTACCTAGTGGGCAAGGCCAGAGCTGTGATCGCAGGCATTCCAACAACGGACGCCTTGTATGACACTGCTGTAGATTTACTGAAAAAGCGATTTGAGAAGCCAAACGTAATTCAACGAGCCCACATTAACCAGCTGATCTCCATTACACTTGTTTTCAATGAGAGAAATTTCGCACCCCTCCAAAGAATGCAGGACGAAATCAAGACCCACGTACGTGGCTTGGAGGCTCTTGGCATTGACATGGCAACGTACTCGGGCTTCGTAGTCCCTGTTTTGATGGAAAGGATTCATGAAATGATTAGACTGAACATGATTCGGTTTAGTGGCGCAGATCAAATGAATTGGACCCTGGAGGACTTTCTCGATGGGTTTGAGAAGGAGATTTTGGTGAGAGAGAGCTATGTGCCACTGAAGATGGCGAATGTTGGTGTTGGAGGATGAGTGAGTGGGCAGACAATACGAGGGGGGCCTCAAGAGCCAGTTGCCATAAAGACATTGCTTGGATGGGTACTTTCAGGGCCTCTGAAAGTGGGTAAGTTTGACCATTATTCTCATATTAGTGTTAATTTTGTATCTTCATCAGTCAAATCAGAAAGCAGCCATTTGATACAATGGTAAACAAACTATGGGATTCAGAAAGCTTAGGAATTAAGGAAGAAGACCATGTACATGAGCCGTTGATAGATAATTTATGTTTTACTGGTGAAAGGTACCGGGTTGGGTTGCCATTGAAGGTTGGTCAGGGAGATCTTCCCTCTAATTATGATCTCCCCTTTAGTTTAATGCGCCTACAAAATCAGATTAAGAAACTAAGAAAGGACCCGGATACTATGGAAAAATATGACCAGATTATTAGAGAGCAAGAGCAAATGGGCATTATAGAAAAGGTACCAGCCATAGATAATGCAAGTAAGATGCATTTCTTAGCTCATCAGGCTGTTATACCTGATGAAGCAGAAACCACAAAAGTTTGCATTGTATTTGATGCATCCTGCAAAGCTAGGAAATCAGATATGTCGCTAAATGATTGTCTTCACGTAGGACCACCTATGACACCATTGATTTTTGACTTGCTATTATGATTCAGAGAGTATGATGTAGCTCTCATTGGGGACATAGAAAAGGCATTTTTGAACATCGAAATTGATGAAAATGACAGAGATTATTTGCGATTTCTTTGGGTTGATAGTATATCAGTAGATGAACCAAAGATTGTTGTTTATGGATTCAATAGAGTAGTTTTTTGGGTGAATTCCTCACCATCTCTTCTAAATGCAGTTTTAAGGAATCATATCCAAACCTTTAAAGAGATCAACCCAGGTTTTGTAAAAAAGTTGATTAATTTTATTCTATGTTGATGATTTAGTTACAGGGTGCAGTAACCCTCAAGAAGCAATTGATCTGTATGAGAAATGAAAGAAAGAATGCAGACAGGGCGCTTTAAGTTAAGAAAATGGAAGTCCAATGACAGAGTTGTACACAAGAAAATTCAGGAAGTAGAGAATGTGAAAAGAGAAGAATGTTGAAATGAATGTTCCTTTGCGAAAGAAATGTTAGGTCTGGTTGAAGAGACAGGAGAAAAAACCAAGGTATTAGGTATTGTGTGGGACACAGAAAAAGACAATCTTCAGTTGGAATTGGGTAAGATGTTGAAGTTAGGGGGAAACGCACCAACAAAAAGGGGAATCCTTATCACTCTAGCATCATTGTTTGCTCCCATGGGAATACTAAGCCCAGTTGCAGTCATAGCAAAGGTATTGTTCAGGATTTGTGTAAGGAAAAGGTAGGCTGGGATGAACCTCTCCCTGCAGATTAGCTACCCTTATGGGAAGGTTGGCTTCAAGATCTTCAAGCAATGGGAACAGTCAGTTTACCCAGGTGTGTGTATGATAAGAGTGAAGGAGAAATTCTGTGGTGCCAGTTACATGGATTTGGGGATGCAAGCAAGAAAGCATACAGTGCAGTCATATACATGGTATATGGGACTTCCAAGGGTACTTTTACTAAGCTATTATGCTCTAAGATCAGGGTAGCCCCACTCAAACCGCTCGCTATACCAAGGTTAGAGTTATTGTCAGCCAGAATCCTTGCAGTTCTGATGAACACTGTTAAGAATGCCCTCCAATCTCAAGTCAAGATTGACAAGGTTAGGCTGTGGTTAGACAGCAGGACTGCCTTGTATTGGATACAAAACAAAAATGAGTGGAAACAATTTGTTCAGCATAGGGTCAACGAAATACTTACCCTTACAAAAAGGATGAATGGGGGCATCTAAGTTGATTGGAAAACCTAGCAGACTTAGGGTCTAGGGAAGTCACCATTAGGCAGTTGGTTGAAAATAAAATGTGATGGGAAGGGCCTAAATGGTTAAGAAAGCCCGAAGGAGAATGGCCTAAGACTATGGTATTAAGGTGAAGGAGGAGGAGAAAAAGTCAAATACCTTATCAGTGGTAGTAGAAAAACGCCAAGGTTAAGTGAGATAATTGATTTGAGCAGATTAAGTGCACTTGGTAAACTTCTCAGGGTAACAGCATGGGTAAAGGGATTTGTTGATAATCTTTAATGTAAAAGAGAAGGACAGGATGTAGAGCTGGAACTGATAAGCATAGATGAAATTGAGAGAGCAGAAATTAGCTGGATGAAAGATTCGCAAATTGATTTGCAGCAGAGTGCAAGTTTTGATAAGGTCAAGACAAATCTAGATAAAAGGAAGCAAAACGGAATCTTGATTAGTTACGGAAAGCTAGAAAAGTCAGATCTCTCTCTAGGGGCAAAGTTCCCAATAATATTACCTAGGGATCATATGTTTACGGAACTCGTAGTCTGGGATTGCCATCAAAGGATCCATCATTGCAAGGTAAGAGCAACCCTTGCAGAAATTAGGTTGCGATATTGGGTTACAAGAGGGCGTCAGTATGTCAAAAAGGTCCTAAAAGGGTGCTTGATATGCAAAAAATTAGAGGGAAAAGCATTTGACTCTCCAACTATGGCACCGTTACTGGCATCTCAAGTTTCAGAAGCACCACTGTTTAGCAGTATCAGTATTGATTTCGCAGGACCGCTGTATTGTAAAACTTGATTTTTATATCTAACCCGCAAATTTCGTCATTGTTGGAGTAGGTGGCATAAAGAATATTTAGTTGGATTGAGAGAGGCACACAAATCTGGTAAACGGGAATCACCAAACATTTTAAAGGGAGACCTTGTTCTAGTGCAGGACAACAACTTGAAACGTTACCTGTTAGAATGTGTTAAAGCAAAGACAGGAGCAGAGATTGAAGAGGAAGGCAAGAATGGCGAGGAATGTGAAACGGAAGGTGGAAGGTGTGCAGAGAGCCCACCTGGGGCAAAGCGCCTGCAGCATGCAGCAGCTAGGGACACACAGTGTAAGACTCGCCTCTTACTTGACTCCTTCTGAGTCAAGGAGGGAGGAGTATTAGGAAAACCACATTTTTACATTCCTTTTAATAGCCACGTTGCATTAGGCACTTTTTCATTCATTTTGTCGGCATTCATTATTAGTCACACAAGAATGTTCTTTTTATTGTTAATTTGTAATATTTGCGCCAGGACCTTGCTTAGGAACAGATGGATATGAGGTTCCGGATGTTTATTAAAACACGCCTGTTTTTGAAACTCTTACTTACTCATAACTATGCTTTATGATTTGCTTGTATTTTTGAAGTTATTTATGAGCAACTTACGATACCTATAGAAGTAGCGATTTTAATGCATGTTAGTTAGAGGAGAGAAAGGGTTAGGGAGATTGATTGTAAGAATGGAATAAATATTTGGAATGAACGCAAAAAGAGCTGTATTTTTTTGAGAGCATTTCTGCACTTGGTTAATTATCCTTGTACCAGCGAGATTGGAGATTATTCTCAACACTCATAAGAGACTTTCTAAATTTCTGGCAGGCAAAGATATTCTCATGCTCTGTAATGCAACGTTTGCACATAGTAATGGCCTACACATGCATTATAAGAGTAAACATCAAAGTGCTTATCAACCTGCAAATACTCATCTTGTCTGTTGCCTGGGTTGTAAAGATTACCGATAGGCTATTTGTTATATGCCAATCCTTTTGCATGCCCCTTGTCTTGAAAATTTAACAACTATTGTCATTCCACCTACCTACACAAGCTCTAATGTCGTGTTCATTATTTGACACATGTTGGTTGGCTAATCTAAGGAGACCTTCAACATTTACTTGAATTTATCTCTATAAGAAAGGAATCGTTTTTTTAATAACATGAAAAGCTGTTTATTGCATTTATTAATTCAACAATAGCGCTAAATTGTTAACACATTGCCCTTCAATTACCTTTTAACATGCTTTTTGCATTTTTTAAGGTTGCAAAACTTACAAATGCATACTTTAATGGGGCAGACATTAATAAATTGTTTGAAGCAATATATTTACTTTGCAACAATCAATCTTAATGCCTTATCGATATTGACAAAAAGGGTCACTTTTGCTGGTGAAGAAGCCCTACAATTTTTTAATTGCATTCACACATATTGCAGAGTTGACTGCAGGGGCGGATCCAGAGAAATTTTTGACTTGATCCAACTGAAAGGCGAGCGAAGCGAGCAAAAAATATGGGGGGTCAGGGGGTACTCCCCCGGAAAAATTTTATAACCACGCCCTTAAGATTGGCTTAAAATACTATTTCAGGAAAATTTCAATTGACCACACCCTCCAGCTAAAGACACTAAATGTTGCAAAGTTATGATTGGATAGTTGCAAAACTAACTTTAGAAGCTGAGATTTTATGATATTCCACAACCATGACTTTGGTAGTACTAAATCTTTGAAGAAGTCTCCTTAAAAAATGAAACATAAGATTAGGAAAATTCAGAAAGTGATTATATCGTAGTTAGCAGTTCTCCGCATGTTGAATATTTGTTAAAACGTCAAAGATTGTCACTTCCAACATCTTAATCAAGTGCCTGGTGACTTTCAATATTTTTTCCTCCCGTACAATCTTCCGGTAATTGCATACTTTTAAACTGCATTCGCCTTGGATGCTTGCGAGCAAATCGATCAATGATTGCTTCAGTATCAATGGTTACATCTTTATGAACATGCATTAGGGCTAGGGAATTCAAACGCTTTTGTGCCATTGTACTACGTAACCACGTCTTTATACGTCGCAATGTAGAAGCACTTCTTTCAACTGTGCAGCTAGTCATCGGCAAAGTACCAAGTACACGTAGCATTGAATGGATTGCAGGGAAAACTTTAGAATCGATCTGCCTTAGAGTCGTTGAGATACACTTTGGAAGCTTCTCCCGGTCGGCTTTTTCCCAGTATTTCCTCCACAAGTCTAACTGTGCCTCGACTGTAACAATGTCTGGTAGATCACTTTGAAATGTCGACACAAAATCAACTATATCCGACAACCGCTTTTTACGTTCTATTAACTTTGATCTGCAAATGATGGAAGGGATGATTCCAAATCCTTTTACAGCTTGCATCTGTCGAAAAGAGAATCTATTATTGATCTCTACAAGCATATGATCCAACATAGGAATCGTCACGGCGCACCTGTAATATTCTTCAGGAGAAGCTACAGCATAATTCTGTCTGTTTCTTTGAGTGGCACAGACTCTTGGCCTTTCTACTTTACCGCCAACTTTCTCGATGAGCTCTTTTGCGGTTGCAAACCATTGACCGTGGTATTCATTGACATGTGTGCGTACATCTTTTATTGTTTCGTCTAGGATTGATATCATCTCGTACGCTTTAACGATATCCATTTCTTCCCCTTGCAAGAGCACAGTCGCTTGCTTTGTGTAAGCAAACATTCGTCTTGTCACAACGAGACATATGACGAAATCAAACGACATGATTGCTTTCAGAAGGCTACTTGCCTCATTTCTAGACTGCTGATTCCATTCACAAATGCCATCTTGCACTTCATTTGTTTGCTCAATTTCATTGTTCTGTATTGATATGAGGACGCTCAAGATATGACAGTAAATGTCTTCAAAACGGTCCAGACCATCTATACGCTCCACCCAGCGAGTACGGCACACATCCTTTAAACGTGTGTAAGTAATTTCAGGGCACAGAACTGTCAGTTGTCTGCAGAAAAACTGCATTCTTTTTGGCGAATCATCAAAAAAAGTGTTGACAGCTTTCACTGTATTCATCATATTATGCACTGGTACAATTGAACATGACTTTGCAACACAAAGATTCAACTGATGTGATGAACAGTGAATGTACTCTGCTTTTGAAAAATCATTTTTTATTAATGTGGCAGCACCTAGACATTTACCACTCATATTTGCTGCACCATCATAAGTTTGCCCCAAGCAATTATTCATGTCAAGTCCCATTTCACGAATGATGTTAAGAATACTGTTAGCAATTTGCTTACCACTAGTTCCCTCAGGCAACCTCACATATCCAATAAACTTCTCTTTTATCATATTATCTTTGTCAACAAATCGCACTGCAATTGGCAGTTGCTCTAAGCAAGAAGAATCTTTGACTTCATCAGCCATGACAGCAAATATTTTAGCTGCTTTTACCTGAGTAAGAATAGAATCAAGCACAAAGTCACCACAAAGGCTTATGAGCTCATTCTGGATGGTTTTAGACCTATATGTTGCATTTCCAGAAGAAGACTTAATGTGTTCTTTTAACAGGGCATCTCCACCCTCAGCCCTGTATGCCAGTAGTGCTTGGAAATTTCCAGCAAACCAAATTCCAGCATAGTTACTTGAATCATCTCTGCGACCTCTATAAGCAAGGTTCTGTTTTCCACAGAGGACTATTGTGTCTATGACTGATCTTAATTTCATTCTGTTTTCTTTTATGGTATTATCAATTACTGGTTGAGCCATCCTGTTCACTGGCAGTATTTGATTTTCCATTACTTTCTTGAACTGTAGAGCAGCAGCAACAGCATTATTGTGAATTTTGCAACTGCCACTCTCATGCTTCTTAAAAAACGAGAAAGCACTTGTCAAACGCTTATGAGGCTCAAGAAAAAGATTTATCATTGCTATACCTTTCTTATCTAGCTGATGACCAAACAGTACACAGTACAAGCAAAATGCACCATCAGCTGCCTTTGAATAAGTGAGCCACTGAAATGATTGGAGCCATTCGTACCTAAACCGTCGCACACGTCCTGCCTCTACTTTTGTGGGGAATATGTAATCTTGAGCTGGTTTCCAAGCATTGCAAAGCAGGTCATATTTTGCATCATTGCTCATTCCCAAAACATTTTGATAATGCAAGCCTATGTCATTTCTGTCTACAAATTCAGGCACTACTGTCCCTTTCTTCTCCTTTTTAGCTGCCTCAGCAGGAGCCTGATCACACTTTCTTTTAAAAGGATTTTTTGAGGAGGAGTTACCAGCATCTTTCTTGCCACACATAACAGTAAGAATATTGTTATCACTTCCTATGGTATTTTTGTCAACAGTAGGAGCATTGGTGCTTGAGGGCTTTACCAAAGGAAGAAAATGATTTGGTTGAAACATTGATGAAAAAAGTGTGGAAGACCACATGATCTTCAAACTCTTTGTATGTGATTCAAGTGACTTTCTTGGAGTGAGTCTTCCATTGAACAAAAAAGCAATTCTCTGATCACTGTTCTCTAATGTATAAATTGACTCAAGCACAACACCAAGTGCAGATGATGCAGCCATCAAGTTTATGAATGGTGAATATTTACCAGACATCAAACAAAGCATTGCTTCCTTTCTTATACATTCCTCCTTGTTGTCGGTTGAACTTTTATAGACAGACAAACTCTCATCAGATAGAATGGTAGCAAACATGGTTGTCTTAGAGTGAAATGGATTTCCCTCTGATTTCCAGGCACTTTCCAGATAAGGATGGTAAGCATAGAATTTAGCATTTCTAGCCAACTCTATTGCAGTTATTATGCGAATCTCCTTTGCCACTGTTTCTCCACCAGTTAACAGTGTGGATATTGCATTAAACATACAGTTGCCATCAGCAGTACACCTGAAAGTAAAAGATTTAACACTTATTTGACCTGCAACAAAAAATTCCAATATGTTGTAGATATGTTTTGAAAATTCATGGCATTTGTTTCTCTAATAACTTCTCTTAGCTTGGATATCTCAGGTTACTTGGGTTCCTACTCAACTAGCTGCATTGGCATCCAAGATATAGATCTTCCTTGTTGAATTTGACCATCGAAAAGGTTTGATATCATCAAAGCAACCTCAGTAATTGCTTCTTTACCTCCTATTTTATATACTTACTAGTATTTAAAACTTTCTTCCAAAAATTGGGGGATGGCTATAGCCCCTGCTGGCCTAATATCTGCGCAGTGCCTGACTTGATTATGGGCAAAGTTATAAAAATTTTACACAAATATCAACAAGGGGAGTTAAAATCAAAACAAGTAATTAATGTTTTCATTGTTGTTGTTCATTCATTTAAAATCGAAATAAATATTCTAGGCCATGAATGTAACGAATTTAAATTCTATTTTAAATGAAAGTAAAACCAAATTAAAGGTTATTCAAAATTCACAAATCGTTCGCAAATATCCACAAACAGCTATCATTACCATGATGAATTTTAATGCATTTTACTTTGAAGGCAAATATATAAGCAATGTTGAAAGCAATTTCAGCTCAACTACCAAAAATTTACACTTACCTCAGGGGAACCCAACCATCGTCCTTAAACTTGTGAGGCAAATACTTCATGCCGTTCATATCCTTTTGATCTGTCCTGATTACTGCCGAAGGACTTTCAAACAATGCCTCAGATGCAGCTGCAATCGTTGCTTTCAATTTTTTGAAAAAAGGTGCTGTTACTAAATTCAGTTCTTTTTCATCATGAATTGACTCAAAAGCTTCTCTTATACGACAAATTTCGATTTCTTCAATCTCCATGTTTCTTCCTAACTTGAGCTGCGCTGCAGCGTCGAAATATCACCTCCCTTTAGCGCTAGGCCTGGGCAAATCGGACTCGAGCGGACATCTCTGCTTCTACTGCACTGAGCCTCGATCCAGACACTGGTCTGACACAGAGAACAAAGAGCTTCTCAATCCAGACATAGATCCAGACACACTTCTGACTCGGAGAACAAAAGGGCCTTTCAATCCATCCTCCATCCAGACACGGATCCAGCCACATCGGACAAGTCAAGTCATATGACGATACTTTATCCAGACACGAAAACATTAGTCACACGACAGAAACGGTAGAATAGCCTATCGCATTGGCGTAAGCCACGGACGAGTAGGATGAAATTGGGGAAAACCTTATTATTAATATTATTAATATGGAATCATAACAACAAGCATCGTGAGAAGGGGATGAGACTGCAAATTTGCCAAAAAAATTTGAGTAGATCCAGGGATCCAATGGATGTACCCTAGATCCGCCCCTGGTTGACTGTAAAATGATGATTGATCTCTTAAAAAATATTTCCCTTAATATTTAGCTATTGATAAAGTCCATCTTTTTTGCCTCAGTGTTCTTTTCACTTTATCACCTGTAGATTCCTTGAAGCGATGCTTTATCTTATTAATTGATAGATGCAGCAGTCTGCTTCTAGGTAGCAGGCGCAGATTCAGGCTGGTGCTGACGGTGCTTAAGCACCAGTTAGATTTTCATGACTTATTATTTCAAAGTAGTAGGATAACAGCGGGAAAATATAGCATGTCAAAGTTTTTGGGGGCTTGACCTGTGACATCAAGTCTTGTGAAACACAGTTGTACTTGCAGTCCATTTCACTGAGGTTTTGAGTTCCGCATGCTTTCTTGTCCGTGAAGTAGTTCTATGTCTCACTGATAATTTTCGATTGGCGGGAGCACCAGTCATATTTGAAACTAATGTAAATGACCAATCAGCTTCCAAGTAAAAGCAATATAATTTCGGTGGGAGCACCAGCCAAATTTAAAAGATAGCAGTACACCAATCACGGCGTACTGTGAGTGGTGCTCAAAATAGGCGGGAGCACCAGACAAATTCGAAATATTCCATGTTTTGCCATCTTCTTTCGCGGGAAATTCACCTCATGCGAGCAACGAGTATGGCCTAAGCTTCCTGATCGAAGATGCTCACGAGGGACCAACTTGGTGACTTGAAGAAGATCCTTGCAAATCCTTCTCAGTCCAATAGAAGCAACATTGGCAGATTTAAGAAGCAGCTAGAAGAAGCTGTCGAAGCGAGGAAGAAAAGAGGATTGGCAGAATGCAGACTTCTTCCCTGTGATTTTGCTGCCTTGCAGTTTCCTAAAAGCCAGAAGTCAAGGAATAACAATTGTCGCCCGTTTAGATAAGCACGGCATAACATCACCCGTAGTAAGTTTTTGTTTACAAAATTACCAACTGTTTTCGACGGTATTGATAAATCTGTGAGGCCACTTTCAATCATAGCTTATCATAGGTTTTAAACTGTGGAGGGAGAGGGTTGGCATTTCACGATTTTGTAACCAATGGATTCCAGTCCTTCTACAATCATGTTCAGTGTTATAAAATGGTTTTTAAGTCAACCATGATTAAACTTAAAAGAGTTGTCTGTTTATGGCTACCTATTAGTCAGCACCCTCCCCACTCAAACATTGAAATCTGCGTGGTAATGATGAGACAGTTTCTGACAGATGCAGATGCTATTTCGGAAAATATTCAATAAAACTATTAATCTGACAAAAGTCAGAGCAGTGGCTCATGATGCATATTATATCAGGGTTTCATGAATTTCTGTTGTGGAACTCTTGAATTTGTCTATTGAAGTTAATACAATAAAATATATTTTTCATAGAACTACTGCAGATGGAAATTGCATGTTTAATGCTTGTTCCCTTGCTTTGATTGGAGATGAATCTCTTGCAGGTTTTTTTAGTTTAGGCCTTTAACCAGTATCAAGTTGTATTTGAATGCTGAATACTATTCCGCTCATCCTTACATTGAAGAGGTTGTGAAAAAAGGCTTAATCTTAATAAGAAGAATATTTTTTGCCAATTTTTGTCGTTTCAAGCTCTGGATTCAAGTTCTTTTGGTGATCCAATCTCTGCAGTCTATAAAGAAGCTGAAAACAACGTTACCAGCAACACCTTATCTTCCTTCTTGTGTTTGTTGGCATTATCTACTGTTACAAGGCAGCCAATTGAATCCTATGTTCCTATAGCTAATGATGAATTTCTTTCTGAAGATAAGCGCACATCACATGAGCTCATTTTTAATAGTTTCATCTTTCCAAGAGCAAATTCTGATTCTTGTGTTGATAAAATTCATCTCTTTCAATGTGCTGCTGCACCAATACAATATTTATATGAGAATGCCATTCCAGAGAAGAAAAATCATTATGTTCCCCTGTTACCACATTCAATGTGTGCAACAGAATCAAAATATTCTTATCCCAAAAAGAGAAAGTACCAAAAATCCTCAACAGGGAGTTTTAAAGATCAAATACTAAGTTTAATGCCTGTAGCTGGTCCTTCATTTGTTCCCATGGCTCTGCCACTTGAGAAAGATGAATCAGTTGAAAAAAGCAACATTAAGCCACTCATTCTGGATAAAAAGAAACAGGAACAAGTCAAAATTGACACTCTGCTCTTTAAAAAGTTGAAGAAAGAAAAACTGTGCCTTTTACCCCATTTACAGCTACATCCTCTGTAGAAGATCCATCAATTTAGTGTGATACTTACAGAGCTTCTGCTCCTGAAGAAGAAGACACTAGCAGAAAAGCTCTTTTTACCACTAATCATCAAGCAAATGATATTGGGCATTTTTACAAAGATCTTTATTCCTTTCCTGATTCAAAAAAGCACTCAGTAATCAGTAATTTATGGAAGCCAGAAATTTCACATTGCTTTCTTGCAAATGCTTCTGGTAGAAAGTTCCATCACCACTGGCTTTCACAGTTTAGCTGGTTAGTCTACTCAAAAATGTTAAATGGTGCTTTTTTTATTGATTGTGTTGCTTTTGCTACCACCACTTCTACTATTTCAAATCTTGTAAAAACTCCACTTACTAACTGGAATAATGCTTTAGAAAGGTTCAAATCCCATACTAAATCCCCAACCCACCTAACTGCTTCTTGAAAGCTGCACAATTTCGTGCTTGTATTGCTGATAACTCAAAGTCCATAGATGTTCAGCTGGATTCAATTGTCTCCAAGCAAGTTAAGTTGAACAGGGAGAAATTGATTCCCATTGTTGAAGCCATAATACTTTTTGGCAGGCAAAACATTGCATTGAGAGGCCACAGTGATGATGCAAAATACATTGATGATGAAAGTGTTAATGGTGGTAATCTGCAGGCAATCCTTGGTTACCTTGCTAAATTTGGAAACAATGTATTGTTTCAAGAGCACATAGCTACAGCGCCACAGCACACGACTTATGGATCAAAAACCACATAAAACGAAATTATAAATATTTGTGGTAAGATGATAACTGAAAAAATCGTTGATGAGATCAAGAGGGCAAAATTTTTTTCAATTCTCGCTGACGAGGCTGCAGATGTAAGCAACCTTGAGCAATTGGCTCTAGTTCTCCGCTTTGTTAACCAGCCTGCAAAAATTCGAGAAGCATTTCTAGGTTTCTTTCATTGTAATGAGGGACTAGCCGGAAAAGATATTGCCAATAAGCTTACGTCTGGTATAAAAGATTTAGGTCTACAACTTAGCTTTTGTTGTGGCCAAGGATACGATGGGGCCGGTAATATGGCCGGTAAATGTATTGGTGCATCCACTTTGATACTTAAGGAATACCCGAAAGCGGCTTATGTTCACTGCAAATCTCATGTGCTTAATCTTTGCGTTGCTTCATCTTGTGCAATATGATGAGCCATGTTCGGGTTGTAATTGAATTTTTCAATGCTCACCCGAAAAGATTTTCGACTTTACAGCAGAAAATCAAAAATCTAGTGCCATCTGCAAGACACAACCATTTGATTGACGTCTGTCGGACTCGTTGGGTCGCTAGAATCGATGGTTTATCCGAATTCATTGAAGTTTTTATCGCTATTGTCAATTCTCTCGAAACAATTAAAGACAATTCTGATGAGAATTGGAGTAGTGACTCCGTCAAAGAAGCTAACGGGTTGTCTACGCAACTGTCTCGTTTGAATTAATTGTTTGCTTAGTTATAGTGTCTCGTTTATTAGAAGTAACTTTACCATTAACTAAACAGCTCCAGTCACCAACTATTGATTTAGTAGCTTCCGTTGAAAAAGTAACATTGCTATTTGCGATGCTCCAAAGAATGCGTTATGAAATTTCTGAATCTCACAAGGAATGGTTCGAGGAAGCCAGAAACCTAGCTGCTAGAGTTGGAAGTGTACCATTAGTGCCTAGGGTTGAGAGAATTAAAAAATATCGTGCTAATGTTCCGTCTGAGAATCCTTCCGAATACTACAGGCGCGTGATAACAATTCCATTCCTGGATCATCTATGTAATGAAATGCAAGCTCGTTTTTCGGAAAGACTACGTTGGAACTTCTTCTTCCACATATTGACAGAATGTCCTTTCCTAATATTTTCACTGCGCTGCAAATAGCAGCAACCATTCCGGTCACTTCAGGCTCTTGTGAGAGATCTATATCTGTTCTTTGTCGATTGGAAACATATTTAAGAAACACGATGGGACAAAGTCGAATGAACGGTCTAGCCATGTTACACGTTCACCGTGAGATTGAAGTAAAAGCGAACGATTTTATCGAACGATTCGCAATGGAGCATCCCAGAAGAATGAAAATTGTCAACATTCTTAACTCCAATCCTCCACTAAAATGATAATTTGATATTCTAAAGACTGTTGATCTGCATCATATATATGGAAAGAATTACACTGTGTTAACTATGCGTTACGTTCCGGCTTGGTTTGTTAAACTAAGTAACGTATCAGATCCGAATTTTTAATTACTCAGACTAATTTTACGAAAAGCCAATCGAGTAAAAATGTTATAAGTTAGCAAAACTTATAAACTTTCTCATTTTATGCCGTTTACCATTGGTCTTAAAGTGCTTTCCAGGAATGGAATGGTAATACTGTTGTTGTGGTCGTCTTTATTAACTACGTTGACGTGACGTTTTAAAGTTCCACTTTGGTTGAAATTCTATTTTGGTTTTGTTTATGCTAACTTTATTTTTGCAATAGTCGTTTCAGAATGTTTTGTATGTGAAAACGTGCTATAGGTAAAAGAAAGGGCTTTCCGTTTCGTCTTGTAACTTATCATGTGCGGATTGTCTCTAGGAGTTTGTGTCTTTTATATAAGGATGGGACGTGTAAATCACGATCGAAAGCTATATTCGATCCGTTTTTCGAATGTCTAGGGACTCTCCATCGCCAACATATATATTTCTACCCTTTGACTATATCTGCATCATACCATTTGTTTACAAACCTTTTATGATTGTTTATGCGCATTATTTTATTAGCTTTGCGAAACAAACTCCTAACGCGCTGTCTTAAACAGTAAATAGTTATATTCGACCACTTCTGTGAAGAAGACTTTATTTTATTGTTTGATTTATATGTGTTATTGCATCATTTAATTTATGTTACATGAATCGTTTCCGCATCCTTAAACGGTAACTCTTTCAATGTTTTGTGTGGGATAAGAAACTTATACAAGTACTTGATAGTTATATTACCAACATGTGTATTTTCCGACAGAATTTCAAGTTATATTTCGTTTAGGACTTAACAGCAGTTTCTACTATACATATTAGAATAATCAATTTGAAACAAAAACAACATAAAAATGGCGAAAGTAGGGCCCCAGGCATACGGTGCTTTTTACGAGAAATACTCCTTTTACTCCTCTTCAGTAAAACTCATCATATGGCTTCTTTTTATTTTATCATATATTTGTGTTTTTGCATCTTGTATTGATCCTGTATTGATTTTTTTATTTACACTGGTCTTCATTATCATTATCTTCATTATTGCTGCTGCTGAAAGTTCTTTTTTTCCTACAATGGATCTTTAAACTCTTAACAAGATTTATAAGACCTGGGAAAATTCAAGCTCAGTTCAGTTCAGTTCAGTTCAGTTCAGTTCAGTTCAGTTCAGTTCAGTTCAGTTCAGTTCAGTTCAGTTCAGTTCAGTTCAGTTCAGTTCAGTTCAGTTCAGTTCAGTTCAGTTCAGTTTCATTGATTTTAAATTCCACTACATACAAACACTCTTTACACTTACAACAATTAAATAACTACAAGTTAAATTAACATAAAATAGATACATAAAAAGTAAATGGGAAATACATAGCACTAGAGGGTTTGTATGAAGGGGGATTCTTGAGGAGGAGCTCTCTCAGTAGCAAAGCTAATCGAGGGGAGAGCACCCCCTTACCAAATGTTCCTAAAAAGTATTATGGGTAAGTTTATAACTGTCGATGATCTGCTCTAATAGTTATTTTCAAGTAGAAATGATTTGAGTTTTTTACGAAAAATCCTGACGGATGAAGACCTTTTAATATCAGTAGGGATATCATTCCAGCATTTTGCTCCATAATAACGTATTGATCTGAGGCCATACTGGCTTGTGTTTTTCTGAGGCAAGAAAATATCATCTTTGCCCGCCTTTCTTGTACCATATTGATGAACAGATTCCACAGGAGTAAAGAAATTATGAAAACAAACAGGAGAGATTTTGAGAAGAGATTCATACACAAAACACATTAACTTTAGATGAAACAGGTCTTGCAACTTAAGAATTTTTAGGTCAGAAAAAATTGGATTAGTGTGTGAAGTATAGTGCTCAAAAGAGATTGCCCTGATTATCCTTTTCTGCAGCAAAAACACTTGGTTTATGAAGGTTTCATATGTAAGACCCCAAACTAAAATTCCATATTGCAGGAAGGATGAAAATAAAGAATTATAAAGACAGATTAAAATATCAACAGGTAAGAAGTGCCTTACTTTAAAAAATAGACCACACGTTCTAGCTAGCTTTTTAGACAGTTCAGTCAAATGAAACTTCCATGAAAGATTTTCATCCAGAAGTACTCCAAGAAACTTGACGTAACAAGTCTTTTTGACAGGAAGGTTTCCAATCCTAATATTGACAACTTCAGTGATAGAATGTTGAGGAGATTTGAAAATAATAAAATTACTCTTGTCAATATTTAGTGATAATTTGTTCACATCAAGCCACAATTTAACTTTTTTCAGTTCTTTGTTAACTGTACTTTGGAGAACATTAAGGTTTTCAGCTTCATAGTAAATATTAGTGTCATCAGCAAATAGGTAGAAAGTTAGTTTTGATGAGGATTGAGGCAGGTCATTAATGTATATTAGAAAAAGGAGAGGACCAAGGACTGAACCCTGTGGAACCCCACAAGTAACATTAAGACATCTTGAATTTGACCCATTTACTGACACATATTGCTTTCTATCTGTTAGATAGGACTCAAACCAATGTAAAACTGTTCCTCTTATTCCATAGTGTTCAAGCTTTTTCAAAAGGATATTGTGATTCACTGTGTCAAATGCCTTTTGTAAATCAATAAAAATTCCACAGCCAAATTTTTTACTGTCTAATGAATTCTTTATGGCTTCAGTTAAGCTGACCAGAGCATGGTCAATGGAATGACTAGAACGAAATCAAAATTGTAAATTGTATAATATTTTATGCTTTTCTAAAAATCTGTAGAGCCGTGTATACATGACTTTTTCAGTAATTTTGCTAAAGACAGAAAGAAGAGAAATTGGTCTATAATTAGAAGCCATAAGTGAGCAACCTTTCTTGAAAAGTGGTATTACTTTAGCCACCTTCATTTTATCTGGAAATACCCCAGTCTGAAAAGATTCATTAATAATTTGAGAAAGAGGAGAAGAGACTAATGGAGAAAGCCGTTTTAAGATTTTCATAGGAATACTGTTTGGTCCAAGAGACTTTCCAGTTTTCAGAAGAGAGATGATATCAGATATTTCATGAGGAATTGAAGGTGCAATGAAAAAGGAACTTTCAATTTTATCTCCCATAAAGTCCAAAGATGATTTTGTAGATCTTGGTATGTTTTTAGTGATATTATGAGAAACATTGACAAAAAATTTGTTAAAGACATTAGCAATGACTGCAGGGTCTGAAGTGATGTTACCATTGGAATCCTTAAGTTTGTTTATAACATTAATATTACTTGATTTTTTAATACTTATAACTGATTTTATTCCTGACCACAATTCTTTCATATTTTTTCTGTTTTGTTGGAAGTAGTTGTAGAAATATTTAGCTTTATTTTCTCTAAGAGATTTTGAAACTTGGTTCCTAAACTTTTTGTAGAGCTCTTTATCAGAGTGATCATTACTTTTTCTATACTTTCTAAGTAGCCGATCTCTAATACGCATCATTTTTTGTATTCTGCCATTGATCCAAGGTTTATTTCTGAATTTAATGTCTTTCTTGGAAAGCTTTTTCAATGGAGCATGGTTTTTGACCAGTTCATCAAGAATGGATAAAAGTCTGTTAAATCTAGAATCTGTATCTAAAGTGTTATTATTCAAGAAGGTAAGATCAAGATTTTCAAAGTCATTTAGTAGAACTTCTGCATTGAGGTTAGAAAAATCATGATTGTAATAATGTAGATCTTTATATGATATTGCTGCATGCTTAACAACCAAGAATTGAGGGAAATGGTCTGTTATTTGTGTCAAAATGTTACCGCTTATTGTTTCACAATCCACAGTGTTACTAAAAATATTATCAATGAGGGTTGAGGAATTTTCAGATACCCTAGATGGGTGAGTAATATAAGGAAGAAATTGGTTACAGAAAAAGAGGTTGGCATAATGTGTGGTGGGTGCATGAGAGTTATAATTCAAGAAATCAACATTGAAATCTCCAAGGATAAAAGTCTGTTTGTTGGATACAATTGGATTAGATAGGGTTTCTTGCAAATATTCATTAAAACTGTCAAGATTTGAACTTGGATGCCGATACATACAACAAAAGAGATAATTTTTACCATTTTTTTTTTCAACTTCAACCCAGACTGCTTGAAAATCAGAATTGTCTTTGCTTAAATCCAATCTAGGCATTGGAATGAGACCAGATTTCACATAAAGAGCAACACCACCATTTTGACTGCGAGACTGATATGGAAAATAGCTGTACCCAGGAATGTCAACATTTAATTTTATAGGATTCTCATAAGAATTCCAAGTCACAGAAACACCAATAACATCAAAGGATATTTTTAGAGTAGCAAGGGTTGAAATGAGCTCATCAAAATGAAGTGAAAGACTTCTAACATTCATATGAAATAGAGTAAAATCATTTTCAGCAATACTAAGAGTAGATAAATCCTGGAGAGTGTGATAGCTAGAATTGATATTTGAGGGTAAATGCTCATCAATATCGTAGTCACCTAGATCAGGCAAATTTATGAGACCAGAAGTAATTTCAAAGGATGGCATTGAATCAACCCAAGATGGAAAGTTATTGTCATGCAGGTTTAATAGTTCTTCTTTTTCCAGTGAGCCAAAGGGAAACATGGTTTTTGTGCAACTTAAGCAGAACCATGGAATATCATCACATTCATTTACCAGTTCATTATACTCAGAAACAGAAATTTCATTGCATCTAATGTGGACCCAAAGATTGCAGTTATTGCAGTAAATTGATTTTTGACCATCTGTAACATTTCTGTTACAGATGCCACAAGGGTATTTATTAGGTTTCATTTAGATTTAACGGGGAAAACAAAAACTTAATTTTTAATTAATAAAACACAACATTTTGGTGCTCAGGCACCCTGTCCTGGTAATGTATGAAAGAAAGAGTTTTAATTAAAAGTAATTTCAGTTTCTTCATCATCATCTGCTGCTGTTGAGGTGTTACCAACGTTTACATATTTGTATCTTTGGGGAGGTTTTTCTTTTATTATTAATTTATCTAAAATGAACTATGCATCTTTACCCTCTTTACGAGCTTGGATCATTAATGGGATCTGGTCAGCACGGCGTTGGAGCGTTCTTTTGGATAAATCTGGAAAAAATGAGATACCTTTAGGGCGCTTTTGTCTAGCAGATGTAACTACCATTTCGCGCTGTTTCCAGGACATAAATTTGGCGACGATAGGACGAGGGCCAAAGGACGATCCATCTGGGCGTGTCTCATTATGACCTCTCTTTTTCCCCACACGGTGAGCTCTTTCGATTTCCAACTCCTCTGTTACTCCTAATTTCTCTTTGACAAGTCCCTTAACTAATTCCTCTGACTTTTCCCATGTTTCATTCTCTTGTTCAGCGACACCAATAATTCTAATGTTATTTCTGCGTGACTGATTCTCAAGATATTCCATCTGATCTTCGAGGCCGCCAACGTTACTCCCGTACGCCTCAACTGACTTGGCTTGCGTAGCTATCTGGGTGTTTACAGCCTCTAACTTAGCCTCAATTGAAGAGATACTTACCTGACTGAATTCCAGGCTTGATCTTAGATCTGAAACATCTCTGCGGATCTCTTTTACGTCTTCTTTTAGGCCGTTGAACATCATTTCAATCATTGTTCGAAAGGCACGTTCCTGAACCTCCATTAACCCCTTCACGACTTCCAAACTAATTAAACTGTCTTCGACCGGCATTGTACACTTATTTCGTTAAAAAAAACACAGAATATAACATGAAACCAAACTTTTTTATTTTAAAACCTAACTTATTATCATTATTAGAAGACAGCCGCATGAAACACGTCCGGTCCGTGAGCTGTCTACACGTCCCACCCTCAAGCGTTCTCCTCAAGCGCACCAACCAACAGGAGAACTGTTGAAATGTGTTTAATTTGTTTCTAAATTATTGTTTAGAGCACCATCCTTTAATTTTTTCTGGATCCGCCCCTGGGTGGAAACAAGCGAGTTCGATAGCATGCCGTAAATTATTAAATGGAAACAAGAACTGAGTCGAACAGCAACACATGGTTTTTGCAGCACAGAGCAACTAGGGATTCGAAAGGATTTTCCACTTCATGGTATTATTGTAACAGGACAGGAAAAGCACGAAAAGCTGGCAGTGGCAAACAAGCCTTTAAAATCCAAGGTTCTTCTAAAATAAACGTGAGATGCTCCCCATCTATGAAAGTAACTGCGTGTCACCATACGCATTGCACCAAAATCGTCTGCTGTTTACATCATATAGGGCACAGTACAAAACTAGGGCATCTCAGAATATCTGAAGTCTTAAGACAATCCATTGCTGCATAGCTAAAGAACTTCTTATCTTCATTGCCTCCTTTTCTGAGTCATTTACTTTTCAAGATTTTGTGATGTTTATATTTGCCCTAATTTCTTCACTTGTCTGGCAATCTTTGTTGATGTCCCAGGATTTTGGTAGCTGGTCATTTTTTGAAATGCAAATATTGTGCAAAATGACACATGCAAGTGTGATTATCTTCACTTCCTTGGCAGTACTTTCACACTTGTGATGTAGGATACGCCAACGACCTTTCAACTGGCCATATGCTCCTTCTGTGACCATCCTTGCAAGGCTTAATCAATAGTTAAAATACCTCTGCTTGGCAGTCAATACTGCATTGCTGTACGGCTTTTGAATCCAGCTTTTAAGAGGGAATGCTGAATCTGCAAGTATCAGTGTAGGAATATGCATTCCCTCGATATCTTTTCTGATCTTCAGTATAGTTAAGTTTTGCACAATATTTGTCTAAACATTAGTTGATTGGAAAATAATTGAGTCATGCGAGTTCCCTGGAAATTCGCAGCAACCCCAAATAAATTGATAACTTGAATCAACCATTGCCATCAAAACTACAGAATAAAAATTCTTAAAACTGTGGTATTCTTTAGATGACTCCAAACCACGAGATGGGCACTTGATAGGTATATGGCACCCATTTACAGCTGACAAGCAGCATAGGAACTGCCATGCCTCTTCCATCACCTTCATCTTCTTATAAAAATCTGCTTCAGAGTTAGGCATGTGCCTGGTCACTTCCTGATCCCACATACAATCCGCAATTGTTCGCAATACTTCTGACAATAATGTACAGAGTGTTGACATCCCAAGACCAGTCATTTGGGAAATAGTACAGAAGTAGTCTCCCCAACCAAATCTATAGAGGCAAATTGCCATCATTTGTTCCGGGGAAATCGGTTCTTCTGTCACTGTCTTTCGTTTTAAGACATGTTTTATTTTATCTAGAATGAGCAGAATCGTTTTCTTGTTCACTTTGAAGGTCTTCTTGAACCTGGCATCAGAGTAAGTGCTCCAGAAAACATCCCGATATCCGCCATTGCATTGCAATCTGCCCTGTTTTTTTTATGCATTTAGAGTCACAATCAGAGCTGTAAAACACAATTTGAGAAACAGTCTTCGCATCTTGATTGCAGATAAAATACTTGTCAGTAGAATTCATTTACGTTGCCTGTTTCTTTGTATAAGGCTCTTTAAAGGTAATATGAATCGAAAACTTTTTCATCCAACTATACTAATTCGATGTCGCTGATTTCGAAAATGCTTCTAAAAATTGTCTTTGACTTACGTGTTTTCCGTAAAAACGATTTGAACTTGACTGCAGCAAGCCCAATATTTGTACACGGGATCTGGGACGAGATTATTTTTATGACGTAAAGTGTTTGACACTTTTCTGACAAATGCGTGCGGCCTAGGTGGAATAGTGATACGTTTGAGAAATGTCGACCAGTTCAAGTAGCAATGCGAGTATTATCGAATCAAATAATTTATCTACGAATGAATACAGTAGTGGCAAACACATTTTAGAGGATTATGGCGCACTTTTTATGCCATACCAGCATGAGCACTTGGCTTCAGACGAAGATGATGAGGAAACAGGAGCCCAGGAAGAAAATGACCAGCATGAGGACGAAGATGGTATTAGACCCTCTCAAATACGATATCGTTTTGAAAGGAATATTCCTTCAGAAGAATGGTAAGATATGATTCAACAGTGAATTTCCATCTATTAATAATTCCGTTTTTATCGATGAAATAAGTTACCCCGAATGGCTTTCCTAGGCCTATATATTTGATGAGGCGAAACGAAAATCAACTAAGGCCTGTTTACAAATTTTTAACGCAGATGCTCATGTGGTAAATGTAACCTTGACGAACTTGTTGGTGCAAGGGAATATCGTTGTTGCAGAGAGTTTCACGCAGCATTTGGAAAAGTGCTCTTTGGTGGGTTGGGGGATCATCTAATCTGTGTTACAGAGGATGATGTAAATAAAGATTATGGCTATCCCCGCTTTTGTAAATAAAGAAGTATTGAAGATTGTCAGTCCACTTTTGAAAAAAAAAGATGGAAGTCCGTATAAAAAAGGTGCAAGTGGTTCTGAAAATGAGTAAGAATTTTCGGGATTATTTAAATGGAGTGTGGCACTCTCTTCTTCAATTTGTTTACTGAAAATTTACAATTGGGTAGCACTCATGTGGTAAGTATTTATACTCCATGTCAGCCATTGCCTAATTGAGTAAATACATATATGTGTGTGTGTGAAATGAGTTTTTAATGTTAAGAGTATATGGAATGAGTTTTGAATGTTAGATTTGCCAATTCGTTAAAACCCGCCTCATTCATTATACTTTGAATTATGCGATTGCTCCCCCTTTGTTTGTATCCTCATAATCATAACAAATTGCCCTCTTCACAGATATCTTTGTGCTGTAGCGTACAGAACACTTGTGAGGTCGATCTATGGATACCTTGGTTGGGATACAACAAGGCCATTAACTGCATGTCTATACAACTTCATCAGAAAAAAAACATCAACAATAAAAAAAACTGGCTACAAAGATTCTACAGAACAAGATTCTACGTAACATTGCCTTGATAGCCAGCATTCTGGTTGCAAACTACATATAACTTTATAAGAAACCTTTAGTCTGGCATTTGAAATAAAAACTGTTTGAAGAAGAATTTTTTGGATATGTATTGTTCAGTATCTGTACATGCATGGATGCAATGTGACTGATCTTTCATAACATTTATTCTAACATTTAAAACCTATACCTTTGATGTTGTTCAGTTAAGGCTCGGTTTCTTATAAAATGCTATCTTTGTTTTATCATAACATAGAATTTACATATAATATCTATGTATAATTATGTATCATAAAATGTGTATTTATACCTATGTATAATTTTACCTATTATATCCATGTATTTAATAAACATTATACATATGATTATATAACATTTTGTATTTGTGCAGGCACAAAAATATGTCAAAAAATCTTCCCCTTTCTTTTCCAAAATGGAAATTTCAAAAGGGAATGTGGCCTACTCTTTTTTAAAACTATTAGCTCCTAACCAGAAATTTGCTTTTGCAAATATAGAGTTGAATTATTTTCTGACACATTTTTGTTAAGAGTGCCCCAACATAGGTCCTACACTTGTTCTGCAGTTGCCAGATTTCCAATTCATCAATGAAGGGGGGGGAACCTCATTTTATACATTTGTGTTGTTTGTGTCAAAATATTTTATTGTTGTAAATTCAAGGTAAAAGAAACACAGGCAAACAATAGAAGGAAAACATTTAAATCACATTACATCAATAGATTAGTTGGGTTTTTATATTTTTTTAATGGAAATCAAAATGCATCTGAAATCAATAAAAAAATGTTTCATTGCAAAAGATCTGTTGTTGAGGAAATTGTTACCAGCATAAATTATCCATCTTGAATGTGGCAGTGACGTTTTAATGTCAAAAGTGCAAAAAATATTTATTTTCACATCATGTAACAGTTGGTGTGGTCGTATAATGACGTGTTTTCTGTGTAATCTACGAGACTGTGTCAAACACTTGACGTCACAGAGGCCTGGGGCAGAGCGGTCTGACCGCGTTCATGGTAGGCCACATTTTGAAAGTCACAACAAAGCAAAATCGAAGCTTTATCACAAAATATTTCAGAAAAGGCGAACGAAGACTAGTAAATGGATACTACAGTTAGAGAGAGCGAATTGAGTTCTATCAGATATGTTCAAACGGTTTTTCGATTCATATTACCTTTAATGCAAGAACTTTGGTCAAACATGAACGTTTATCATCCGCCATGTTATTGTTTTGTTTTCCAACAAAAATTCCCGCCTTTTTCACCATGAAGGATCACCTTCTGAAAAAGAGGCTGTATTCACTGAAGGGTCAAAAAGTTCGACGCATGAAAAAAAGTACACCAGTTGAACCAGGCCCAACTTTATCTGCCAGAAAGAGTGGGTTTTTCATAGAAAGTTGGTTTTTCCCCCAGAAAAAGTGGGTTTTTCTCGGATAAATTGGGTTTCTTCTGATTATGGTGACATCCGCTTGCCATAACTGCACAACTTTTCAATTCAATGAAGAATGATGATGCACACATGTCAACAAAGATGGCAAATAGCAACAAAGCTATTGGGGTTGGTGAGCTACGTGGTGAAGACTTTGACGATATATTAGATATTTTGGACAGCGAATTGTTGGAGCGAAGAGACAAAGTCGTTCAAGACGAAGTCGAAAAGTGCCTTGCTCTTTGGAAAAATTTACACCATGAAAATCAATTTCTGTTTTCAGGAAGTCATATTAATCACGGTTCAGTGTCAAATCGCATTCTTACAACTGGTGAAGACAGTTTTGTAGAGCTAAATCGTGCTCTGCCTGCGTTGCTCAAATACAAAAATATGATCCACTAAGTTTTAGACACTGTTAAATCCACGCAAAGCTTTTTGTATTGCATACTGGAAGGCTTCAGAAGCCGCATTGATACCCAGGCTTAACCTCTTACAGCAAAATAAACCTTTGTGTGGCAGGGGCGGATCTAGCCCAAAATTGGAGTGGAGCAAACTTTACTAGGGGCAAAGCCACGTTTTTTCATTTCGACGTTTGCAAAACTTCCTGAGGAAATCCTTGTTTTCCTTGGCCTGAACAGATTCTTTGTCTTTGCTGCAATTTGCTGATTTTAGATGTTATTTAGGTGCTTTTACTAAAAATATCATAAAGTCCACAAAAGAACTGATAACGTCCTTGGATAAACAGCCTAATGTTGTATTCTTAGATAGCACTGCACCTTGTAAAAGTAAAATCTACGTAAAAACTAGCTCGGTTACAATACAGTCATGTGGTTTTTTTGGTTATAGTGCACTGTGTCTTTAATCTCTCAAAACAAATCCCGTCGGTTACACAATACTTTTGGTACGTTTGACTATAATTGCTTCAGATATAACTCACCAAAGCAACTTCCCCTTATAGTGCATTATAACTGGATGGTACTGTTTCGTTACATAAATTAGTACTATAAATTATCATAAAATATTAGCCACTGGATTCTATAAACTACATACTAACGAAAACCAGCCTGTTGGGAACTTAACTACATCTAATTTATACTTATAGTTTTAAAAAATGGAAAGAAGTTTTTATTGCGGGTCAGTGTTCAAAATGTCAACGAGTTTCATTCTCCGTGGATGTTTCGGGGCAAATCTATCAATTATCTCCTCAGTATCTACATCAATTTCTCTGTAGCAAGTGCGTTAAATCTATTTTCACTCATCGAATTCCTTAAGTACGTTTTCAAACGGCGTAGCACTGATATCGATCGTTCACAACTGCAAGTTGGTCACTGGCAGAGTTGCTAGAATCTGAAAGGCAGTAAAAAGATTTGGGAATGTCAGTTAATCAATAATCGGGAGGAGCGTCTGCAAATCAGTTGGTGCTTCTTCACTTGTATACTTTTGCCAGTGTTCTGGCATTTGAAGCTCAGTCGTGAGATACCTTCGTTCCGGAAGATCATCATCATCATCATCATAGTTACATTTTACAACCCTTTCGGGTCGATAACAAATGTCTGCACATTTTACATATTACAAACATTCTCTTTGCTGTCATCAATCATCACTTAAGTATGTCAGGAAAGCTTGGAACTTCTCTTTCCAACTCGGATTTGAGATAACATGACCAGGAAGTCCATGAAACGCATCATGAATGACAAGATTCTTTTCAGCAAAACGTAGCGAGATTTCAAACTGAAGATGGTCAAGGAATGGCAAAGAAACTGAGCGCAGAAAGTATTCCCTTGGAGAATTAGCTGGCACATTCGAACGACAAATTTGTCCAAAAGTTGTTCTTGGTTTGCAGGGGACAGTTCCAACTAAATTAGCAAGAGAAGCTGCCTCAGAATACCACGAATTGTGGTTGCGGTCAATATCGCGACGAATTTTAACTAATGAGGAAGAGAGAAGGGAAACCTTTTCAACTGATTTCACTACATCCATATCAGAAGCTTGCAACTGCTTTGTAAGTGGCCTTGTAACTTCCAGACAGGGAGAAACTATTACCATTGTAATAAATCTAGGCCTTGAGTCCGGCAGAGAGGGACGTAAGAGATGACTATCGTGTGTTTCCAAGTACTGATCAAAATCCAACTAACTCTTTTAAGCAAACATTCAACATATATTAGGCGATCGTAAATCTACGCTAACAAGAGAACAAAAGGAAAAGTAATTACAACACAGGACGAGGAAACATCACATTAAATAAAGAGTCACGCAAACATATTCACATGCACCGAGTCATGAACACTACAAATCACAATAATCGCCAATTACTATTATTACATTATTCCCTTCGTTTTTTATTTCTTTTTTTTTTTAATGCGTCACAAAATCTCCAAACCTCAACGGTTGCCTAATGTTTTGCCTCAGTCTGGGTGGACGAGTGTACTGTTGGGGATCAGGGGCAACCTCCCTTGGGGCAGGAGGCCGGTCTGCAACCGTCATGTCCATCGATTCAGGAACAGCACAAAATGGAACCCCCTGGTTGGCTGGAACAACACATTGCTTGAGATGGTCATGGTGAACTACCATTTCTTTCCCACCCCGTGACCTAATCTTATAGTTAACACCCTGTCTAGAGAGCACTTCATACGGACCAACCCATTTCCTACCAAATTTCCATGTTTTGGGACGATACAACCAGACAGAGCTCCCAGGTAGAAAGGGGCACCATGTGGGATTACATGAGGAATGATAATTGGATTTCTGTTTGGCTCGAATAACACTAAGCTGCTCTGTGCACTAGTCTTAATACTCTGGAGGCTCTTTCTAACTGACTGAATATGTTCTGACTGTGTACGAGGATTTAAGAGTGGAAGATCTAAGTCTACGACCAAAAACCATTTCATAGGGACTAAATTTGGTGGATTCATGGCAACTGGTATTGTATGCATAAACAGCTAGACTAACCCAGTTATCCCAGTCGTTGGGGTGATCAGATACAAAAGAGGCAAGTATATCCTTGATAGTCCTATTCTGACGCTCAACCAGACCATCGCATTGGGGATGATAGGCTGTTGTGTGGGATTTGTGGGTGCCCATTAGTCTGCAAACTTCATGCATGAGATGGCTTTCAAAATTACGCCCCTGATCTGAATGAATAACAGTAGGGGGCCCAAAACGACTGAAAACCCTGTTGACTAAAATTTCAGCAACCGTCTGAGCTTTCTGATCTTTGGTGGGAAACACCTCACACCATTTAGTGAAATGGTCCATGACTACCAAGAGGTGCTTATTCCCTCTTGCTGTTTCAGGCAAAGGTCCCATATAATCCATGGCCCAGAATACAAAGGGCTCATTGACTTCAATAGGTTTCAAAGGTGCTTTAATTTTGTGCTGATCCAGTTTGACTTGAGCACATGTCTCACATTTCTGCACGAAATCCTTAATTTCAACAGTCATTTTGGGCCAGTAAAACCGATAACGAGCACGACCCAAGGTTTTGGTAATTCCCAAATGGCCGGAAAAGGGTGAAGAATGTATCCCTTGCAAGACAGATGGAACCAATGATCGAGGAATAACAAAGGTATATTGGGGAAAAGGTACTTCTTTATTAGGCTTTTTAACAAGTAAGTTGTCATGAAGATCCAGCTGATCCCAACAATGCAATAAAGTGCGCAGTGTAACATCATGTTCCCAAACAAAAGCAGGGGGCCTGGGAAATCCCTGAGATTTTAATTCAATGATCTTACTTAAGGCAGGGTCAGCCAGTTGGGCGTCAAGAAGATTTTGGGTTGGGACTACAGTGGTAGTACAAACTGGGGTGTCGTCAAGAGCAGGTTGCTCACTGTTGGCCAAATTATAGGGAAGACGGGACAAAGAATCTGCATTACCATTGTTGACACCAGATCTGTGTTGAACACCAAAAGAAAATTCCTGTAAGTCCATAACCCAACGACCTAAGCGTCCTTTAAGCTCGAGAGAATGTAACCATCGCAAGGCACTATGATCAGTAACCAATAAAAATTTAGACCCAAGTAGGTACACATGGAACTGGTTAACTGCAAAAACAACAGCAAGAGCCTCTTTTTCGGTAGCAGAATAACCTTTTTCCCGGTCAGTAAGGGAACGACTACTGTATGCAATAACATGCTCTTTTCCAAATTGGTCTTTTTGAGTCAAAACAGCCCCTAAACCTAAATCAGATGCATCAGTCTGTAATATAAATTGTTTATCAAGCTGTGGATATGCTAAAATTGGTGCATTGCATAGTAGAGCCTTTAAAGTCTCAAATGCTTCTTTTTGTTTACTACCCCAGATAAATTTTGCCATCTTTTTGGTAAGCTCAACTAAAGGTGATGCAATAGCTGCAAAGTTAGGAATAAATCTGCGATAATAACCTGCCAAGCCTAAGAAAGATCGAATTTGTTCTGTAGACTTAGGGTCAGGAAGATCTGAAACAACTTTGATCTTAACAGGATCAGTATGAACACCCTTAGAGGAAACTATGTGACCAAGAAATAATACTTGATCAGCAGCAAAGGTGCATTTTGAAGCCTTGACACGGAGATTATGGGCCCTAAATCGAGACAAAACAGCAGATAATCGTTGACATTGTTGTTGAATGCTTTGGGACGGAATGATGACATCATCAAAATAACAAAGAGATGTATCATATGTTAGCCCAGACAAGACAATTTCAATAGCCCTTTGAAATGTAGCGGGCCCCCCTGTGACACCAAAAGGAAGGCGTAAAAATTCCCATAACCCATCAGGGGTAACAAAAGCAGTCTTTTCCCTATCAACAGGGTCAACAGAAATTTGCCAGTAACCAGAACGCAGATCTAATGTGCTGAAATATTGAGAACCCTGTAAGGCATCCAAAAGGTCATCAACCCTTGGGAGGGGGTGAGCATCTTTCTTAGTAACCTGGTTAAGTTTCCTATAATCAACACAGTAAAATGATACTTACTATCTTTTTTTTTTACTAAAACTATGGGTGAAGCCCAGGGACTGGAGCTAGGTTGAATGACGCCTTGCTGCAACATATCATTAACCTGGGCCTTAGTCTCCTCACGATAAGCATATGGCAGCC
This sequence comes from Catostylus mosaicus, assembly GCA_964019065.1. Classification (NCBI taxonomy): domain Eukaryota; kingdom Metazoa; phylum Cnidaria; class Scyphozoa; order Rhizostomeae; family Catostylidae; genus Catostylus; species Catostylus mosaicus. The sequence continues at coordinate 3,597,671 of OZ025198.1, forward strand.
GCCTTGGGTATTGACGAATGGGAGCAGCATCTCCTGTATCAATCTTGTGTGTGATAATATTGGTATGCCCTAATTTATCATCAAACACATCAGCAAAATCTAGCAAGGTTTGCAAAATATTATCCCTGTCTGATCCTGTAATGGAAGAGCTAATAGCACAATCTAGTTGACGAGCAATATCTGATGAAGAATCTGTGGTGCTGCAGAGAAACGAGGGATGTTGAGTAGGGGTGGGGGCACGTGGCTCTACAACCTCTACAAGGGGGTAAAACTCACCTATCTCCTGACCAGCTTGTAACTGAATGTCAATACTAGTTGTGTTCATTAAACGTGCAAAAATATCTCTGCTATCTGCTTGGCAAACAGAATAAGCTGGAAAGATACTAGCTGGAAGAATTAATCTGTCTGGCAAAGGCGAAATCATACCTAGCTGTTCTTGACTACTTTTGGGGACTTGGCAACTTACTAAAACTTCTGTACGACCTGGTATGCAAATGGAGGACTTTAATGAAACTGAAACTGGACTATGTGTTGTGGACTGAACAAGGAGACATGGTGTAGGGGAAGTTGAAGCAAGGTTATTGCTAGTAGGGGGCTGAGACTCTTGCGGTGAGGCAGAAATATGGCTATGATAGGGTTGAAAAGGAACGCACCCATGGCTCCCAACTAAAGAGTAACAACCCTGGGGGTTGATAGATAAACTTAAACCATGGGATGTAATAAAATCCCAACCCAATACACATTGTAAGGATGTACACAAGTTGGCAGATACAAGAAAATTACAGTTGTAAACAACAGAACTATGGGGTTGAAATAATAGTTCAAGCTGTGCTGTCCCATCAACAGGCAATGATTGACCAGTTATACTTATACAGTTAGGCCTGTTTTGATGTAAAACCAGCCGTGGTTGGACAGATTCAAATACACGGGAGCTAATAAATGATACCATGGACCCTGTATCGATTAAAGCATGGACACCAACACCACCCACAGTACACTGAATAAGGGGCTGAGAAGCGGAAACAGAAAGAGATAAGGGGGATTCCAAAGAAAACATTCGGGGGTGACCTTCAACCCAGCCCTTCATTGAGGCACCCTGTTGAAGTTTAAAGAATTGTGACTTACATGGCTTGGATTACGAGCATCTTGTTCGTGTTCTCTTGATAGTGGCAGTGAAGCCGACCATTGAGAGTGTTGTTGCTGCCGACGGGGACACCATTGGGCTGTATGCCCAAACCCAAAACAAACAGGACAGGGTGGCAATGACCACGGACAAGATGAGCGGAAAAATGCCCAGGTTGACCACACTGGAAACATCGTTGCTGACGACGGCGTCGAGAGTCAACCTCTTTCCATCTTTCTGCACTTGTGCGGCCATTTTGAGGTGAAAAGCGCGGCTGATGTTGTGGTTGGTTTCTTATTTCCTCCACAGCGGTTTGTAATTTCGATTGTTGAGTGGCCAGCGCAGTAACAGCCGCTGTCAATTGAACGATGGAGGACTGCAAAGCATCCGATGGACGATCGGCGGTGCCAGTAGCAAAGGCGGCTGAAGGCGCAGATGTTGCGCTGGGATGTGTGGCTGGAAGCTGTGAATAAAGTCACACATTTGGGCCAAAGATGGAGTAGGGTTGGATTCCAACAACTTGAGACGAGTGTCAGCAGGAAGCCCTTTCATGAACTGACGAGCCAACAACGCATTTTTGGCATCATCACTGAGATCAGGATCGGCTTTGAAGAGCAATTCGGTCAACTCATACAGATACAAAGACGGATCTTCACCAGGTCGGAGACTGCGGCCATCAAACTCAGAAAAATATCTTTCACGGGCAACCTTGGCGCACAAAAGGCGCCGTAAACTGGAAGTTAGGTGAGCGTAGGTATCTGTGTCCGCCGCCGCTAACGTGTGATAAAAACTCGAGGCTTGGCCGCAAAGAAAAGCTGGAAGCTTACGAAGTTTGTCGGCATCACTCCATTCATTGGCAGTCGCACAGACATCGAAATTACGGAGCCAAGAGTTAAAATCACCATGATCAAACTTATCAGGTAGCACAGAAAGAGACGTAGCCATCGCCTCACAAAAATCAGCTCTCTGTCCTCTGTCACCAATGTAATAAATCTAGGCCTTGAGTCCGGCAGAGAGAGACGTGAGAGATGACTATCGTGTGTTTCCAAGTACTGATCAAAATCCAACTAACTCTTTTAAGCAAACATTCAACATATATTAGGCGATTGTAAATCTACGCTAACAAGAGAACAAAAGGAAAAGTAATTACAACACAGGACGAGGAAACATCACATTAAATAAAGAGTCACGCAAACATATTCACATGCACCGAGTCACGAACACTACAAATCACAATAATCGCCAATTACTATTATTACACCATCGTAATCAAGAATTGAAAAGAAATAGTACTGAAATAAAGACCCGATGCATCCAAGATGAGTCTGAGTTCCATGATCCATCAGCATTGTCTTTGAGAGACTCAAGGGCAGAAACAATTGAAGGAAAAAGCTCAATAAAAATTTCAAGGCCGTCGATACGAGCAATCCATCTTGTCCTGCAAACATCAATCAAGTGCCGATGGCGACATTCAGGCAGACTAATTTGTATCTGATTTTTTAAATGATTATCACGTTTGGGATGTGCATTAAAAAATTGCGACACGATTCTAATGTGTGACATCATATTTTTGACCTCTTGGATTTGACACGAAGATGCAACGCACAAGTTAAGTATGTGTGAACGACAGTGCACATACAGTGCTTTTGGATAGGACTGCTGAATTACAGCAGCACCAGAATATTTTCCAGCCATATTACCGGCGCCATCATAGCCTTGGCCTCGACAGTTATTCATGTCGAGACCAAGGTTTGATACTGTTTCCTCTAGCTTGGAGCAAATGGCTTTGCCAGATAAACCTTTATTACATTCAAAGAATCCTACAAAATCTTCACGTATGTTGGCATTTTCGTCAATGAAGCGGATTACAACTGACAACTGCTCAATATTACTAATTTATGCTGCTTCATCAGCTAAAACGGGAAAAAATTTTGCACTCTTTATTTCTCTTACCAATTTCGTAGAAATTAATTCACCACAAATCCTTTTGAACGATATGTTGCCTTCCTTGGTGCTGCAAAATAGTGCTGGTTAAAAACTTCATTCTTTCCACATTTCTTCATATAGGCTAAAATTGCTTGAAGATTACCTGGATTGTTTAACGTCTAATTGCAGTACTGCAGGTCATCTCGGTGACCTCTAAGTGGAATATTTTGACGGCCACACATTACAATAGCCTCAACGATTGGGATTAGTTTCTCTCTATTGATTCGCACTTGTTGATTTATCTGCGAATTCATCACAACATTGATAGAAGTTCTCCTGTTCTCCATATACTCACGAAAGTGAGTTGCTTTTGGGTCGCATTTTTATGAATTTCAGACTTTAATCCATGGTCGTGGAACCTTACTGTAGCTTTTGCCCAATCAGTAAATAGTACTTTGTAGAGGCAAGTGAGCTTCGAAGCATTATGGCAAATTTCACCACCAAACAAAACACAATTAATGCAGAAGGCACCATCCAGACGAGAGTAAGCAAGCCAGTTGAATGTCGCTAACCATTTGTATCAGAATCTTTTTTTTGATGCAATGTATGGAAAAGCAGTATTTGGCATAGGCTTCCAAAAACTGCATGAGAGATCATATTTTGCATCATCAGAAAGGTGTGAGGTGTTGTTGTAAAATCAGAACACAACACAAATACCCTTGGAATCGAGATTTGAATGGAATGAGAGTTATAAGGGAACATATAGAGAGTATACAGGGGTCATATTCTCTAATAACATCCATTGAATAAGAGAGAAGTCATATTACATACATTTAATGTAGAAATAGAGCATACTAACGGTACAGAATAAATGCATGTCACCTAGTAGATATGATATAATTTATATAATGATATGATTTACTCGACAGAATTACAACAAATTACTCAAAACTAAAAGGAACGAGAATGACCAGATTGCATTTGGAATTGACGAAGATGAAGAACGCGCAGCTGATTCAAAACATGTGGCAGACATTGGTTTTAAGGCAGAAGAGTCCACTTCTGGAAGTGAGGATGACGAAGACATCGATTATGATGATGCTGATGATGATAAAGATGAGGACAACCAAAAATGAAAGAACGAATGAGCCACCAAACCACATCAAGTGTGGTTTTCTTATTTTAATTTTTAAATCAAGTATGTTACCTAATTATAAATGATGTAGTCTCAAGGGGGGGGGGTATGCTTGGATCATATTTTGTGGAGACATGCCATGTGGAAAAAATATTTGGCCATAATTCCGGGACATGGTATAGATCTAAATATGGTTTAGGATATAACCTTCTTGAATTCTTCATGTTAATCATATACCGGATATAAGGGACTCCCTTTAAAGTTCTGACGGAAAGTTGAGAGGCAAGGGGAGGCTCACACATTGAATTCTAACGTAGAAATCAAAATGAGTGCATTAAAAGGTAATGAGGGAGGGGAGCAAGAGATTTTTTATTCAGATAGCTTTTTCAAACCTCCCAACCTATCTACCCTGGATAACGTTTTATAATCTGAAAAATAGTATAAAATTTGTCTTTTTAACTAGATTGGATAGAAATGCACCAGTAGCAGAAGAGCCCAAATTCATAGTGTTTTGCAGAAAGCTAATGCAACTTTTTTTGCTTTTCTGCTTCAATAGCAAAGTTGGAAATACTGAAGTTGAATTGCTACAAAATGGCACAATGATTACAATGCATCAAAATTTTGAAAGATGTGGCAAAAAGTCATTTAGCTGGCAATCGCAACCATTCATGGTTGGGCGTTATCCTGCAGGAAATGTTCTGCTAAGTTTTGGCATACTAACTGCTGGTGCCTCAATTAGCAAGGTCATTCTTATGTTCAAGAACATGGGTTTAACAGTCGAAAAAGCACGGACCTACTTTTTGCATCAATGTCAATTTCTCTTTCCAGCTATCCTGCATCATTGGGCAAATTACAAATCATCCTTGACTGAGGAAATGAAATGTGAAACAGATGTGACAATTTGTGGTGATGCCAGTTTTGACTCAATGGGGGCACTCAGCAAATTATGGAGCCTATACAATTTTCTGCACAAATTTGAAAAAGATTCTTGACTTTGAGCTTTTCCAGGTAAACCACTTCGTTTAACTCTTTTTAAAACTCATGCTAACAAATTAAATAAAAAGTAAAAGTGCAAAGAAATGCAGGTAAGTCAGAGTGATCATGCAAGGGAAAATGAACACTTGGCAAAAAAGTATTATAAGTAAAATAAAATTTTTATTCAAACTATAAATTAATCCAGATTTGATTACGAATTGTTTTCTTCAAACAAATGGTCCTATCACTATCTCCATGCTATGACATACTAATGTCAAAGATTTATGTTGCTAGATGTTAATATTTGGTAGTGACCCCTAACTATTTTAAGGTATCGTGAAGTAAGGTATTATAATTTTACTTCTAACTTAAATATTTGTTCAAATTTCAGGCCACAATGAAACAAGTGGAAATTCTTCACAACAAATGGCATTGCTTGGGCTGCAACGAGCATTGCAAAATGCCATTGATTCAAAGGTACCTGTCCTGCAGTTCATCATAGATGGACATAGAGGTGTTGCTAAAAAAGTTTACAAAAAAGTTGTTAAAAGCTGGTAAGGAAAAGAAATTTGTAGTGATCAACAAATGGATAACAGCCATTCAATACATACATATTTATGAAGATCCTTTGTTCAGTGTCTGTTCCCACCAAAGATTTGATCAAAAAAGAAAATGGATTAAAAATGGTAAGCAAGAGAATACATCAAAATATTATAGAACAGCGACTTATGGGGGCAATAGGGCATGCCCCACAAATACTACCTAGCAATGCCCTTTCATACTACAGCAACATCCCTTTGCAGAAAAGTTCAGCTTCACAGATTTCTATAAAATAAATCGTGTACAGCACCAAAATCTTAGCATTAAGAAACTTCACAGAAAATGGGCCTTTCACTTCTAAGGGGAATTGGGAAATTGGGGAATTGGAGAATTGGGTGAATTATACTTTGCAAAATCAGGGGAGTAGGTAGGTGTAAAACAGGTCTGGTTTACACAAGAGTAACCTAGACTTAAATTCTGAAAATTCACTGTTTTCTAAAAACATCTATTAGTTTTACTTTCCATTTTCAGGAACAATTGCGTTTGATAAATTAAAACCCATACTTCTCGATGCTAAACTGCTGAATGACATATAAAATATATCCAGTGATGCACAGACAAGTTGTTTTGAAGCCTTTCATACTACACTTAATCATTGGCACCCTGATATGATTCGTTATCATTGGCTTGGGACCAAGTGCTATCCCTATTATCAGGTATTACCTATAAAACTTCATGTCATGCATATGAAAGACTGAAAGACATAAGAAATCTGTACCTCTAAACTCAAATAAAATACGTAGTTTCCATTTTTCCTTTTAGAGAGTCCTCAGTTTGAAATCTATGCATAAGAATGTAGTACACAATCCTTCATCGCACAAGTAGAATTACTCCATGTTGAGTAAAGTTATTATCTTTCTTCTGAAGGCATATACTGGCAATTTGTCATTCTAATGCTAGGCGCACACGAGAGATTTTAGCTGAGCCAAATGGCACGCGTGCCATTTAGCTCAGCCATTTACCTCACGTGTGCGGTGGCTTTTTTGTGTCGATGAGCCGAATTTCGGGATATCCAACCAGTTTGATATTTTTTTCCACTCGTGGCAGTTTGCTCATCGTGTGCGGCGGTCTGAGCATTTTGCTCATGATCTCACCAATAGTAGGCATGCGCTTTTGCAGGAACAGCACAGGAGAAAAAAGCGGGAATGTTCGTTTGGCGGGAATCAAAATGGCGGACTACTCGTCTTCTTCATCTTCAGAAGCCGAATTCGAAGAAGAAGCACTTTTGCTTATGTTACTACTTAGACGTCGTCGTCGCCGTCGATTCAGAGCTAATGCTAGGAAATTATGGGCTAGGCCATGGATTTTAAGACGTAGTAGACAAGGAGTATTTTCTAATCTGATACAAGAGCTGGATTGTGAAGACCCTGCTAAATTCCGCCAGTACCATCGTTTGGATCGAGAACAATTTGAAGAAGTTTCAGCGAGAGTGGGACCAGTAATTGGCAAGGAAGACACAAACATGCGACTGTGCATAAGTGCTGGGGAACGTCTGTCCATCACCTTGAGGTTTCTTGCCACAGGTACGGTAACCTTATTAAACTTCCTTTCCCTGGGTTATCAGGTATACCTAGCTACATTCTGTATAGTTAAAAGTTCTTGCTTCTGTTCAAAGAAGAACACTGCATTTCTTGGATGCGCTACAGTGAACTAACATTAGTATCACTGTTTTCAAAAATTGGTCAGGAAAATAGACACAATTTGACTCTAATTTTAATTTTAGGTGAATCCTTTCGCAGTCTTTCTTTCTTATATCGAGTTGGTGAACGAACAGTTTCAGGAATTGTAGAAGAGACATGCAAGGCATTGTACTCCACACTTAAAGAAACATACTTGAAGGTACAAATCATCTTTGATAAATTAAATTTTTATCAAAACTAACAAGATGTGTATGTAAAAAAGTTGTGTTGTTACAAGCCAGTAAATGACTTTCGTGGCTCCATGGTGTCTTGGCCATCCTGTGATGCATCCTGACGCATCCCAAGATTTTTGACTTGACCAGCAGAGCTTACTTGCTGTGCAGACAGCATCCAACTTTTGGACTGATTCATAATTGTACCCATCTGATCAGCATTATTTATTTGAACAGCAGAGTTTGCTTGGTATTGCTGTGGAGAGGCCATCCAACTTTGTGATTGATTCACACTCGAACCGATCTGTATTCCAGGGGGCATCCAATTTGGTGTGGGAAATTGCTGTTGCATTTGCTGTTGCTCTAGCAAGCCCATTTGTGCTTTGTAAATGATGTTATTTAGTTGGAACTGGGCATGCTTTCTTGAGATGGGATCTAGCTCAACCAAACTCTCAGCTACAAATTTACCAAATAATATAGTAGAATTTTTATTTTGAGCTCCTTCAGACACTTTCTTTGCCCTTTGGGCAAATGGCTCAGAAAGACTCTGGAATAATTGAGCCTCTCTTTCTTCTTGTTTTTTTGAACTTATTTTTGGTTGTTTTGGCTTGGATGCCTCATCTTTTGACATCGGAGCTTTATTAACTCTTGTTGATGGTTCTGACAGGGAGCTGTTTGATGCTTCTCCAAGACATGAACTAATGCTGCTGAAACTTTCCTCCTCATTTATTGACTCTGCATTTTCATTGAGGTCTTCTTGAAGCTCTGAATTTGGTGAATCCACAAACTAAAATTTGAATGTACTTATCTTAGAAAAAGAAACATGAATTATTTTATGCAAAATTTAAGTTTACAACTGATATAAGCACCTTTTTGTTATGCAGACCCCGAATACCACTGATGAATGGCTGGCAATTGCATCTGATTTTGAAACGAAGTGGAATTACCCTTGCTGCATTGGAGCAATTGATGGGAAACATTTTGCTTTGCAACAACCAAACAAAAGTGGATCGGAGTTTTTTAATTATAAACATTTTTTCAGTGTTTTGCTGCTATCAGTAGTGGATGCCAACTACAAATTTGTGTATGTAGATGTTGGTTCTGCAGGACGTGCAGGTGATGCTGGTGTCTTTAGTTCTTCCACATTGAAAGATGCTCTAGACAAAAAGTCCCTAAATCTTCCAGCAGCACGCTTTTTAGGAGAAGATCCCATCCACTATCACCTAATAGGAGATGATGCTTTTCCCATGAGTGTATCACTATTTAAGCCATACCCATACAAGAACATGGAAAAAGAAAAGCGAATTTTTAACTACCGTCTCTCACGGGCAAGACGAGTGGTAGAGAATGCCTTTGGTATTCTTGCAAATAGATTTCGTGTTTTTCACACGAAAATAAATGTGGGCCCAGAGAAGGTGACAGACATGATCTTGGCTGCATGCTGCCTGCATAATTTCTTGGTGCAGAGCAACAAAAGCTACACAAGTATTTGTGACACTGAAGATTTGGAAAACTGTGTTATGACAAATGGTGCATGGAGAAGTGATCCACCTTTGGCTGGTTTAACTCCTGGGTTAGATAGAAATCCCACTAGAAGTGCAAAGGAACAACGACAATACCTTACAAATTATTTTTCTTCCGATATGGGGTCAGTTTCATGGCAAGAAAAAATGATCTAGACTTGTTGTCATTACATTTTATTATCATTTGTATTCTCAATGTATTCTAAGAACATTGATTAACAATACAAAATAGACAAAACACATTGTTGTATCTATCTCTGTAAAAATGCACTAATTACTGTTTAGTAACGAACATACAATACAACGTCAAACAATATTAAAAAATCTAACCTCTAAATTCGATGTGGAGGCCCTTGTAGCGACATATGGTGCCAAAAATTGCATTTTTTCAAGAAGCCAGGCATTCTTCTTGTTAGCCTTGTAGGAACTTCCACTCTTTGGTGGCTTTTTTGCTTTTGTAAACTTATTACGTAAGGATCGTATCTTTGACTTCACCCAATCAACTAAAAATTTAGAGGAGAAGAAACGTAATAGTAATTCAGACTTGTCCTGATAACCATTTTAGGCCTATTTTCAGTTTATTGCAAGTTGTGGGATTTGAATTTTTACCTACCGCTCTTATTCAGCTTAATAGCGATATCCGTAATAGCATCTTCTCTTTTTCCTCTGTCCTTAAATGTCGGTGATCTAATGTCGTACAAGCAGGGATAATCTGGCCAGAGATCAAGCAGCTTTTCTTCCAGAAGAGTTTCATTAACATATTCGTTCGTTTCAGCCATTTTATCGTAAAAATTCCTTGCACTGTTGTTGTGCTGTTCCTGCAAAGGCGCATGCGTACTATTGGAGAGATCATGAGCAAAATGCTCAGACCGCCGCACACGATGAGCAAACTGCCACGAGTGGAAAAAAATATCAAACTGGTTGGATATCCCGAAATTCGGCTCATCGACACAAAAAAGCCACCGCACACGTGAGGTAAATGGCTGAGCTAAATGGCACGCGTGCCATTTGGCTCAGCTAAAATCTCTCGTGTGCGCCTAGCATAATGAGAACATGTCCCGAGATAGCATAAAAGGTGTTGATAGGCAGGAGATACTCAGAGTTTCGTTTCCAAATTACAAGCTTGGAGAAGAAGTTGTGAAACGGGTTCCTGTGCCACCTACATGTGGTGAGACTGTGTTTCTTTTTTTACCTAACAATATTTAGGGATATTTCGAAAATATGAAACTCATGTTTGGCACAAAATTTTGTGACATACGACATTTCATTTTCCTTTCAGAATATGTCAACACAATTCGCCAGATCCTAGTCACCATGCCTGGAGATCAAATGTCCACCATAATGTCAGCACTATCATTGCATTAAACTAAGCCTAACTTTGAGAAGCGATTGACAATTGAGGAAGCAAGGGACAGGTTCAAGAAAAGGCCTTTTTTGGAAGCCACACCATATCCACCAGGCAATGCCATCAGTGAACATACTTTGCATTTCGGATGACTTTTTGTTTCATGAAATCATGATTTGAACCGAAATGCTGACTAAAGCAGCCCCTTTTCCAATTTCATGGAAATCTAAAGGAATCTTGAATTATACAGATGTATATATTTCATGAAAATAAACAGTGTCCAGATGCCATTCATACTTTACAACTAACGGAGCTATTGGTTTTGCGTATTATCATTTTTATTTGATGCTACAGATACTTATTGGCGCCAATGTTTTCAATTTTTTAGCTCAATTGCGAGAAGCCATGATGGAGCTGGAGGCAAAAAAGGCAAGATGAGAGGAGAAACAAAAGGCTGCAACTGCTAGGAAACCTGGCAATTGCAGGATATGTGGAGGACCTCTAAAATAAATTTCTGGTTAACGGCTAATAGTTTTCAAAAACAGTAATCCACATGCCATTTTGAAATTTCCATTTTGGAGAAGAATGTTTAAAACCTTTGACACATTAATGTTGGTGTACAAAAACAAACTTTTACACAATCTTACGTATAATGATACATAAGACATTAGATAAAAATATACATGCATGCCAAAACAAATAGTATTTTATAAGAAACCAAGCCTTGACTGAAGAGCATTAAAGGTATAGTTTTTTTTTAAATGTTCAAGATTCAAGATAAATATAAAGGGCGAAAATTAGTCACGCTGCACCCATACATGTACAGATACCAAATAATTATCGAAAAATTTCTTCTTTAAGGAGTTTTTTAATTTCCAATGCCAGGCTGAAGGCTTCTTATAAAGTTATGTGTAACTAGCAATCAAAAAGCTGGCTATCAAGGAACTATTACTCACGTTCTGCAGAATCTTTAGAGCCAGTTTTTTGATTGTTGGTGTTGTATTTATTTTTGATAAAGTTATACATACAAGCAGTTAACGGTCTTGTTGTATCCCAACCAAGGTATCCAAAAATCCACTTCACAAGTGTTCTGTATGCCACTGCTCGGAGATATCTGTAAAGAGGGCACTTTGTTTTGATGATGATGTGACAAAAAAATGGGTAGCCATTGCCTAATCCAAAATATGATTGATGAGGGAAGGGGGTTACAAATTGGCAAATCTATCACTCAAAACTCATTTCATATACTTTTAACATTCAAAACTCATTTCATTATGTGTAATTTTTGAATAAAAAAATTGAAGTAGAGCCTGCCCCCCCCCCCCCCAATTTAAATTAACAGGATAATACTTACTCATTTTCAGGCACACCGGCACTTTTTTTATAAAGACTTCCATTTTTTTTCCAAAAGTGGACCAACAATTCTTAAAACTTCTTGATTCACAAGAGCAAGGAAATCTCCATGCTCTGCTACACAGCTTAGATGATCCCCCGAACCATCAAATTCCACTTTTCAAAATGCTGTGTGAACCTCTCTGCAACAACGGTATTCCCTTGCACCAACAAGTTCTTCAAGATTGCATTTACCACATGACCACCTGCGTAAAAATTTTCAACAGGCCTTTGTTTATTCACTTTTTACTTCAATAACGAAAGAGGTAGTTAATAATAGATGAAAATTTGACTGTTGAATGATACCTTACCATTCGTCTAAAGGAATATTCCTTTCAAAACGATCTCGTAGTTGAGAGGGTCTAATGCCATCTTTGTCCACAACCTGGTCATTTTCTTCCTCTTCGGCTCCTGTTTCCTCATCAACTCTGTCTGAAGCAAAGTGTTTGTGCTGGTATGGCAAAAAAAACTGCACCATAATCCTCTTAAATGTGTTCGTCCCTGCTGGATTCATTCGTAGATGAATTATTTGATTCGATTATACCCGCATTGCGACTTGAACTGGTGGACATTTCTCAAACGTAACACTCTTCCATTTAGGCCGTACGCATTTATCAGATAAGTGACCAACACTTAACATCATAAGAATAAACTCGTCCCAGATCCCGTGTACAAATTTTGGGCTTGCTGCAATCCAGTTAAAATCGTTTTAACGGAAAACATTTGTGTCAAAGATAATTTTTAAAGGCATATTTGTAATCAGCGACATCAAATTAGCTAGAATCGAGGAAAACTTTTTCGATTCATATTACCTTTAAATCGCATTCAAGAAAGAGCACTGCATTCGGTATGTATGACCATCTGGACCGTTTCTCAATACACTCGCGAGGCTTATTGTTCGCGTGTTGACGGACGTTTTCTTGTTTGCTCGTACAATTACTAGATATAAGGCAGATAAATATGTTCCAGGGCCAGAGGAAGCTGAGCAACTGATTTTTGATACAATAACAAAGATAACATCCGCAAAGCAGCGTGCATCGTCGGACAGAATTTGCGCGGTATTGTTAAGAAGCTATGGCCTAAATGAATCTGAAGTCATGCTCCAAATCACGATGATGCTGGCCACTAACAAAATCGAAAACAAAGCCACAAATGGTCTTGAATCATTAAAAATTGTTGACAGTAGTTTTCAGAGTGTGAAAAATGTGGGAAAAGAAAGAAAACTGTCAAAAGAAGAGGACAGGCTGGCAGAGTGTCGACAGGAGCTGAAAGCAGTCGCGGATGCTGAGAGCAATGTCATGAAAAACAAAGTAATGAATGGAATCGGAAATATGGAGAAGGACGAACCGTTTGAAAATACTGAAAATACTGAAAATAATTAAAGTAAAACAGAAAGCATGGACAGTGAAAGTACAGCGAGCGAAGGGAAATGCGTGGAAAGTTTATCGGATTCTGTAGAAACATGTTAGAAACAGGTGAAAAAACAAGAGATGATACGATGCAAAAAGTTGAATTTATAGGGAGAAAGCTCAACCATATAATAGAAAGAATGAATAAAAAAAAATGAAGAAAAAAATCTACAAAATAAAGCAGGATATCATGGTTGCTAGCCAGGATCAAAATTTTAGAGAATGAAAAACGAGACCTTTCACTGGAAAATGCGGCTCTCAAAAAAGAACTTTCTGATTTTAAAACATTAAGCGGTAAATGGAATATTCCAAAAAAAAAGTGAAACTCTTACTTCTACTATTGTTAGAGAGCCAGGACATGCTAGGCCCAATGTTTTTAATCAAGACACAACATGGGTGTCATGGGAATTGCAGTAAACAAACGAGCCAAGGATGTCTCAGGTGTCTAATATAAAGATAGCAGACAATGCATATATCTCTGAAAATGGTCTGCCAACAATTTACAGCAACATCGGAACACCACAACAGACAGTCGTGCCAAGGGATTTGACGAAAGCATCTAAAAATTCACGATGGAATATACCAAAAAGAGCCGCCCGAAATTTTCAACGACAACAGGCATCCCAAGTGGTGATAGGAAATCGTTATGAAGTATTACAAAATGAAGATGCTGTCAACAATTATCGTGGGAACAAATACAATGAGTTACCAATGCAACAACCAGAGACATCAAAAGTGGAAGATAGAGTACTAAGAGGGATCAATCCAGCACCGAACGGAATCCCAGGAAAACACGGAAAGAGAACGGAAGAAGAAATGTGTGCAATTGCTTCAAATGAGGAACGTTTTGTTGCCACAGGAAAAAACATAATGACTGGGATTTATGACTATAATGAAGTAGTGAAGTTGAGACCAATGCAGGTACGAGCTAGTCCTCCAAGGAATGACGGAACATCCGTAAAGAAAGTGTATGGCAATGCCCAAGAGAGACAAGATCAGAGAGGCAACCAATCACAGAGGAAACCAACCTTAACGATTATTGGTGACTCCAAGGTCAAAAAGATACGCAGTCAAGATATAAACAACGAATGTCCTTCATACAAGTCTTACGTCAAGACTTTTCCTGGGGCAAGAATAGATGACATGTTTTTTTATGTCGAGCCTACATTTAATATGAACCCAAGTATGGTTGTTCTGATGTGTGGAACGAGCAACCTTCGAGACGAGGAGCCAGACCGAATTGCAAACAAACTCGTAGGTCTAGTACTGACAGTAAATGAAACAGTTGGCAAGGTTGCAGTATCAAGCATAGTTCATTGAGCCGACTCGTACCACTTAGAAGTCAAAAGAATGGAAGTCAATCGCCTTGTAAGAGCATCTCTAAAAAGTCATATAATGGATTTTATAACTCACGACAATATTAAAGCGCAACATACGAACAAATGGAGTCTTCACCTAAATTACAATGGAAACAACTTATTAGCAGGTAATTTTATCGATTTCATAAATTCTACAGTTTGACTAGAAAGTAGACAGATAAATGATGAGGACAATTTAGATTCTTCAATCCAAAATTATACACCATCTTACAAACGCAGTTTTCAATTATTTAAGCTAGATGAAGAAGTAGACCATATATCAGTAAAATCATCTACTCATACAGAAAGATCTCCGCAAATGTCTCACACACTAACATGCTTAGCAGGCCTTGGAGGTTCACCAGACTCCTTAAAAAAGAGCTGCAATGATGAATTTTCAAAAACAAATGGGTTTTCGACAATAAGCCCTCGCTCAGGTTATCGGTCACATGATCAACACTCTTTATTTTCCTCTACTTCAAATGCTTCCAATGTGCCAAGTGAATCTTCTTTTTCTGTATCTTCAGTCAAATCCATGCATGAAAATATTTCGAGTGATATAGAGGAGATTTTCAAGCTGAGAACAAAATATCAAAACAATCCTTTAATTGGTTTCTTAAATATAAATAGTCTTCGAAACAAAATAGCTGATTTGAAATTAGCGATGGAAAAATGCTTGCCTGATATTTTGGTAATAGAGGAAACAAAGCTAAGCTCATATTTCAAAACTGAGATCTTTGTGGTAAATAATTTCCAAAGATCAATTCGTCGTGATAGGAATGAATTTGGTGGCGGTCTGATGCAATTTGCCAGGAAAGGCGTTGTTTGCAATAGAGTTTCGACTTTCGAGAGTCCCAACATCGAGGTTATTTGCTCTGATCTGGTGGTTTGCAAAAAGAGATGGGCGATTTTCAGCATTTACCGACCCCCAGATGCTTCCAATCTGGAACTATTTGTTGGAGAACTTTCTCCCTCCCTAAACTCAGCCATGGACAAATATGACAAGGTTCTGATTATGGGTGACATAAATATTGACACTCAAGATATTCAGCATCCCGGATATACTAAGTTAAATTCTTTTTGCGATGTTTTCGGACTGTCCAATTTGGTAAATGATAAAACATGTTTCACAAAATATCATAGCACGTCCATAGATGCCATGAATAAACCGAGATGTTTTCAAAATACCACTGTTTTTGAAACTGGTCTTAGCGATTTCCATGGACTGGTCTTAACTTTAATCAAAACGCACATTCCCCGTCTCAAACCTAAAATGATTAGATATCGTAGCTATAAGAAATTCGACCCTGAAAAGTTTCGTCAAGATGTAACGAATATTGACTTTAAAGCTGATGTTAATGATGCAGATTTGGCATACAGGAATCTTTCATCTGCTTTCCGAAAACTTGCAGATAAAAACTAAAGTTCAGAGAGGAAATACTGCCTCTTTCATGAATCAGCAATTGCAAAAAGCAATTTGTACCAGATCAAGGCTTAAAAAAAGGCTAAATAAAAATCCTACCACAGAAAATAGAACTAAGTTCAAAAAGCAACGAAACAAATGTGTCTCCATAAGGAAAAAGGCTATCAAGAGCCACTTTAAAGAAGCAACTAAAAGCGGCACCATGTCTAATAAAGAATTTTGGGATCTCGTTAAGCCTTTTCTTTCAAATAAAGGGGGACTCATGAGTAGCGATATTTCTCTTGTGAACAATGAGACCACTGTAACTAATGACAAGGAATTAACAGAGATTTTCAACGACCGTAATGTAATTATAGTAGAGAAATCTAGTGGTAAGAAGTCTATCAGTCTTGCTAAAGATGCTGGATTTTCTGATGACCGTCAATTGTTCGATTGAGTCTAGATAAGTATAAAAACCACTCTAGTGTGCTCGCTATCATCCAAACCCCTGAGCAATTACTGAACACCTTCATATTTCAAGAGGTAGGCAGTCACGACGTTGCGAAACTATTAAAATCCCTGGATGGCAGGAAATCTACTAGTGAGGATAAAATTCCGCCAAAGTTTGTCTCTCTAGCGGCAAATGAACTTACAAACACTCTAACCATGGCAATAAACTGTAGCATTCGTAATTCCTGTTTTCCCAACGATGGAAAAAAGCGGCAGTTTGCCCTTTAGATAAGGAGGAGTCAGATCGCACAGTAGAAAGGAACTTTCTCCCAGTTAGTGTTCTCAATACCTTTTCGAAGATATACGAAAAAGTCTTAAAGCAGCAACTCATTCAACATTTAGACAAAACGCTTTCTGTCTTTATTGCGGCCTACAGACAAAAATATGGAACCCAACACGTCCTGATACGTCTAATAGAAGATTGGAGATCTAAATTAGATAACAACTATCTCGTAGGTGCGATCCTTATGGATCTTTCTAAAGCTTTTGACTGTATCCTACATTACTTGCTTATTGCCAAATTACATGCAAATGGATTTGATGAAGATGCACTAGTCCTTATCTATTCTTATCTTAAAAGACGAAAACAATGTGTACGGATAAATAATACGTATAGTTCTTTTCAAGAGGTTATATCTGGTGTACCCCAGGGCTCTGTATTGGAACCCATCCTTTTCAATTTTTAAATAAATGACTTATTTCTTTTTATGAAGCAGGCAACGCTCCATAGTTATGCTGATGACAATACACTTGCTTACTTTTCTGAAACCATACCGGATCTTGTAAAACCTTAGGAAAAAGAAAGTGGAGTGGCTTTATCATGGCTAGAAAACAATGAAATGATTGCCAACCCTGAAAAATTCCATGCTATATTGCTCAAGAAAAATGAAACGAATACTAGTGGGGAGCAAATTAACATTAATGGCCAGATGATCAAATCTGAGGAGGCCGTTAAACTTTTAGGCGTTACGTTGGACTATAGACTTGATTTCGACCCACATATTTCAAATCTTTGCAAAAAAGCTGCAACACAATTAAATGTTCTTAAAAGATTAAAAAATTTCATTGGCTTCAAGGAGAAAAAGATTCTTGTTCAGAACTTTGTATACTCTAATTTTAATTACATTCCCATTGTGTGGAATTTTTTATCAGCAAAATCATTACCAGGCGCGCAACTAGGAATTTTCGAGGGCAGGGGTCCAATTCACGAAAAAAGGGCAAACAAAAAAATTTGAAGAGGATATAGCTTGGAATAATATTTTTTCTGATTTAGAAACGGAAGAAATATTACAGGAATTTGCCTGACTTCGTTACTTTGGAGTTAACGGGTGATCATAAGGCGATCTACTCAATAAAAATGCAATAAAATGTCTTGTCGCCGTTCCTAACTCAGGAGAAGTTGAATGCAGATTTGCTACAAAGATTAATTCCTTTTTTCTGGTGCGTTTTACTGTGTTGTTTGTTTAGAACTTAACTTGCCATTTCGTAAAGGCAGCATAACAGTTCCACCAAGTCACAATACATATCAGAAATGAAAGGCGCAAATTGACAACTTCAAAATAAGGGTAGTTAAAAGGAAATAAAATAGGACTTAAGCCACTCAATACGTTTCCTAAAATAGCGCAAACATTTCAACTTTTTTGAACACCCAGTATAAGATTTTCGCTCCAGATAAAGTAACTCAACTTGATAAAAAAATAACCAGTATGAGATTGAAGTGAGATAAAATGTCAAATCATTTGTGAATACTAAAGAGTCATTTAAATAGGATAGATGGCGAAAACATTCTTCTGGGCTGCTGCTCTATGAAGGCATCTACAACAGCACTGGACGTTGACAGCAAGTCAGGCCGCATTTGTATTAGGTTCAAGTCACTTTCACGCTCTGATGCCATTGTACTGCAATAGGCTGTCTTAATCGTCTCACTCCTGAAGCTGCTCTTTCTGCTTCACATGAACCTATGGGTGAAATGCAGCCTATCACGAGAAGGAAAAGTGTCCGGGTCCGCAGCACGAAGGGCGTCTAACAGACTGTCTGGTGGCTCGGGGACAACATAAGCCTGTCTACCATCGCATCTCAACCGTGATTTCTCTGGGTTTCTTCTTCTCTTGTCTTGCATATATAGCAGAGCTTTCCTTTGTTCATCCTGTCTTCTTTTTTCCTCAACCTCTGCTGACTTCTCTTTCTTGTCCTGCATCTCCTTTTCCCAGTGCCTTTTCCATCTTATGAGCTCACTTTTAAAATGCAAGCCATCATCTTCTATATCCGCAGAGAACTTGCTCTTTAGAATGTGAACAGTCTTTTCTAAATCGAATTCTTCTCTGAACATTAGAGATGGCAGCAGATTGAAGAGTTCAACATGGTTTCTGTCAGCGAACCTTGACTTCAGCTGAGTCGTAATGCTGTCAAGAAATGGAACAGCAACAGAGCGACGAAAATATTCCTCAATTCCATCACTTATGACGTTATCACGAAACCTGCTCCAACATTTTGCAGTTCTCGGTTTGTTTGGTTCAACGGAAACTGATTGTGCCATCTTCACTGCTTGTTCATACCACTCAGCAAATTCTTTCTCTACATTTTCTCGCTTCATGCATAGGTTTTCTATGACGCTGTCAATCATATGATAGGCTTGAAATATGTCTTGATTTCTTCCTTGCAATTTCTTAACCAGTGGTCGTAGGGGTTCCATCCCGTTCATTGTCGTAATGAATGAAACTATATGTGCAAATGAGGTGCATGATGAATACATTCCTTGTGCTTTTGTTTTGGTTTCTGAGTCCCAGGCCAAGTCTTCTTGAAAATCATTCCGCAGTATATCATAAAACTCTCTATAGAGCTGGGGCTTGAAGATAGACTCCATTACTGCTACATTGGCACGATAAAGCATGTAATATGACTCGAATGCACGATGACGTTCTACCCAGCGAGTGGGTGCCAGACTGGCAATATCCTTTCTCTGCACTTCTATGAAGCCCATCTCTTCACGGAAAAAATTCAAGAATTTTTCAAAGTACCACTTTCTTTTTGGAGAGTAGTCGTAGAACAGGTTTACCGATGAAATGACATCCATCATATTGGTGATACTTTGGTTCTTGCATGCAGCAACAATAGCAAGATTAATGACATGGCTTCTACAATGTGTATATGCTGCATTGGGGGCTTCTTTCCGAACTTCAGCTTGTGCACCACACCTATCACTAGAGATCACAGCAGCTCCATCATATGCTTGCCCTCTGCAGTCACCAATAACAAGTTCGTTATTTTTCAATACCTCTAAAATATTCTAACCTAGGTTTTTTCCAGAAGTGCGTCCTTTCATTTGCAGTGACTGAAAAAATGTTTTTTCGACTTTAGGTTCGCCGTTCTAGAGTTGAGATAACCAAAGATAATGGAAAAGATACTGGATAGGAAACCCGGCAAAGATCAAAAGGAAACACAATAAGCCTCATTTTGATCTTGCGTTTTGCGAAAATTCGTCAGAGAAGTCAAAGTTGATTTCCGGTTTGACTTCTCATTCGCAACTCACAACACAACTTTTTTCAGTTCAGTTCAACTTGATCGATGGCAGGTTTAGAGCAAGAACTTATCGGTTTTGAGGGATTTGAAGATGATGAATCGATGGATGAGCTAGTCGAGGTAAGGAAATTTGGTTTACAATCTGCGAATGAGTTTTGATCTGCTTTATAACTTGAAGTTTACGTATTCATAATGTAGGCTTAAGTTACCCTTGATTTTTAAGGGACGGGCACACTACTTTCATCCCAGTCTTTTCTCTACGTTTTTCTGCTAGTACTTAACTTTACTCTTTTGTCTTTTAGGAGGTTTCCATTACTTTCTGTAACGAGAATTGCGTTGAGGTTGCTGTGGAACCATCCTTATCTACCCGAAAACGAGAAGTGAGAAAAAAGGACAAAAGCACTGAAAAGACCAAAAAACATGAATCCAAATCAACACATTCAGAGAAAGGGAATCACCACCAGATAACTCTTGAGGAAATTACAACTTTAGTGAAAGACACCTTATACAGTATGGAGACAGATGATATGATTTATGAAATGTATCACTCTCAAATAGAAAAACTGAGGGCCCTTGACAACTATCCAATACAGGAGTTATCAAAGTTTGCAGAGACTTGCAAGGGTATATCCACGACATCACCCATTTCTGCAAAGACGAAAGAAGCGATGTGGGTCAAATTCAATGGACTATAGGTAGATGGAGCCCTCACCGAATCTTTAAAGAAATCCTTTGATATCACCAAAGATTTTTGCTCATGGTTTTTATTGACTTTTCAGCAAACTATTGCAAAAAGAGCCTTTGTTGAAAGGAAGCCTGTTGTAGTTGCCACAGACCTCTCAGCTGATGAGCAGCACACAGTAACATATATATCTGGGAGCATTTTGAAGAAGCTCACAACAAAATTATTTGATGCAAAACGGAAAACAAAAGTTGAAAATCATCCTTGGCTGCAAAAGCAAATAGATATGATTTATGAATGCAGAGATTTAGATGATTGTTCCACCAATCCAAATAACAGATTGATTAAGGCTCTAAGCAGAGGTGGCCTTGTGTACCCGAAAAAACAGTTTGTTTGTTTTTTGGAAAGTGGAAAGCATCTTTAGGAGCTCTGTGTCCAGAACAAGTAGCAGTATCAATAAAGAAGAAATAAAAGCCAAGTGTTTTGAAGAGACTTGCATTTATGAAAATTTTTTTAAGATAACAGAACAAATCAAAGCAACAGATGATGAGAAACTCAAACTATTAGCATGTTGTATTTACTTATACATAAAAATCAGGTCTTTTGGTCATGCCAAGAACACCATTGAGGAATATTATACAATTACACAAACAGAAAAAAAGAAAAAGGCTCTGAGGAGAGATATCAAGAAGAAATCTGATTTTAAAAATGACTCCCTTAAAAAGTAGAACACAGTCATCAAATCAAAAAAGGAACTTTTCAAGTTTACCATTGTGATTTGTATGTGTCTTTGTAACCATTAATCAGATACAATCATCCAATTCTATAGATTTTCTGGTGTCTTCTTTAGGCCAAAATGCAATAATTCTGTCGTATTAGCAACCCTTCTAGTGTAAACCTTTTTAAGGATGAAGCAGAAGGTGATACAAAATTGGGTGTAGTCACAACTCAATGGCAAAAAGCTTATTTTGGCATGTCATGGTGAATTTCAATAACCAGAGGTTAACACAATACTCATCAAAATTGCAGTACAAGACCAGATCAATTTATTCAATTTACACTACCTTAGAATTTTTGACAATCAATTGTGTGACTTGATGTTGTATATATCAAAGGTTATTGCCTTTCATTTTAGAGAATTTTGCTATGCTCTGCCTCAAGAAGAATTCTAATCGAGGAACGTAACTAAATGTGAACATGAATCAAGGCTCTTTCATTGACAGCCAAAGGGGTTAGACTGGACTTTTTGCAAGGTGGCCTTTAATTAAATTTAATAGCACCCTGCAATTCCTAAAGTTCAGATTTTTGAGATTTTCTTTTTTTCAATGGGCTTGTAGTAATAGTGATCTTTTCAGCTGGTCTCTTTGATCCTTTTGTGTTACCTTTGGGTGTTATAGATGATGCAATTCTGCGTTGCACCCTTAATTTGTTTTTTTGAAATCCAAGGGCATAAAGTGTTGGATTGCTTGATCTTTGGGCCAGGCCCCTGTGGCGACCAAAGTGATCTTCAAGTGGATCCTGGGATATTCTGTTTGATAAAACATATTTGAATCCATGCTGTAATAAGAACTTGACACAATCTATCATTGCTAGCGCTGTTGTCTTAAGTCCTTCATAGGTTGCATCACTCAAAAACATTTTTGCTCTATCATCTTTAGAGAACTTTCCTGGTCTGTTTTCTACTGTTATCTTCCATTCATCCAAATACTTTACAAACACATCTTTCAGAAAACCAAATCTTTGATCATTAATGGATGCATAAGGGGCAAGGAATGGCTTTCTCTTATGATCTGCCTCTGTCAGTGATCTTGAGTTACAGCAATCAAAAAATTTGTCAATCATAAGAATAAACTTGATGGTTTCTGAAGCAGAATCTGGACCATAACTTGTCATTACATTAGCAACGGTCTCACTCATCACCTGAGCTGCAAGATTCACCCTCATTTTTGAATATGAGTTCAAGTGAATGTGTTCATTGGTCAGCTTCGGTAACTTTCAGACTAGTGATATCCTATCAGCTTCATAGATATCAACTACATGCTTCCATAAAATATCCTTATGGTTCCACAATAGCCTACTTTTTTGAAAACCAGATGATGTGAGGTTGTTCCGTGCTGTTTTCAAAAGATGTGGTGGGTCAGAAAAAAAATACACATTTCGATCTTCATCAGTTGCGAAAACATTTTTGGTAAAGTACACAATACCACCAGATGTTGAATGCATTCTATAGAGCTTTTGGTTGGCACTTGCCTTGTCAGATACCACACATACCACTTTTAATCCTGCATAGGTTTCACAAAAGCCAATGGCTTTCCACAGCAAAGGATACAACTTGAAGGAGGTAAATGAACGGGTACCAAAATAGCCTATGCTGAATTTAAGCCTAGATGCAAGGCCTATAACCATGTAGACAAGAGCATGTGATGCAATGGAAGAAGTAAAATCTGTATTTTTTACACCAGCAGCAAAAATATCATTCAGATCTTTTCCAAGATTGACAAAGCCAACTAATTCACCAGTGTGAACATCAAATACAAGATCATCCTTGATTGAAATCTCATCAAAAGCTAGAACTGCATATTTGCCAATGCCCTGAAGTTTAGATGCCTGATGCTTTAGATCATCGAATGTGCTTTTATTAAAACCTTGACGAGGATGAAAAGCATTTGAATAATCACGTAAGCATCTTTCTGATGGCAATTTGACAACACCACTTTCTCTGAGGGCTCTGTATGCAGAGGGTGATCGCAAATGGATGTGGAGTGCAAAGCGGATCATCATTGGATGCCAACGTGTTCCTCTTGGATCACATTGGAAGGCCTTTTTCTGCTGTTCCCAAAATAGCTTTTCAAAAGAATCATCTGGGAACTCTTGTTTGACATTATCAATCAAATCTTGAAAGTCGTTGTGCAGATCAACATCCAATGCGATTGAATTTGCCTTTATCTGTTGATTTAGCTCCTTGATTTTTATCTCAAGTTTCTTTTGGCTTCGGCGCATGTCCTTGATGGCTTGAGAAAGTTGACCTGATGTGACTCTATTCAATTGGCATTTTGCATTTATAGGCTTATTTTTGTTTTGATCAGCTAGATCAAGCTTTCTCTTCAATTGTTTCATAACATTCTTACATTCATTACAAATTGCACCGTCTGAAATCAAGGCCAAACAAGAATTTGAGCGGAGCATCAACAAATTTTCACCATCAAGTTTACATCTTTGTGAATTGTAACCACACATTTGCTTCATTTCCAGTATACATTGCTCTCCAAATGCTTCCAGCTCTGGGTTTGTTACACCATTACATTTATTAAATGAACAAACAGACTCAAGAAGCCACTGAATTCTGATTTTAGCAACACTTCGTTTATATTGTTTATAAATATGATGATTTGCTGGAAGCTCAAGAGACAAGTACTCTATGGTAAATTCCAAGGCTTCATCGACAGCTACGTTGTAAATAACATCTCCTTCTTCACTTATAAATCCAACAATCACTCTTTCATATTTTTTGTTCAGTAATATTCTCCATGGATCTCTGAGTTTTGACAAGTCATTTTGAACCTCACCCAAAGATCTATATCTGTACAGGTCAGGTGTAGATGAAGAAACATTTCTCACTAACTCTCGTCTTGCAGGTGGTTTTTGTAATTCAATACTTTTCTTCGGAAGAAACTTTGTTGGCAAGCCTCCAGCTATTAAATTCTTCCGGCCTTTTTTACCTAGAATAAAAGAAAAATTTCAATTTTGGTATCTCATTTTCCTCTGGTTAACCTAAAGGTGACCATTTAATTATCATACTAATTGGTATTGTTTTGTCTTCTGATGTTACGATTTTTTTAATAATTATAAAATAAAAGCTATGTTTAGGGTGTACACAGCGCTAATATGCCTTTAATTTACCACCTTATGTTTGTCCACAAACAATTTTTCAGGTTGGTAGATTGTATGGCTTGAACCCCTGAGTTCTTCAACTCATTCGCACCCCCCAACAAATTAAGGCAATGGCTACTGATAGCTCTAAAATCGTACATTACGCTAATTCCTAACTTAATAGGGGCAAGGGTAAAGAAAATTTTTTGGATGTTGATCCTTTTCATGCCTCATCAAAGTCCAGAAATGTATTGAAAAAATACAAATTCTCTTGGCTGAATGATAGAATAATAGCAACAAGGGTTGAGATAACATTTAGATATCAACAAAGGCAGTTAACTCTGTGGAAATCACCCCTGTTGATATATTTCACGAGGAATAAAGGCCTAAACAAAGTTCATTTTATGAGAAATTTTCAGAATGCGAGCATCTCAGAATTCATGATTTTTAAGCATCTAGTTTGCAATAAGCATATTTATTTACCTGTTCTTATACATTCGTCGGTGAAATGGCGAGAACATATAAAAGCTCTGTCTGGATTAAAAGTTTTATCTGCTCGGCCAACAATGTGCAGTAGTTTTGTCTTCCAATCTTTGATTAAGGCACTCTTTTCGGCGCTTTTCCTTGTCGGTACTCGGAAAAAACTCAAAGCTGGATACTTTTTACTATCAGCATACGTCGTGCAACCAACGATGCAACAGTTTGCCCCTGGCATATCTTAAAATTCACCCAAAATTACTCGAAAAAAAAGAACGATTTGTCTTTATCTCTCCTACCGGAAATGAAGTTTGACTTCTCTGAGGGAATTTGAATAGAACACAACATGCTCTTTTGATCTTTGCCGGCTTTCCTATCCAGTCTCTTTTCCATTATCTTTCAGATAACGAAGACAAACGAGTAGAACTTCTTTATTGGCAAACCTCTCTGTGACCTCATCTCAAATTACTGCATAGAATTGCTCGCTGCAGATCATATCTTTTATCTGGTTTCTTATGACTAAAGCTGCGTTGGCGATTATGTCATTTTGGGTCTTCCAAGATAACATCTTTGCATTTCGCTGGCCGTTTTTTAAATGTTCCTTTACTATGGGGTCATATTTTGCGATCAGATCTATTATGGCAAGAAAGTTACCTCTGTTCCCTGTACCTTCATCCACGTCATTCACTTTAGTATCTCTGTGTCCTCTTAGTGGCAACCCTTGTTTGGCACAAAGCAAAACTGCATCAACTATTGCTCCTAGCAGGTGCTTGTTTCGCTGATAGTACTGCCCTGAGGTTTTGTCAGCTTCAACACTGGTCTCCGGTTGCATGAATGTCCTCATGAAATCAGCGCCTTGGGCAACTGCAACCTTATGGTATTCTCTCTCTGAATGGGCTTTGATCAGTTCAGACCGCTGCAGCTTTTGAAATGCGGTAGCAACAAATGCTCCCCTCTGGGCCTTCTTATGAGGTTTATCAAATAGGACACACATTTTGCATAATCCTCCTCTCATTTCTGGGCTGTAAACATGCCATGATCTCTCCTCCAACCAAGAATGTTGGTAAAACAGCGTCTTTTCCCTTCCATTCTTACTGATCTTCAATGAGAAGAGTTTTTCAGTGGCACTTGGCTTAAAATGATATTTCAGATAGTTGTACTTTTCTTCATCAGTTAGGTCAGTCAATGACTTTTTACCAAGTACAATATCTGCCAAATCATGAGCACGTTTAATTCCTTGCTGCTGATTAAAGACTTCCTCTTCAACAGTACCCTCTACAACTTCAGTTGATGGGCTGCCTTTGTTGCTGCCAGAGCTGGTGTCATCCTCGTCACTGATCGATTGTCCATGGGCATCACTTTCCGCTCCATATGAAAAATCATCGCAATACAACTTGCTTAAATGACTTGCGACCAGGGGGTATGTTGACCTGAACTGCGACACGTGATGTTGAATTGTTTCCGCGAGAATAGCTGGACTACATGTCAAGCCAAACACTAACCTGCAATATCTATATTGGACAATAGAATGCTTCTCCTTTGTTATATCATCGAACCACAAAAATCTTAAAACATCACGATCGTTAGGATTTATTTGCTCTTGCAAAAATGCCTTTTCAATATCGGCAATTAAAACCACTGGATGCATTTGAAAACGAACAATAGTATCAAATAAGAGTGGCATGTGATTCACTCCAGACTCTAATCTATCATTTAGTGACAAAGAGGTGTCAGACTTTGCGGAGCCGTCGAACACAACACGCAATTTCGTAGTTTGTCGGTCGTTCCTGACAACCCAAAAATGACACAAAAAGTGGGCGTTACTATCCTTATCACCATCAATAGCTAACTTTTCGATAATACCCTCAGCTAACTGCTGTTCAAAAACTTCATTATATTGACGTAATAGTTCAGGGCTCTCTTTCAATTTCCTAAACAAGGAGAACAATCGACCTTTACATATCTCATAATTATCACTTAAGTAGTCAAAAAAGTTATCCTTCCACGGAAGGCTTACCTCATAACGTTGATTGTCCTTCTCGAATTCTATATTCATTGTTCGGTCTCTATTGTTTTCATTGTTGTCTTCAATGCTCATTTGTTCATGCTTCCAAAACTTGTCTAATGATTCCACTATCTCTCGTTACTGATCGATTACCTCCTCTCTGCAAGGTAAAATGTCTAAAACCAAATTAGCATTGACAACATCAATGTAGCAAGATTAAACACGTTTTTCATTCGAAGGATACAGGACCTGCAAGCAGCCAAGCAAGCTTACTGCTAATTGCTACTGGACCTGCGCTGCCCTTAATTACGTCTCCTATTACGATGCCGTAATAGTGATCTGCGCCAATTAATATATCTATGCGCTTGCTGCTTGCATTACCACTGCTACATCATCTTTAACTTCTAAATTAAGAGTAACCCTTTCACTAGATTTTTTAACATACTTCTCAGACCCAAACGTATTGAGATTAAGGGTTTCGATTTTCTGAGGCTTCAAGGCCAATTGTCTTTTCAGTTCTTCTGAGACAAATGATCTTTGGCTTCCCCCATCAAACAGGATGTTAACAGGAACCATGTTGCTGCGATTCTCTCCATATCCAAAAGTTGTCTCCGTTTGTAGCAAAACCTCGGTCTTTTCATGGACGTTAGATGTCGTGATTGAAGAACTCGGTCTTGGCTTTTGCTCGTCTTTATTGCAAAGTGCAGAATTATGAAAACCAGTGCAGTTGAAACATTTCCTTTTGACATGACAATCTTTTGAGAAATGTCCTACGCGCAGACAGTTGAAACATCGTTTTGCAGCAAGTAAAATTGCTCGTCGTTGTTTGACATCTGTTACTTCCTTGCATTCATTCGAATAATGATTCTTGTCACAAAAATAACATCGAATTGGCATTTTTGTCTTTGTGGAAGTTTCCAATTTAGTCACAAACGACTTGGTTGTGGCTTGTGGCAATAATTGACGCTGATGTTGTTTTGTTTCTTTTTCGCTCTTTTTGCGTTCCAGCCCAATTATCTTTCTGCTTACTTCTCTGGCTTCAATTTCCTTTCGTATTATATCCATAATATCTTGTATGTCCCACCCATTTTCGGTTGTTCTGCGAGCGACTTCGAGAGCTATTTCTTCTGGCATTCGTGATATTATGACTGGTACCAAAAGACTACCATACTTCTCTGAAGAGACTCCCAAACTTTCTAACCCACGAACATGAACCATTATTGTGTCATTAATAACACGAAGGTCCGCAATTTTATCGTTTTGAAATGATTGTAACTTCAACAGGGACTGCATATGTGCACCTATCATATGCTGCATTTTACCAAACCTGTCCTTTAACAGATCGATGGCCTTCTTATAATTTTCTTCGCGTATTTCTAGGCCTTCCAACGCCTTGTAAGCTTGTCCTTTTAGGAATTTACCAAGTAATTTAGCTTGTGTACACTGGAGATATCTGGTTGTTCGTCGACTGCACAGCGAAAACTCTGCCAAAAATGCTGAAACTTTGTGACATCGCCATTTATTCTCGGTAAACTAATTTTTGGTAGCCTAACGCCTTGGTTTCTGCTAATTATTGATTGGCTCTGTGCAACAGGGGATTCATAAATCTCATGGATTGCTGTTGGCTGGGGCGGCGTGAATATTCTAGGCGGTAGGCGTATCGTTTCCAGTGGCGAAGCTGGACGTTGACTTGTGTTACTTGTTGGGTTTTGCGGGAGTACATTTCTCCAAAATTTGTTGGGAGGCGACAGAACCGCTTATATAATCATTGATTGTTGTAATACTTTCACTAATTCGCGAGTTTACGTCGGTTGATTCATCAATTTCATCATCAATTTCGTCGAGAGTACATTTCTCCAAAATTTCGTTGTTTAGTTGCTCGATGTACTTTTTCTTTTCGTTTAATGACTTCACAATAACATGAAGTTTGGTCGCATTTGTTGTCATTAGGGGTGTTGAGAAAGAAAATGACACCATTTTAACATTTTTAATTTATAATAAAACAGAACATAACCATTTGCTACCCTAACACATACTTAACACCACCCTCTCTGAACGTGATTCCAAAGGTTACAATACCAGACATGTGACCGCTTATCACGCGATCCCAAACCAGGGGGTATCCTTTCCAACAAGAATAAAGTCAGCAGAAAATTTGAAAAATTTTAAGGATTTGATAAAACAATGGAATGGTCACAATTGCAAATGTAGTGCCTGCAAATGACTCCCAAATTAGCTGTAATTAGTTACGTTCTTGTGAAAATATTTATTTATTTTGTTTATTGCTTTTGTTTTGTAAATTCGATTTGGATTAGTTGACTTGAATATACTTATTCAAAATGTATATATTGTTAGCTATTGTAAATAATCGAATTGAAATTACACACACACACATAATGAATTAGAGCTAGCCGTATTGAAAAAAAGGAACTATTCACAAGCACAATCTGCAACTACTAGCGATTGGAATATGTAGGTTTTTGCAGGTTTTATAAAAATTGTAGAGTATTTTGTCGGCTTTAATTTGCTTATTAGCTGAATGTTTCTTTTGTTCATTTTAGCCAAAGTTAAAGAAATTGTTAATAATAATTTGTCCTTGCACACCTTCGGTCGCCTGTTTTTTCGACATTTTCCGTAGTTCCATTAAATCCCTGCCAGCTTCTACTACCATCTAGAATTCTATTTCGCTGTGGGTTTTGACGATTTTGCTTTTCATTACAGCAGGTCTCATGCGCACTGCTTCTGTATGACTCTCTTCCCTTGGGTACTTACCTTCACGATTTTGCTTTTCATGGATAACAGGTCTTGAAGCTACTGCTTCCGTGTAATTCTCTCAGGCGCGGATCCAGAAAGTTTGGTGACCGGGTTCTCAGGATCTGAAAACGCTCTATTCCCATTTGGGCGACGCCCTTTGTCTTTAGGAAGTGCCCTTCTTCGTGTGGTCACAGCCTTATTCACTATCTGAAGTTTGAGAAATTAGTGGGATGTTATCAGCGTCAAGCCTGCCTTGTTTCAGACCGTTCCCTTTTAACAAACTTTAGGACATCTCTCATCTCCATCCTCCTGTTGTATTGCAAAACATAAAAAATTGATTTTGTTTGCATTTGGCATTTTATAGAGACTGTCTAAAAGTTTTATTGAGTTTTACGTGGCCCAGAAAGCCAATTGGATGGAGGGAGAGAGAGAATTTTGAAAGGAAATTATAAAACCCTTGGACTATAAATTACATTAGGCCAATTCCTTTTAGCTGTAAGAGAGACTGGGTGAGACCATTCTCTAGGACTGCCAGCTTAGCCTGTACATCTTTTTTTCTCCCTCCAAAATTAGGTCAAATATCCAAAAACCTCCCTTTTTCTCTTTTCAACAAGTTCTAACGTCCGATGCGAGATAGCCTCTCTTCACCCTCCATTTTATTCCCTCTAAAAGGATCAAAGCTATCGCCTATCATAAGCACTGTCAAGCAGTAATGAGCAGTGTTATGTGTATTGCGCAAATAAAACAGGTTTCCGACTTTTTCTGAATGGTTTCCGAGTTTTGAGACAGGTTTCAGAATCCCTTATGACACGGAGAAAAATGAAGTGACTGGTTTCGGACTCGTCGATGAGAGGTTTCAGACTTTTCCTGAAAAGATGTAATTGTACAATCCAACAGATAATGACGCAAATAGATAAATTTTCCATTGTTCAAATAAGAACTGATCTCATCCGACTCCTTTTGTTTTCGCGTAACAAGCGAAAAGGCAAAACAATAGTTCGTTGCCAGTGAGTCGTTCAACAGGAAAACAGATATTTGCTTCCGTTTACAGTATGTGCTTAATGCACCATCGAAATCACGAAGAAATTGTCGGAGAGAAAAATGCTTCATATATTTAAGGAAAGGGGGTCTACTTCTTAAATTATCCGACCGGGTTTTTTAAACCTTTAAGCCCGGTCTGGATCCGCTCCTGCCTCTTCAGTATACATTTCGCGAAGCCATTTTTTCAGTAGATCCTTCTATGGACGCTTTAAAAGATCTCTCGACTGCATTATAAGATAATGCTTGATCTTGTTTGGAACTTTCTTCTACAACTATTCTTCTGCAACTGTTATCTTGCTGCCCTCTCTAAGACATCTGTATCTTTTTTTGTAAAGATCCTGCTTTTGTAACCTCCTGGGAGCTTTGACAGCACGCTTTGGGATTTGCCAAATATCATCATTTGAACTACAGATTTGTTCTGGAGATTGTGGTAAAATGTTATTTCTGCCGTTGAGACTCCCCAAAATCCATTTTTTGGTTTTCTTTAAACTGATTATTTTCAAAAACCTTTTCAAAAACATTTTCAAAAACATTACCTTGTCCTTTTGCAAACTATTTTGGTCATTTAATTTCTAGGGTTTCAAGTCGCAAAAGGACATTCTCGTCATGCAAAGCTTTATTCTTTTTCCAATTGCAATATTTTGACGACATTTCAAGGAATTTATTTTGGCTGCTGTCTGTTCCAGTACTTTCCACATCCTTCTCCGTTTCAAAATTTGTTCCACCTGATTCTCTACTGCTAACACTTATTCATTTCACTTTGACTTTCAACCATGCGTTTTATTGTCTCTGTCGTACCTTCCACTCCAACACTTTCTGTTTCGCTCTCAATGTTTCCACTTGCTACGCTCTCTGTCTCATTTTCAAATTTTCAACAGTTTCAGCTTTCTAACAATGTCCGATTCCATCCATAACTTTGCTTTCAGCATCCGCCACTCCTTGCAGCTCTTGTTGCCACGCTGCCAATCTATCCTCTTCTTTGGATAATTTTCTCGGTTTTTCCCAGTTTGACCATCAATTTCCACAATTTTTAGGGATTCAAGACCATTTTTTGGTTTATTTTCAATTTTATTTGCGGCCAACAACATTCTGATCTGGAGCGTGACTGCAGCTTCCTCTAGGCCATGACTTCTGAAAGCCTGGTTTTCATTAATCGCAATTCATCGGCGTTTATCAACGATTGAGCATCGGCGATCATCGACCATGCTTAAGACACCTTACGACATTCAGTTTTCATAAATCGTAATCGTAATGATATCTTACTTATCTTGGCGCCAAATTCATTTGCCTGCAGCTGTTGACCCCGTTTACAAGCAAATCTGCTTCTAATCGTTCCTCTTTTAAGAAGAAATGGACAATATTTTAAAAACAAGCAATACCGGAGAAAGAGAATTGGGTTAGAGAGATTTTTCCAGCACGAGTATCAAAGGGGCAGTTTGCTTTCTACGTTACAGGCGCTAATCCAAAGGGGTTTCCGAGGTTTCCAGAACCCCACTTGTTGAGATTACGCTTCAGAAAGTTTTCTTCATATAATTTCGCAGCCATTTCTATTTGAAATCACAAAATTAAATTTGAAACCTTCCCTTTTTATTGATCACCTTTCTCGCATTCATGAATAACGCTCTTTCCTTAGACCTGCAACTTTTCCCTTCCGGAAAGCAATGGCCACAACGTTGCGACTTTAAACGGCCTCATTTGCCAGCGCTTTTCATAAAACTGAGAGGAAACTGGTAGCATATTTACAAATAAGGTGCTTCTTAGCAAAAGAAACTAGGAAATAGAACATAAGAAATACCTTAAGACAATCATGTTGGTTTTTAAAATTTGGAAAGAAACCTCTCGATGACGCGCCAGGTGGTGGTAAAACAATCGAGTATTCTTATTTTCGGCAAAAAAGAAACCTCTTACACTAGGAAAGGAAATCTTTTGAGGTCAGTGTCATCAATGTAATTATTTCTTTGCAATCGCTATCACGCATTCATGCCAAAATTGACCAATTCCTGCCTCTTTACTACGCATGAAATTATGGAACAACCTCGAGAATTGTATAGATATCTGTTTTTGATAATGGAAAACATCGAATGCACTTTGTAATCGCTGAAAAGTTACATTACTTTACACCAGTCGGTCTAATAGCTAAAATTACTCAATATTGATCCATTTAGGCTTATCAATAAGACTGCATCATAGACAAATTGAACAAATTTTGAGCTTTGGTCGTAGTTACCATTTATTCATCCTCACCAATGGAATCCACGGTACCGTCTAGGCCCGAGGGGGGAGGTACTAAGTATATTTAAAATCTTTCGAAGAGCGGTCGTAAAGCGTAGGGTATGTCCTTATTAAATCCATAAATGCGACATCATCAATTTGCGTTTCTTGATCTGTCACTTGAGGTGCCTTTTTATGTTGTGGATTGTTTAAAATTAACACGAAGTCTGAATCCAACTAAATATTTGCGTGGGATCGCATAAATTATGTGGGGATCTAAAGACCTCGGCAATAATCGCCGATCTGTGGTTTTCAATAAAAATCATGTCTTAAGGCATCGGTAATCATCAATGAGCTCTAAATTCAAAACTTTTTGAATTTCCAAAGTTCATCGCCGCTGATCGCCGATGGTTACGATGCTTAAGACAACTCCGTTTTCATTTGCCTTAAGCGTCACAATTCATCGCCAGTGCTCCATCCAAATGTGCTCCAGTTGTGGTCATTGACTTTAGTCCACTGTTAAACTCATTAATCTTGCCATCAATTGTTACTGCAAATTTCCCAGCTCTTTTGATTATTTCAAAAGAGCCACGTGACATTTGGGTAATTTCTTGAGGATCATGTCCATCAAAAACCTAATCAGCTTCAGCTTTATATTGAATATCATTAGTACTAATAACCAATATTATCTTGTCAGGCCTTTTACGTACAAGAGGCTTGATATAGTCATGAAGGTCAATCATTGTCGAACCACGGAAACAGCGCATTTTCGTCGTATATCGTTTGCTTAGGGATCAATGTTGTTTAACATGCTGTCTCCAACTATCAGTACTGTATGTTTTTCCCAACGGTCATTTATCCTCGTTTTCATTGCAGCATCAAATTTTCGTGTAGTATTTAGCTTATTCGCATCCTTTTCAGTGCCTATCTTACGATTTTCGTTTCTGTTATTGACGTTTCTGTTATTGATTCCGTGTTCAGTGACAAAATACGTGGGGGACTCTACAACCTTAGGATTCAAAGGATGGCTTGTTTCTTGTGCAAACTCTGCAGTATCTACATCCTTCCATGTTTGCTTCTTTCTCTTCTTCTTTTTCTTCATTGGCTGATTTTCCAGTTGCTTTTTCTGTTGCTTCTCTCCGTGTTGCTTTTCATGTTGCTTATCTTTCAGTCGTCTGCATGTATCAGAGCACTCATTGTTGCCAAGACATTCGACTTTCTAAGCGTTATCAATGCCCTCATTGTCCTTGATCACTTGTGAAACAATAGCTTTGGAAATCGCTACATAATCCGCAGCTCTCAAAGATTTAATCCCAAGCTTTAATTTCAAGTTTTCCTGAAAAATTTTTTCCCTTTTGTCCCTTTCCGCATTTAGTAAATTATTCAGATTAGTAATAGCAATCGCCATCGGACCAAAGGAATTGAACGTGCCTTTTCAATTTCTTTTTGCAGAGTATTCTCAAAAGTGGGCGTGGAAGCAACATGGCCACTGATCGGTAATTGTTGGTCATCTAAAGGGGACAGAGAAACACTGTGCATTGCTTCTAACAAAGAGGTAACTTCGATTAATTCATCCTTCTTTCATAAAATTTCTCTGCTCAGCAACTCTTCGATAAGTGACTTTGAGTCGGCAGCGTTTAGGCCCAAATGCGCTTCTGCATCGCGAATAATCAAAGTTTGGTCAAGCTTCTTTTTCTTAACTTTTTGATGTTATCTACGATATCCATGATAAGACTTAACAGGACATTTCTCTTCATTTCCATCTTTAGTTGAAATCGATTCTAAAATGCTTTATAGAGTGAAAATTTGATTAGCTACTAAAATCACGTCTAACCTCTCCGTGAGACGTCATCAGTCATTGACACGCCTCCAATAAAGCAAAATTGCGGATAACCTTCTCGCTGTCGATGGATATGACCTGCATAGGCGGGGTAGGGACAGACATGGTTGTGGGGTTGCTGTGTATGTCCGAGACTCTTTAAAACACAGAAGAAGGAGAGATATACAACAAATAATATTAACGCTGCATTACATATGGCCTCGATATATTACATATTTGGTCTTACACAATCAATTAAGGATCCTCCTAGGAAGACTTTGGATACCGCTACGCAAACTGATCATGTAGCATCAACCCACACAGAAAACATTCCCGAATGTTGAGTTTTACAAGTAGCTTTTAGCGATCACTTTGCTGTCTACACTATCAGAAAATATATGGGCACATTAAAACGACAAGAGAATATTATCACCACGAGATAATTTCGATCAAAATAGTTTCTTGTTTGGTCGGCTTTAATATCTTCGCTTATTGAAAAACATGCCTCAAAGCGAGCTCTCAAAGATTCAGATAAGCTGACCGTTTGGTTGACACTGACTTCAGAAAACTATCTAGTTCCAGAGACAAGCTTAGGTCTTCTTCTGTTAAAAAAAAGTCTTCCATTCTTATGAATTCTTATAAACACGTGCGGAATAAAGTAAATAGTTTAGGCAAAAAGCTCAAGCGAGACTACTTGGTCCTTATAAAAATTGGTCCTTATAAGGGGAGGACATGGAAAACGATCAACATTTTGTTGAATAAAAGATCTAAGACGACGAATGTCAGTTGCTTGGATGTTGACGGTCTCGAACACAAAAGGATAACTCGTACTTAGAAAATCGCAGGCAGTTGTGCAGGGTCAACAGTATCAGCTCAGAATCTGCTGAAATCAACATAGGGGTACCTCAAGGTTCTTACCTAGGACCACTCCATTTTTGATTTACATTATAACCTACCTTTTGCATTAAATCGTGCAAAAGTAACGATGTATGTGGATGATACAGCAATTCCGTTCTCTTCGAATGATATGGAAGAGATTGATGCTGTTGTCAATGCTAAACTTGCCTGCGTAGAGAAATGGTTATAGGGTAACAGGCTTTCCTTAAATGGTGTCAAGACTCAGGCCTTTATCATTGGATCGTCGCAAAAGTTGAGGAAGATTTATACACCAATAGAACTGATTACTTATCATAAAATCAATGGAGATGATATCGATATTGAAAGGAATCTAAATATCTAGGTCTCATGATCGATGATAATCTGAAATTGGAGAGCAATGTTAAATATCCACAGAAGAAGATCTCTAGAGCTATAGGATTTTTGAAGTATGCAAAACACTATGTACAAGAAAACACATTATGGAATATGTATCTTAATATTATGCAACCTCATTTCAGTCATTGTTGCTCTGTTTGGTGATGTTGCGGGGTAACCAAACTGAAAACCTTGCAGAAATTACAGAACAGAGCTGCCAGAATTGTTACAGGTAGTCCTTTTGATATTCCAGCTACTCCTCTATTGCAGCGGCTTGGCTGGCAGTCAATTGAAAATCTAATAAATCGAGAAAAATGTGCAATGGTGTATAAGTCTTTGAATAACCTTGCACCTAAAAACCTAAGTAATCTGGTCTCTAAATTGTATGTTGCTCATACCAGGGTTCTACGCAACACTTAATGCAATCTTGCTGTACCAAAAATGAGAACAGATTATGGCCAAAAATCATTTGCGTTTCGTGGAGCCAATGCATTGAATAAACTCGAATCGGAGATGAAATTGGCTCCTTCGATTCAGTCTGTCAAAACAAAACTAAAAGCTGTAGATTGAGAGGATTTAAGGAAAGCTGGTCCGCTTCGAAGGACCTTGATTTTTCTTGTTTTTTTCCTTTTTCCGTTTAAGAAGTTTTTGTAAACAGGATCTTATCTTATAAGCTTTTTTTTTTGCTGGGACAATTTGAAAGCAGTTGCTTAGAAATATTTTTCTTTTAACTGAATTGAATCCTAGGGTAAATGTTTTAAAATTAAAAATTAAATTGAAGTAAATAAGTTAAATAATTTTACAATTGATATAAAATGAAAATTAAGATTAAAATTAATTAAGTGTCAATGAATTGCGATAATCAAAAACCAGGCTTAACAATACCGAGCAAATTTTTTCCGATGATGCACGTTGCTTTGACTCTGCGGATGTTATCTTCGTCATGGCTTGAAGAAACACTTGAATTTTATCAAATGATTGAACATTAATTTTCCAAAGAATCTTGCCAAGTTAGAGGAAACAAAACACGTCCGTGAAGCACAAAAAATATGCAAGAACTGATTGCAATCTCTCTTCCATAGAAAGTCCTGTCTCTGTGCTCATCGAGGTGACAGCGGAGCACATTTACATTTAGAAAAATAATGGTATATCTGCGCTCAAAATCAATAGGTATATCGCCAAATTCTTGCAGATCTTCTCCACTGGACTCAAAAAAGAATTCCATGCTATGACTTACCAATGCTGACTCGGAAGATCTCCAAAAATTTGCCAAGCTTCGAGCACTATTTGTAAGGCGAACGTACTGGCGTACGTACTTTGCGCGTTGAACACACCAGAATACGTAATACATTTACAAGCCCCAGAACGAAAAACTAATGCCACATTCGAAATCAGCGATGTTCAATTGTTCAAACTAGCAAATAAGGTTTGAATTTTTTCATTTCATTTCTTATCTTTGAGTTGCATTTTCAAAAGATATCGTCCACTCCTGAGGTTGGAGGATAGTACCAACATATGAGACGAAAAGGTTTGGCATGATTTGATGTGAATTCAATTGAAACTAGTTCTATTATTATTATTACTTTTATTATTATAAAACTATTTACAGTAGGCGAAATATATAATAGCTAGTATAATTGCTAATTGCAGCCTACTATTTACATGAGATTATACATTATATCTTAAAAGATTTTAAAAAATACTGAAGTAATTACATTGAATGAGATAAGATAAAAAGATTAATTACAATGATAAAGTAAAATGTACAAAGTTAAAATTTAGAGGATGGCTCAGTAACTATTTCAGTAACTATTTCAAGAATCCAATCTGTGAAATGTAAGGTTTGCATAATCTGCAGTTGCATTTTGTATCTGTATAGGTTTTAATCTTTTTCTTAAATATTTGGAGGCTAGTGGATGTTTAAATGTCATTTGTAAATTCTAGCCAGAGCTTAGATCCCATGTAAGTTGCACTTTCTATTCCATAAGAGTTTGTATTTTGTTTTAATAGCGAAATCCGTGATATATTTCTAAGATTATTGCCTGAAATTCTTTCAGTAAATATTTCTTTCATGAAACATGGGTTGAGATTATGTATAGTTTTATACAATTCTGTAAGAAGCAACTGCAGATTTTTATCATGAATAGATGTTGAGGTGTCTTTTTCAAGAAGGCTTTGAAAATTTGATTCATAGTCATCATAGGCAAGACGCAAAGATTTTTCATGAATTTTATTTACCCTATTGTTTGTCTGTCGATCACAAAACATCCAAATCAAAGGACAGTAGCTAAATTGTGATAAAATGAAGACGCGCATCATTTGCTCTACTTGTTTATCATTCATATAGTTGGAAATTCGGGATAAGGCATGTAGCTTTTGGCTAGCTTTTTTGCATAGCGATTCTACGTGTCCTTTGAACGACAGATTTTTATCAACACTTATTCCGAGAAGTTTCTGTTCTTTGCTAGGTTTAATTGTCGTATTATCTATTTTTAAAGATGTGTTAATGTTACTTTTACTAAAATTTATTAGATTGCATTTTTCCTCGTTCAGTTTCATATAATTATTTTTCAACCATTCTCTCGTGATAACTACGTCTTGCTCTAGTGTTTTAATTACCTGCTCGATGTCTTGTTCAGTGACATACAACGTTGTATCATCAGCGTAATTGCGTATTTGACTATATGATATGAACATAAACATGTCGTTTATGTATATATTGAACAAAAGAGGTCCCAAAACTGATCCTTGTGGTACGCCTAAACTCGTGGTTTTCCATTCGCTAAAGAGCCGTTTATTTTGACTCTTTGTTTTCTTTGGCTGAGGTAAGATAACGTGAATTTCAAAGCACTTCTACTAAAGCCATAAGCATTGAGTTTAGCAATCAATAAGTCATGATTCATCAGTCAAATGCCTTGGACAGATCCATCAATAGTGCACTAACTGAGTTTTTAGTATCTAATGCTTGTTTACAATTTTCTATAAGTCTGAGTAGTGTATGTTGGGTATTGTGATTCCTTCTGAAACCACATAGCATTGGTGATAAAAAGTTATTAGCAAAGGGTGTAATTTGGGATTCCATAATTCTCTCATATATTTTTGACGCTGACAGTAAGATGGTGATAGGTCTTTATAATTTCTTATTGAATTTTTCATCTTTTTTGTGTAGCGATGATATATCCCCTAATTTAAGTTCCTCTGGAAATTTCATATTAGCTAGATCCTCATTGAATGTTCTTGGTAAAATTCCAGAGAAGATATCAGAATTTTCTTTAAATATTTTAGCAGGTACATTTTCTATTGGTGAGGCCTTTCTAGTATTAAGTTTGTTTATCTGAAACCAAATTTCCTCACTGTCTACTTCCCGAAATTCACAGGGTTGTGTGTTGTGGGTACATTTCTCTTATTTTTAGGATACTTGGGTGGTTTTTATGTTTCTCAATGGCTTTATCGATTGGGTCATTTATACTTTTTGTATTTGAAATGTGAGCAAAATCTTGTTGAATTTCTAGATCTTATGTTATGTTTAGAAAGTAGTTGTTAAATAATTCTGCAATCTTGCGGTCATCATTAATCAGTTCTCCATTTTCTTCCAATGTAATGGATGATGCTGTTTGTATCTTTTCTGCAAAGACCGGTTTGATCGCTTTCCAGAATTTACGATTATCCGTAAGATTATTTAAGTCCATGTTTCTAAAATAGCTGTCTTTCGCGTTGCGTGATAATTTAACGCAGCTGTTCCTTTGCTGTTTATATGCTTTATGATTTTCATCCTTTTTGTTTTTTATTATATCTATTCTTCAATTTGCTACGATGCATTATTGCCTTACGTAGTTCTGTTGTCATAAATGGCCCGCCGTTAGCACGAACGTACTTTCTCTTAATGGGTGCATATTTATTTAAGGGACTTTTAAGTGAAAGATCAATGTTTCCGTAGTTTAAACAGTTTAGTATTTGTTGATTCAAAATTTCAGATCTAAAGCTAAGGATATCGAATTTTTTGTAGTCTCTATATGTAATACTTTTGGGACCCCTCTTGATGAAGTCACCTTTGAGTATGCTCAGTATCATTACGTGGAAATCAGACAGCCCTGTTTCAATATTAGTCGTGTTATGAAAATGACTTTTACAGTTTGTCAGCATCAAATCTATACATCGTGGACTGTCTGACTTGTAACAGG
The DNA here is from genome assembly GCA_964019065.1 of Catostylus mosaicus. NCBI lineage: Eukaryota > Metazoa > Cnidaria > Scyphozoa > Rhizostomeae > Catostylidae > Catostylus > Catostylus mosaicus. The sequence continues at coordinate 3,638,034 of OZ025198.1, forward strand.
TTGGATTCTTGATCAAATTAACTAATGTATAAGTGTCCATGAAGGCCTTGATTGCGCTATTGCCTACTTCGCAGTTGAAATCGCCCATAACAATAAGATTTTCAAATTTGTTACCGAAGATATTAATTCCTTTTTCGATCTCGTCGAAGAAATAGCTTTGGCATTGGGTGGATGGGCGATATATGCTAAATAGTAGCCATGTTTTTGTTCTAAGTTTTATTTCGGTGGCGCATGTTTCACTGTCATTAGGGAATTTGTAATTCTTTAGCTCTTTAACATGGATTAAAAAGTTTAAAAGATTTTTAGCAAGTTTTGCAACTCCTTGTTTATTAAGATGGAAACCTTTCATACCAAGACTCTCCTCAGTAATATTGTCGTTATCGATTATTTTGATCCCTTTTTGTGAGCAATAATCTTTGCTTTCAGATCACGTAGTTTCTTTGAGTACTGACCCCCTCGATCGTTCCTGAGGATTGGTAATGAAATCACAATTTCAGTCTCGGGTGATTCTGTTTTTATTAAATTAACAGCATGATCTAGGAATTCCTGTGTGTCGGTACCGCTTGTAATGTCGTTTGTGCCTGTGTGTTTGATGAGTGTATCTGGTTTACGACGAATGGCAGGCTTCACATGGTCAACAATATCCTGTGTGTTTGCTCCAGGGTTTACTTTAACATACACTTTCCGCTGGCGGTTCTTAAGACCTCGATCGTTTATGCCATGCAGCATGGAATCCCCAATAATTGTCACTTGATTTCGAATGTTTTCACTTTTTCTCTCACTCTGTTCTACTTCTGGTTCCTTATTTTCATTTTACCTTCCTGCAGGTAGGTGGAGGAGCGCATGCGAACTGATTTCTTGTGCTTTGCTATTTTGTTGAAGGCAGTTAGGTTTGTTGTTGTTTACCTTTGTCTTTGTACCTTCAACTGTTGGGGGCTTTTTGTTTATTTTTGCTTTCTTTGAGTCTGTTTGATTCTCTTTTTTCTCATGGGTGGATGGAACTTGTACCTCTATTGATTTACGTTGTATTGTTCTGAGATGGCTCATTGATTCTACCTCTTGTGTGTGATATTCAGCATCTTGTTGGCTTAGTATTGTTTCAATGATCCTTTGCTTTGAGTCTAGCTCTTTTTCTAGATTTCTGACTCTTTCCTCCAAATAGCAGATAAGCCTTTCATATAAGATATGCGCACTTTGTTTGTCCTGGGAAGGGTCCCTCCTCACAGTAAAAGAATGCTTCAGCCCTTGTATTTCCACGTTTAGATTTGTGAAAGCATTCCCAATGTGCTTCTTAAAATTAGGGATGTCGTTTTGCTCCGTATCTTGTTCGCTGATATTTTCTATTTTGTTTCATATAGTGTTTGTCATTACCCCGTAAGTTTGCTAATTTTGTTGGAAAGTGATGTGGTATCTCTTTAGTTGGTGTTTTAACATCGTCCGAAAAACATAGAAATGAATCGTTTTGTTGATCTCCTATATCATTCTGCTCACAATCCAATTTTTCAGAAACAAGCTCCTTACCTTCAGCATTCCATACATTAATGGTTGAGTTTGATACATAAAAAGAGTCTTTACCTTTATCTGCTTTCTTTATTAGTATAACTTGCTCTTCAATTAGGCTATCAATGGTTTCTAAGGCTTCTTCCATGCTTAGGCCATGCTTGGTGGATACGTGTAGTGAAACGCTTTCTTTATCGGGTCGTTTGTTTCTTTTCTTTCTCAACTCATCAATCGTAGATATCATCAATTTCTTGTTCTGTATCAACACCATTGCTATTTGTGTGTTTCACGAAGCGGTAACAAATTACAAAATAGATACTCTAACTTGAGAGGATCAAAACTCGTACTGTATCGACGATCGCGAGAATCTTCAATATATCTGCGAGTGTCAGCTGTGCAAATCGTTTTGTTTATCGCTTATGATCTCAACTATTGGTTCAGGCAAATTTTCTTTCACGTAGATTGCCACCCCTCCGCCGTTAGCATTTCGGTCATTTCTTCAAATACCATAGCCATTAATGTTCACATCTGAGTGTCTGACAGTTTCATCTAATTTTTTCTTGGATGAGCATCGCTGTAAAAGAAATGCTTGTGTGCCCCGCCCCCCTGGATTTCTTGTATAAGCTTGTCGTTTGGTCTGTGAATCAGACTACCCCTATCTATACAACACATGAACAGGCACTGATCAAAAGGTTCCGTCTAACTAAATTATATTTTTGCTTTCCGTGCTATTAAATTGGACCTTGAATCAGCTATGTTGCCTAGGTTTAGAAAGTCTAGAATAGCATTGCTAATTACTATTTACCAACGAATTTTACCGTTATCAATTATGCCCAAACCGTTTATAGCTAGTTCTTTTTCCAGTACCCTATCTACTCTCCTCACCTTTGCGTTAACGGACTGGTCATATTTTCTTCTGATCACTAATGAGAATGTGATTCGTGAATTTGGGTTGTTGTTTTTGTTTGATTCGATGTATTAAAAACATCCTTGCACAGTTGCTCTGGTTCGCTGGACTTCACATCATTCGTTGCTGCATGGACTATTATCGCTTTTCCCTACTTCCTTATAGCTTGCTTACTTTTTATGCCTGGTTTGCAGTTATCCTGAATATCCCGGTGGTTGTTAGAAAGTTCCAAATCATCTATTCGTCGCAACTGCGAGTCTCCTACAATCAAAACCTTGATCTTTTTCACTTTGCTTTGTTTTCCAGCATCTTTCTCCTTTTTCTGACCGGCCTTTTTCCGCTTCTCCTTGGTAAGAGTCCTTCTTTTTTGTGACAGAATTTTTCTCTCTGTATTGTTTCTCACTCTGCTTTTGATTTGCAACGCTAGCATTGGACAATTGGCTTCTATATATTTCTTTGTGATGATGTTCTGCTTCAGTAAGGAGTCCCGATCGAATTTCAATCAATTTCAATTGCTTTTAGAGAAAGTGTGCTCAATCGATATTTCCAGCTCTTTGTTTTGCAATTTTAGTGAAAGATTAGAATCTTTCCTCTTGCAGCATATGATTGAGGAGATTTATGCCATCCACCATTTTCATAACTAGGCTAACTAAGTTGTTTGAATCTGGGTAACTCCCCAATGGTTGTGATTCGGAGCCAGCTGTAGGAGGGGCCATGCATTGTTGACTCGTGTCACAGAGGCAATGTACGGGATCTTCTTCAAAAACTTCCCAACTCTCCCAACTTGGGTGCTTTGCAACAGGTCTCTGCATTCTCCTCAATTATCTTCCTTTGCAGTGGCTCCTTCTGATACAAAGAACGACTCCTCGCCATTTGCAGTTTTCTTGTTGAAAATTTGACACGCTCCAAGCATATTGTGATGTTAAGTTTTGCAGTCATTGCTAGGCCATGCCGCTTATGTATGTGACGCCAGATACGCCAAATACTTTTTCTGGTCTTTGTCTCTGCTTTGTTCTGAATTCATTTATTGTTTTACGAATTATAGCTTTGTCTTAGGTTGCTACCATCTCTGATAGAGTGATGATTTACAGATATTCTGTCTATAACATACTATAAAAAATCTTAATTTAACATCACGTCCACACTCTGAAAAGCACACGCCTCGATGTCTAGTATTGCCAGCTCCAAGGCTCACGTTTTCCACAGAGAAAACATTTTCAGGATTGCAATATTCTGATTCATCGTCATTAAACTTTCTGAATCAAAAATGAAATATGACTCTTTACATTCGGCAGTCAGTTGTACATAAACTGCGACGCCGTCAACGAACAATTTGAAGTGCTTTAGAACAGCATCCTCGCTTAGGCCGATATTCGCTGAAGAAACTTTTAAAATATTTTCTTATTAGGGACGACGCTTGTCTAATCCCTGGATTTTGTGGATTGCTTCATAGATTGCCTTTTCAAGAACATATTATCAAATGGGGCTGTACTAGCCATAACTTTGAAATGATAGTCTGCAGCAAAATTTATCTAATAGGATTTGATTTAAGAGTCTCACTCGTGGCCTTGCGAACTCTCCAGCTTTCCTCATACAAAGGGGCGGAGCTACTGCTGAAGGTGTGGGAGATGTGACATTCCCCCCCCCCCTCCTTCCTCGAATCGCAAGTATTCCATTTACTCGGCAGGTCGGAAGATTCAACTGCCTAATTCTTAGTCTTTCTTACTCATATGTAATTGTGAAATTAGGAGATTTTGCCGAAACTGCTGAGAGCCAAAGCATATGCGAAAGTCATTAAAGCGCTAAATTAAGCTATTATGTACAAAGAAACACCAATTGTCTTCAAAGATATAACATCCAAAATAACGATTGCAATTGCTGAAAACAGAGGAAGAACCAAGAGAAAAGGAAAAGCGAAGAAAAAGGCTTCTAACTCGTCAGAAAAGGAGATAGGTACATCTTCAGACAGTAAACCAGATCTAGAAATTGCCAATGAAACCGTCAATTCTTTTGCCTTTCCTTCTTTTTCAAGGAACAACAAATAATCTGCTTAAAACAAGGAAAACACAGATGATAATAATATCGAATCTAGCAAAAAAATTATGCGAAGAAAGCTCCTAGCGGTTGATCAAAGTCGCCTGATGAAAACAAAGCGATCAGATTTGTTACTAGCCAACCACAGTCATCGACATCCAGCACAAATAACCAACAAGGAGCATGGCCAATAAACACGGTTCTTATCGCCGGAGATAGCATGTTATCAAACATCCACGAAAACACCCTAAGTCAGCGATCCAGACCTTTTCGGAAGAGGGGAGTTGGTGAAAGGGGGAGCTTATAAACGTAATTAAATGATATTGTACCAGTCTTATATTGCTATAGGAAATCAGTTTAGACCATACATATTGGACAGAATGGCGTTTGTTCAACTTACTAAAGAGACTTTGTAGGACAATCAAGCAAAAAGAAACGAGACCGAAGGAAAGCAATAAAAAACAACACTGGCAACACTGTGGACAATAAACAAGAAGCTGAGGAAAATGATAAAGAAAGCAATGCCAAAGATTCCACAGTACAAAGACAGGGAAAAAGTTTGGAAAAGAGATCAGATACCATGGTAATAATTGTTGACTCGATGGTGAAGAATCTAGATGGAAGTCGTATGAGAACGAAATATGGTGAAAAAGTATTTGTGGAAAGCTTTTTGGGTGCAACTATCGATGATATGTCTTTCCATACCTCCCATCAAACAAGAAACAGCCAGATCGTGTAGTACTATATACAGAGGATAACGACTTCAGAGAAGAGACAGAAGAGGCTAAAATTGCGCAGAACATTTACGCATTGGCACGGACGCTGAAAACCGAGGATAATACAGTTTTTGTATCTGGCATTATCAGCAGAAGAGATGAAATTATAAATGAAAGAACTGCGAATGTTAACAAGATTCTCGAAGGACTCTGTAAGAAAATTAAGTTTCCTTTTATTGATAACAGTAACATTAATTATCATACACATTTGAATCGCAGTGGCCTACATTTGAAATGCTTTGGGAATGGTAAATTTGCTTTGAATATAATACCCGCGTTACGGGATTGACCTACAGCCTGTAGTGGCAATGAATCGAATGAGAACCTTAATAACGCTAAATTTCAAAAAAGATAATTGCAGTCTAATATAGTAGTAACAAATAATATATTGATATATCAAATATCAAATAATATATGCTATAATATATCAAATAATATATGCTGTCAGTGTTTTATTCATTGGCATTTACCGCCCTCCATTTCAATCAGAGAAATATTTCTTCGAAGAAATGAGAAAAAGCATGGAGCATTATTTCACAAAATGAGAAAACTTTCTAGTCATTGGAGATTTTAACCTTAGCGAGGAAAATTCACATTTGCAAGACTTCATGCATAGCTGTGATTTAGAAAATGTCATTAAGAGACCTACATGTTTCAAGTCCGACAGTCCAACTTGCATTGATTTGATACTTACTAGTGATACCACAAGACTTACAAATACTACAACAATCGAAACTGGGCTGTCGGACTTCCACGTTATGGTAGCTACCGCTTTGAAAGGAAGCTTTAGTAAAAGAGGCCCTAGAATCTTCAGGAAGAGCTCAGCTCTAACACTGACAGCAATCAAGATTTCATAAATGTCAATAGAATTTCAAAAAAAGTATCAGATAAAAGAAGTACGTTCAAGCAAATGACGGCCCTATTTGTGACCAAAGAACTTAGAAACGCAAACATGCAGCTTACTGGGCTAAAGAATAAGTTTACCAAAAACAGGATTAATGATAACTGGGTTGCTTCTAAAAAACTAAGAGCCTTTTGCGTCAAATTGCCCCGAAGATCATATTATGATCAACTAGACCCAAAAGGCAAGGGCGAATAATGTTATCAGCCAATCAGCGGTTCTGTCTATAACTTGCATATGCCATACATGCTAATACAAGAGGCTGTGTGAGATAATGTTAACTTTAGCCGGTCATATCTCTGCTATTAGGGGGGAATTTAAAAATGCCCTCGGTAGAAATTTAGGATAACCCATTATCTTTGAAAAAATTATTGTATTTAATTGAAAGGACGAAGTACCGCTTGCAGCAAGCCAATAACGGCGCGGCGCTGCCATCGCAGCTCTTGGGCTCCATGGCCGCCATGACCTGCTCGGACGTAGGTTTCTATTGTCTTATATACACCTTGATTGGCTAATGCTGATTGGCTAATATAAAAAGAACCGCTGATTGGCTGATAACATTATTCGCCCTTGATGACCCAAAAGTAATCAGTGACAATAAAAAGTTTTGGAAAACAGTAAAGCCCCTATTTTCGAACAAAATTCAAAGAAGAGCTAGTACTGCACTTCTTGAGAATGATGTTGTTGAATCAGACGATACTAGGGTTGCTGAAATCTTAAAAGGATATTTGTTGATATTCGCAAAACGCTAGGTGTAGCTTGTGATGAGGATTCTACAAATCTAGATATTTCTTATCAAGATACTCTGCAGACGACTTTTCAACGTATCCAAAGCCACCATAGTGTTTCGAAGATTAGTGCTACTGTAAATAGCTCTCAATGCTTCTCATTCCACCAAATTATAGTCCATGAGATATTCAACCAGTTAATGAAATTAGATCCTAAAAAGGCGACGCTGCAAGAAGTCATTCCAGTAAAAATACTTCAAGCAAATGCAGATCTGTGTTCATCATCGCTGACTGAAATTTTCAACGACCTTGCAGTTGAATGTATTTTTCCAGATGATTTAAAACTTGCTGACATTTCATCGCTTTAAAAGAAAGATGAAAACATGAAAAAGCAGAATTATAGGCCTATAAGTGTGCTTCCAGCTGTTTCCAAGGTTTTTAAACGCGTTATGTATAATCCCCTTTTTTATTAAATTAACACCTTTTTCTCTCCCCATTTGGGTGGTTTTCGATAAGAGTATAACACGCAACACGTTTTGTAGAAATTGTTACAAAAATGCAAAGGAAGCCTTGACAATAAGGAAATAGCCGGAGCAATCCTAATGGACCTTTCCAAAGCTTTCGATCGAATAAATCATGATCTTTTGATCTTAAAGCTAGCTGCTTATGGTCTCGGGTGGGATGCTCTCAAGCTGCTAACAAGATACTTATCAAAGAGGAAACAAAAAGGTTAAATTGAACAGCTCATATAGTAGCTGGCGGACGTTACGATAGGTGTACCACAAGGGTCAGTTCTAGGGCCCCTATTATTCAATGTCTTCATAAATGATATTTTGTTCTTTGTAAATAATACCAACATTTGTAACAATGCTGATGACACCACTATCTATGCATGCAATTGGGATCTCAATACAGTGCAGTACTCGCAAAATTGTTTGCAGAGAATTACATGAAACTTAACGAAGACAAATGTCACCGTATATTTGACAACAAATGTAATGACTCAGTAGTCACCATTGGTAGCTCCATAATCAAGGAAAGTGATTACGAAACGCTTTTGGGAGTTGCTTTTGATAAAAAATTTTCACAGATTTATGATTGTCGAAGATTTATGCAAAAAGGCAAACCAAAACTTGCATGCACTTGTTCGTCTCTCTAATAACACAGACCCTGTCAAACTAAAACTGCTGATGGATGCTTCATTAAATCGCAGTTCAATTACTGTCCGCTTGTATGGATGTTTCATGACAGGACGATCAATGCTTAGGTGAATCAAATTCGCGAAAGAGTATTGCGAATTGTGTGCAAAGATAGTGATAATGACTTTGTATATAATGTAAATAGCTCGGTAACCACGCGCAAGCGCAATCTGTAGTTGCTTATGATAGAGAATGATGCAGTTGCAATGAATGATCTCAACCCAACTTTTTCGAAAAGTATTTTTTGCAGAAAGAGATAGCTGCTATACTTTGCGTAATGTAAATTATTTGCCACTACCAAAAGTAGAGATGACAATATATGATACAGAGAACATTCAGTATAGAGGCTGCCTTTTGTGGTCCTCACTTCCAAGTTTTTTGAAAGACTGTTGCACAATTCAAGAATTTAAAAGGAAAAAAAAGCAATGGACTGGCAATTCATGAAACTGCAGATTGTGTAGAGTTTTTATTTAAGATTTGGGGTTTTTAGATTCATTGATTATTTCTTTTTTACCTTCTGTTTTTAAATCATTGTGTATTACATCGTATTTTTTTTTAGTTACAGTTGGCTCTATTTAGCTGTTATTTTAACCATCTAAATTAAAACCATAAAAATACTTATTTGCTTACATCTTTGATATATAGTCGTGCTCATCGAGTGGTAGTTTCGTGGAATACAGAATTTATAATGACAATCTCTATATCTCTATACCATCTAACTGAATGTAAGGTAAAGAGAAGCAGTAGTAAACAGGAGCGGTACTGCGGTGGCTATGGGGTTGTGAAGATACCTTGCATAATATAGTGTTGATTTACTCAACAGTTCTGAGACTTTCAGCAGCCTACTCGGCAGAATAGGCACGCCGGAGTGGGGGGACGGGCGGGCTTTGTAGCCCCCGTTCTTTTGAAACGCGCTAGGGGGTTAATTGACCTATGTCTTGATTATTCTCTGTTCATGAATTGTAGCAGAAATTCAGTTTTTTATACCACAAGAAATATGACTGATAAGCTCCTTCTGATTGCCTCATTGCAGATTGTACTAATGAACTTAAAAAAGATTGTTGGAGAAGTCAGAGATCATGAGGGAGATGGTAAACAGTCAATTAGCTTTTTAGGATTCCTAAAGTAGGTGTGAAACTATCTGCCAATGAACTGATTTGATTCGTGCAGATTTTAAGCAGATAGAATCTTTTATGATTCACAATACACTTTGGCTAATTGTAGCGTTAAACTCTTGTTCATTTGCTGTTTGAGATTTTTTTCCCCGAATTTGTGAGCAAACAATTATCATTTGATACGGCATTTTCCAACGTACTAAGAAGGGTGGTCTTCAAAAACTTTACGGGTTTCCAAATTTTCTCTACTTCCAGCTTTAGGGATCTGTCCCAGCCCCAGTTGAAAAGCCCCTCCATGCTCAATTTAAAAATGTTTGGAAAGGATTCATGGAAAGTTTTCAGCCTCGCTTTGTTTTTTGCTCTCCAGTACCTCGACAAAGAAAGGTTGTCATTTGATGTATTGTAAAATTCTGCTACGAAATAATCTGCAGCCCGATAGGGCCCCAAAAAATCTCCGAGCGCCGCCTGTCACAGGGAGGCTCTACTCTACAATAATGACTCTCTATAACAATTAAATCTTCGAACTTCGATGGTTGAAAGCAAATCAACGATCTTTCTTATCATAGTTCTCTAAAGCTTTCAATGTTAAAGAGAACAGATTCTTGTGCTCTAGAAAAAAAAGGAATAAAATGAATAATGATAAAAAATTTTAAGTCCATTTAACACTAAGGTAAAGGGTCCATTATGTTATTCGTCAGCAAATCAAAAGTCGCTGCATAGAATGAGGGCGCCGCATTTTGCGAAAAGGAGCGCCAGAGCGGTTACGGAGTAGTGAAGGGGGGGGGGGAGCGGTTTGGACCCTATTTTCGTTTTTAAAAATCAACTTCAAAACTCAGATCCTGTAAAAAATTCTAGTTATGCCGATGAAAATGCCGTTCAAGGGCCTGTTGTTTGCCCTTCAAGGCGAAGAAAGGGTCTGACAATAGCATCATTTAATGTATTGTAAATAGACAACAGAACCCCCGAATTCAAATCCGTTCATTGCCATAGTTTCGTATAGACCACCCAGTGAGCCTAATTCTTGATTTGATAGCCTTCATGATAACCTGAGCTTTTTTGATGGAGAGAGAATAGAAATTTTTATTCTATAGTATCTGTCATTTCTATCATAGAGCCACTACTCGGAGCCATATTATAAAGCTACGTGCACGCCTTTCTCATATGAAGCAGATACTTAAAGAGCCCACTAGGGCCACGGTAGATAGTTCAACTTTGCGTGTCTGATAGATATTTGCCTTGGCCGAATACTGATTATGTCAAATTAGCTAAAACGAAAAGATAAGTTAGAAACACGAGCTGTAGAAAGTAACAGTTTCAAGGTGACCTCAAAAAACTTGGAAAACCATTAACCAAGTCATTAACAAAACGTTGAACACTACAGTTGTGCCTAATCTTACTGTTGATGGGCAAACAATTGGGGGTAACAAAAGAATTGCATCATCAATGAATGGGTACTTCTGCACCATTGGGAATAGTGAGAGAATTCAAAATAAAGCCAATCCACTCTTGTCTGATGAATACCCGTTTGAAACTCCTCCAATAAAATATCTTTTTTTGCCATCATGACAGATTAATGATCTTCAACCATGAATAAGATGAAGACATCACATGGTCCAGGTCACGATGGAATTGCGAGCTTTTATTTGAAGATTGCTTTGCCAGTTGTTGGCGGGTCCTTGTGTGATCTCTTCAATAAAACATTGTTTGCAGGAAAATTTCTGGAGGACTTGAAAATAGCGCGTATTGCACCCCTCTTCAAAGGTGGTGCAAAGGATGACAGGACGAACTAGAGGCCAACATCAGCTCTTCCTTTCAGATCTAGTCTAATTGAGAAATTCATTTTTACTCAGTTTTATAAATACCTGGATGCAAATAAATCACTATATGAACATCAGTCTCGTTGTCGACTCTTACACTCGGTAGCCACAGCACTTATGGCTAGCACCAATGATTGATATCTGAATATGGATATAGGAAAATATACTGGTCTAAACTTTATTGACTTGAAAAAGGCTTGAAATAGGCTCGGTTGATCATAAAATCCTTTTAAAAAGCCTGAAAATGTGCGGAGTGACCGGCTTGGAACAAAACAGGTGCACATCAAACTTGGATAACAGTAAAAAATTCTTCAAGGTAGATGGCACCTCCTTTGATGTGAGGGGAATAAACGGTGGAGTTCCTCAAGGCTCCTGTCTTGGTGTACTCTTGTTCCTGATTTACATCAATGATTTGCCATTTTCCTTGCAGAAATCCCATGTCAACGTGTATGCTGATGACAAGGCTATTTCCCTCTCTTCTAACGTATCGATGACCTGCAAAATGACCTAAACTATCAAGACCAAGGCTAATCGAGCCCTTGAACATATTAAGTATTCTAAGAACTAACTTCCATCTGACGTACTCAACAAAATGTACAGAGGAATTGTTGAGCCCCATTTGAGCTACTGTTGCTCCGTTTGGGGCTGCTGTAGTAAATCAAAGCTTGACGTCTTGCAAATAATCCAAAATAGAGCTACCAGAATTGTAAATAGCGGACCATACGATGCATCTGCGTCTACGAAAAGTCAGAATCTTAGCTGGTCAACTATCAGAAGTCTTGTAAGAAAGGAGACAGCCATGCAAACTTACAAGTCTCTAAATTCGCTTGCACCAGCCTACCTGAGAAAATTATTCGCAAAATTTTCGGATGATAGAGAATGGTTTCTGCGTTAATCAGAAACTGATCTTAAGATGCCGCTGCTAGAAGCGATTAATGGCCAAAAGGCATGTTCTTATCGCGGTCCTAAACTGTGGAACAGTCTAGAAAAAGCTACTTGATTGGCCCCCTCCCTGAAAACTTTCAACGAACAGCTATATTCGGGGACAACTTTTATTTCATCTTTACGTTCTCTTTTTATAGCCTTAGTTTAATACTATATTGTAAAATAGGTTAGGTTAGTAAATTTCTTTTGTAATTAGTATTAGTTCTTATTTTAAACTTTGAAACAGGTCAGGTTGAAAAACATATTTATGTATGAACCTTTAACCTGTATATGTATAAATGAATAATAAAATGAAATGGAATGAAATGACATGCTGCACGATTTGCCGAGCTGCGTTGTTTTGTCTCGCTTGCGTTTATACGAGGTGATCTAACCACAGTATGGTCAGTTTTTCCGAGTTGGCTGGTGTTTCCATAGAGGAAATTTACACTCATAGAGCACAACTTGTTTCGGTTATATTTGAAAAGCTGACCAATGTCAGCTTTCCTAGCTCAGCCAACCCAGTGTGACACAGCAGGTCAACTAGTATTGCCTACACAACTCGCCTCATGTTGGACACATTATTTTAGCAGCCATCCATACTAAATAGATCTCATATAATCGAGCTCCAGCATTGGTGCTTTTGAATCCTCTTGGTCAATAAGTCTATGCATATATGTTGATGTCATTTGACTTTTGATTGCACCAAATGAATGATGGAAACATGATACTTTTCTAACCTGCATTCAGTCACAAGAATTAATTGAGACTGTGCGCAGGCTATCATTGTTATATTGCAAGCAAATTGTTCTAAGAGGCTAAAAAAGCATAGTGATAGCGGGCATGTTCATAAATGATACGGCAAATAGATACTTGATTTACTATTCATTTTGTGCCCCTGGGTATACATAAAAGTATCTGCAGAAGTACATGGGGGCATTCCAATTTCAAAAAAGTTTGATGATTTATAAAGAGGGTGCACAATAGGATACTAGCATCCAGGCATTCCGCATATGTTTTGCAGCACATCCAAACGCTGTATTGCCTGAAATTCCGAACCCGATCTTTTAGATCCTCTTGGCTATCCCTTTCCGCCCGTCAAAAAAGACCAATAGGTCTCGCCATACCTATCGTTCACCAAGTTTAATGGCAGAAAGATATACAGACACAGCCATGCATAATCAATTTTTTTAAGCAAAAGGCCCTTGAGCCCCCATTACTTCTTTTCTTCCAGTGTTGAGTGCTAGCCCCCATTTAAAAACCGTTTATCGGGCCCTGCTAACATTTTCGGCTGGTAGTTTCGTCACAAACATTCGCTTTTGTGCAGTCAGTGATATCGACTTGCTTTCAGTAAGTATACTGCATAAAAACAATTTGATTGGGGTTCGCAACTTACTTCTTAGGAAAGAGCTTATATACTGGATATGGCTATCGTATATAATTTATTTTAGAGAAGGGTATGGCACTTAAATAGTCTACAAGTGGGCGTTCCGCAGTATAGAAAGAGCGGTGTCACTCCATTTCATTTCAGTTTTTCATTTCAATTCTTTTTAGGAGGGTAGCTCTTCAGCAAAGCTGATTTTCAAGAGGCCCTCCGCTTAAAAAAGTTTACAGTTTATCTAATACTTTAAATACCTAAATAAATTTAAGTTTTTTTATTTGATTTACACACATTTATTAAAATATATCAAAATCCAAAACAAAATTAACTAATCTGATATTGAAATTAATGCTGAAAATGTTCATATTTACATAGAATATAATCCATAACATTTTCTAAATAGAAGCTTTAAAACAGTTAGAAAGCAGGCAGAGTAAAACCGATATACAAGGATGGCGAAAAGGCTATAAAATCTAATTATCGCCCTATTTCTGTCCTTCCTGTCATATCGAAACTCTTTGAAAAACAATCATTCAATCAATCATACCAGTATCTAAACGGGAGCGGTCTTCTCTATGAGGGTCAAATTGGTTTCAGAGAACTCTATTCCACAGTTTCCTGTTTACTGAAAAATACTGACGAGTGGTACAAGGGTCTTGACACAAGACAATATCTAGGTTCATGCTTTTGATACAGTTGACCACAAGATCCTCTGCAAAAAAACTAATGCATTACGGCATGCGCAACAGGGAACTAGCATGGTTCGTATCATATTCTTCAAACAGAAAACAATATTTTTTTAGTTATAAGTTTTTCAATATCGATTTGCTCTGTCAAAAAGTGTCCTCGAGGCCTGGGTCGAGTTTTTTTTAGCGATTTTGTGACGTCAAGTGTTTGTGTTATTGAAGCCCGAACGCGAAAGTCAGTACTGAAAACAAGTAGACTTCATGAATTCATGAAACGTCTCAGAGCGATTCCGTGTATTCCAACGACACAAGTGTTCACAAAGGTGAGGAAGAAGAGCCGTTGAGTGCTGCTGGAGAAAGTTACACGTCTAACCGACGCGAACCGATAGTTTCAACCGGCGAGATTTCTGACAAGGGAGCTAAAGGGAGAATGGCGATTGGTGATGGCGGATGATGGATACAGCGCTATGAAACAATAACATAGCCTGGAGCTAGAATGCAGAGTATGGCAATTGCACACCCAAGATAAAGTCAAGATCGGCCACTCCCTGCAAACTGGGCCTGGAGCACCCCTGAAGTTGATTTCCATACTTTCAAAAGTTTTTAAAAATCTTAAGTTTCATTCAAAATAATCATTTTATTGTTTTTATTTTGCGTAACTGTAATTGCTTTGTTGTAAAAACAATGCAAACTGCCTTGCAATGATTGTTGAATTCCTGGTGTTTGTGTAAATTGAAAGGTGTCAATGTCAAGATCATCTCAGAATTCTTTGTGTTACGTTCACTTGGTCGCGCTTGTTGTTTTGAGTTGTCAACTGAAGGAGCAGCATTTCGTCGTAAGAATCACTTTCATTTTGCGGTGTCAAAGCCAGGTATCGAGAAATTGCTCGTTTTAAGTCAGACTCGTTGACGTGAGCTGAGCAGAGGAACGTGCCAATCGTATATCTGGATTCGTTAAAAGTCATAGGTGTCGATTTATGAAGTTAAGGCCTACCCATTGCTGTCTGGTGTTCGGGTTTTGGGAAAACAATGTGTGGTTAAACCCGGTATGGAGCTACGGTTCTTGCACCTCTCTTGCCTTGGCAAACCAGTTCAACAAAATATTCCACCGTAGTTGTCTTACATTCTCTCGTGCTCGATTAGTGTTGTTCGTTTCTTGCTACACTGCTTCAGTTTGTTAGTATTCGTGCTTGGAAAGAGCGAACGAAGTAAAAAATTTTTCTCATTTTTTTAAATATTATTCAACCTAGCCTCCAATTCCAATATTACGCTAGGGCTTTGATGCGCCCCTTCATTTATTGAATCATCCTCCACTGGCAATTTGCTATCGTTATTACATATTGGCGGAAAAAAGGTAAAGAAGGCTAGTTTTAGTTTCTTGAAAAGCCTTACAAGGCATTGGTGCACAAATTTATCGACTTTTTTGAGTTTTATCGCAGTTATACGGGATAAAACAGGTATATTTCCCGTCCCCTTAGGACCGTTTACCATTAGAAAGTGTGGAAACACACAAACACTTTACGTCACAGGCTGGATCGCTGTGGTCTGACACGTATTTTTAGGACGTTTTTATCGATGCAGTGGGTGAAGAATGCCCCTTTTTGAGGTCAAATTAGTTTAAATATCGAAAAAAAAACTTTACCATTGTGATCAGCTACGTTTCTTTGCTAGAAAAGCGTAAAAAAAATTTTGGGAACATAAAAACTTTAATGATGATCTCAGGAATCTTGAGACCTGGTTTAAAGAGCACAAAATATCACAAAATCTCGCAAAAACTCATTCCATGCTCATTTGCTCAAGATCTAAGCAAAGATCCATCAAAAAAATCCGTTGAACTATTTGATCTTAACATTCGGGATAATAGTCTAGACATAGTGGAAAAGACAAAATACCTTGGTGTACAAATTTATCAAAATCTTGATTGGAAGGAACGTATAAAATATACCGCGTTGAAGGTTTTATGAGCTATTGGTTTACTGAACTATGCCAACAGCCTCGTCCCTTCGACTTCTTTGATCAACTTGTACAAAAGTAATGGGAACCGCACTTCCGATACTGCTGTTCTATCTGGGGTTGCTGTAGTTCAACAGAAGAAAACCGCTTGCAGAGACTCCAAAAGAGGGCTGCTTGAATAATTGCTGGTAGTCATTTTAATGACTCAGCCGTGA
This sequence comes from Catostylus mosaicus, assembly GCA_964019065.1. Taxonomy (NCBI): domain Eukaryota; kingdom Metazoa; phylum Cnidaria; class Scyphozoa; order Rhizostomeae; family Catostylidae; genus Catostylus; species Catostylus mosaicus. Next base: position 3,654,169 of record OZ025198.1, read on the forward strand.
CCCTTATTAAAGGTCTCGGTTGGCAAACAATTGAGGAAATGATCAGTTCTGAGACTTATAGGATGGTATTTAAGGCACTAAATGATCGTGCTCCATTATAACTGTTCGACCTTTTCTAGAGAAACTCGCAAAGCTCTGTTCACAACTTGGCAACTACTTTAAATGACCTAAAGCTACCACTAATGAAAACTACAACTGGTCAACGATGTTTTCATTCAGAGGAGCGAATTATTGGAACAGCCTCTCAGCTGAGTCTAAACATACCGTAAATCAAACAACCTCAGGTGCCACATCCTCTTACTCCCCATCAATTCTGTGAATGGGGTCATCGCTGTCTAAAACTCTGCCACATCCTCGAAATTACTCGGCAGTCGGAGGTCCGACAGCCCCAAAGAACATTTTCTAGCGCTGCCCCTGCTGATACATACATTTGATGATAATACAGTGAACTTGCCATGCTGTCCGTTGCAGGCATATCGTGCAGTTTTCCTTGATGCTGCAAGGACACTGTTTATTTTTGGAAGGCAGTTGAGAACATCGAACATGAAGCAGACGAAATATAGATACAGGTAAAAATTAACTCTTCCATGATTCTGACTTTATGATAAAAGCAGCTGAAGTAACGGCAGTATTTGACAAATTGGAGAATTTTGACAGGTAAGCTTCTACAATTTTGTTCAAATCAACCCCTAATGCTATCTATTTCTTTTTGAGAATTTAGCTTATAAATAGGATAAACATAAAATCAAAATGCGATTTAATCAAATAAGATAACAAAAAATCAACCATCCTTCCTTAGTCCCAATTGAAAGTTGATGAAATACGAAATGCGCACCATGTACACAAGTTTTTTATTCATGTCTCCATAACAGCGTACCCATATGTTTATAGCTGCCACCCCCGCTAAATTGATATCATAAGCTTGTATAGCCTCCTTTTAACTTCGATTTCCCTTTTTAATGAGAATTGCACTGATGATAGTGACCTACTTCTTATCAGCTTCTTTAATTAGCCAATGTGTGCGATGCCCAAAATAGATCTAAAGGACAAGGTCTTACAACGTTTGCGTGCCGAGGTATACTTTGTTTAATGATTACACTCTGGTCAACAGAAGATTTGATGATTGCATGGTACAACTTGCTTTTACAAGTGGCATCAATAGGTAGTTGGCTTCTTTGTTCCGAAAAAGTTTTGGTTCTTATCCAAAGTTTTCAACTTTTGGGAGTAATGGACAAGAAAATATATTTATACCTCGTAGCTAATGATACTGCATTCCCGTTCAGATTTAAGCGCATGTTCAAAGCATCCAACTTATTGTTCAAGGTATTTTTATCCAGTAAAATATCCCTGATTTAAGTATATGTTGCTTCACTTTCTAGTCCAGTTATTAAACTCATCCAAAACGTATAGAAGCAAAGAGTGTTGCAATTATAAAGGCGGTTACAGATTCTATTTAAAAAAATTGTTCATCTAAGATGTTAATCAGCAGATTTATTTGCAATTCATCTGCTTATGGTAGCTATATTTTCATTACATTTATTCACGTTGCCCACTGTCAAATTGTTTTTGCTCCTTTCTAGAACTGGCAAGCCTCCGCAACTCTTTCTTGATATATGGTATCAAAGACATAGATGGATTTTCATTCATTATGATGACATTAGACTGGGCCAAGTTTTTATCACCATCTGTAAATGAATTTGAATAGACTGGCCCTAATAATTGATTTTGTATAATGGCTAAGTCTTCATTCTCGCAAATCTAGAAAAAAGTAAAATTTTTTGAGTTGTTAACAACTCCTCGATATTTCAAGATTTCTTTCACTCTAGTTGGGAGTTCTTTGCAAGCGTAAATTTGAAATTAAGTTTTATTATTATTAACCGTTATTTAATATATTTTAGATGACATTTTTGTGAAATTAATTCCAAATTAGTTATGAATCCAAAAATACCTAACAAAAACTATCAATGAAAATATCATGAACTTCAGTTTTGAATTAAGTTTACCTGGTTCATAAGATAGTGTGGATCACTGGCAGAGCTAGAAAAAAGGAACGAAAAGAAGTTATCTTATAGCTTGAGTTTCTTTATAAAATTGAATTTTAATTAGAATGGCTCATATCTTAAAACCTTATTGTATGAATAGCGCGTAAATAAAGAACTGTATCTTTACTTTTTTTAAGTTTTCTCGACAATAATCTCATATCTCAAATACATCTCGTATCTCTTATCTCATATTCATTTTCATTTTATAACGAATAGAGTTTGGACTATGAGCTACAGTTGCCAACTCTTCTCTGCCAACTAATCTCTCCAACAACTTCTTGCCCTAGGTTTCAGCGAATCAGTATTTTCATGGATGCATCTGGGATCTTTTTCGTAGTAATACCATCATTAAAAGACTTTCCACTTATCAAGCCGCTAGCTATATGCGTACAACCAACAACTGCACAAATTGCGTATCATCAATTATGTACATTCCAGTGTTTGACACGACCTCATTTTTTTTTTAGGAAATTAGATAAGTGTTAAACAAGCATTCCGCTAACTAAGTTTAAAAGGTGGCAAATGTGACTAAGAACAACTTTGACTTGCTGTTGCTATTCGATACACGAGCCATCCTACAGCAGAAAAATTCTGGGAACCTAAACATTCTTCAAAAGTTCACTTTAATGTCTTTTACAGCAGAAAATTCAGTTTTCTTGCAAATTTTTGTACAACCTTCTGCAAAGTGACTGATACTGATGTGATTTGCACACAGCAAAATGCAACGAAATGATTAGCTGCTAGAACCCAACGAGTATTTCAAACCAACAAGGTTGAAGGGGAAAGGTAGTTGCTTCTTCTAACTAACAAAATCTAAATTCTGAAATATGTCTTCTAACATTGTAGACAAATTACTTATATTTATCATTAAGATTGACATTAATGCAGTATTACTTAGGCTTACCTAGGTGACGACTCTTGTTCTAGACATGGTGCAAGTGGTGAGGACTGCAACCAAGGTTGAATTGTATTTTCCAAGTGCGCTTCAAGATAATTCTGCCTTCTTAAGCTCCAATTAGCACATCGTGATGGACCCTCTAAATTGCAATGTAATGTTAATTCGTAAGGTGTAATGAAATACAGGTCTTTGACTATTTTTAAGAATCTTAAGTGAGTAGAGGAAATTCACTTGGCAAAAAGATCTTTGAAAAAGGTTTTGAAAATGTTTTTGCAAGATCCAACATATAAATTCTGACAACTACTTTATGCAAAATTATCACTTTGGGTAAGCATTTGAATTGAACGGGCAACGGTTTTAGGTGAGTAAAACTGTTAATTTTGCAGCCTGTATTTATATTGAAAGTTTACATGTATGGTAACAGCTTTCACTTAGAATATGTAGTGTAAAGATGGAACGTTTCGTTCCTTCATAATGTCTTACAAGAATTATACTGTTTTCTTCATAAAAAGTTTTGAAATTTATTGTAGACAGAAGGCAACATTGCCAAAAGCTGTTCGATATATTTGGATAAGGCCATTTAATTTTGAAGTCAGGTTGGGGCTCTTGAGTCGAATTTCAGATGAAATAGTATGAAACTTCCCCATAAATGTGTTAACTTGTACTTTTTATAGTTTAATTGGATTTTTCCAAATTTATTTGAGTCTGCTTTGATTTTAGGGTATCATGGCCATGAATACTAAAACGCTATATGTTATCGAATGAAACTTCGAGCAGGCATTCAAGACACTAAAGTAAGACGTAGTTGTCATGAGAAAATGGTTTAATAAAATTATGTGGAACTGAATGAGGACAAATGCCATTTAATAAATTTTAGTTAAAGCAACACTGGCATATCTTTGAAAGTAGAAAAAACAATAATTAAACCTCGTAAAGACAAAATTCTTATGGGTATAAGCATTGATAATAAGCTGTCTTTCAGAGGACACTTACAATCGTTATGCAACAATTATAGCCTTAAGCTACATTCCTTATCCCGCATTTTCAACTATATGGATGATAATCAAGTAAAATGGACGATGCGCGTTTTCATTTCATCATAATTTAGCTTCTTCCTTCTGATTAGGATGTTTTTTATTCGACAGAAAAGCATTAGGAGAAATAGAATAAATGAAAAGTCCTGATACCATTTGCCTATGGTGGCTATGAATCGATCTTTCAAACCCTTCTTGAATAAGACAACTCGACGTCTATCCATGATAATAATCTGCAGTTGCTTCTTACAGAGATCTTACGAATTTCGCTATCAAACCCAAAACATTCTTATGATATAGACAGTGCTGGGGTCCAAGCTCTTGCAAGAGCTTATAAATGGCATTAAAACTTCTTCTAGTTCTAGCCTTCCAATATTTAAGGAAAAGAATAAACCTTGGAAAGATACGAAATGCATCTGCAGATGATGCAATCCCTACGTTGCGCTGATGGGATTCTCGATGTTGTTATTCCTTTATTCTGAGTCATCCAGTGGCGCCGTGACCGGGGGGGCCATGGCCCCCCTGAAAAAAATTTGCGGGATAATTTCGATGCTTGTCGGAGATTTTTAAGTTTTTATTTGTGAAATTTAAAAAATGTCCTTTCCACAAATATTCTGTGCTGTAGGAAGTTCATCTCTTGTTATAAGTTTAAAACTAGAAGTGACAGTTTGCAACATCAAAGTCAGCGGTGTCGTGGCCGGGGGAAGGCCCATCGGAAAATTTCGATTTTTTTTCCTTTTTTCGGAAAAACCATGAATTAATGGATTCAATTTTTTTCATCGTTCGTGTTCAATTTTCCATGATTCACAAAAAATCAAATACGAAAGAGTGCAAGAAGAGAGGGGCATCCAAAGAGTCCATCGCCCGCAAAGGATTTCAACCACTCGATGGTGGTCGCACCAATAAGCACTTGAGAATTTGTGTTTTGCAAGCTCAGAGGACTTGTTTAACTGCTTGTTTTATGTGTTACAGCAGTGTCAGTAGTCAAACGAGAACGGTCAATGAAGATGTAATCTTGAAAACAAGTTTACATCCTTTGAAACCACATTTATTCCGGAAGATTTTCGCCATCACCCACCCTGCTTCAAATATTCTTCAGTCAAAGCAAATCGATCTGTTGATTGCGGTAAGATTAGTCGAGACGCGAATGCGAAACAAAGGAGTCAGTAGCAGGCACAAATTGTCCAGTAAAACGTGCCAAGAGAGGGAAGAAGGCGAGTGACAAGCTCTCCAATTACAAAAGTGAAGAGAATGCAACCTCCAAATACTGACGGAAAACGTGCATCTAGTCAATTGATAACGCCTTATCATCAATATAGACACGATTCTCTAGTCATAAAGCCATACTTTGTGAATTTGCGCTGCTTGATCCAGAATAATTCTGCTAGATTATCACAACTGATGGCCTACCAGATGATGCATTCCATAATGTGGCCAAAGAGAAGAATATGTCTTTTGAGGTGAAGATGAAAGGAGAGACCCCTTTTAGCAGAAATGGATAGAAAAGATAGGGACTTTTCGAGGGAGGACTTCATCACAGCATTAAGATTTATTGAAGAAACACTTTATATAGGATTCTTGTCACTCTACCTATAGGCTCAACCAAATGGCAGTGAAGGGACACTCTCAAAATTGAAAATTATTATGAATTGTTTCCGGTCAACCATGGGACTGGATCATTCAAATTCCCTTATTCTGTTAAGCGTTAAGAATAGTATGTTGAAATCATTAAATTTTGATGAGATATATGATATTTTTGTCAAAACACCATTGCTGAGAAAGTAGTTAGTACTCTGAATTCAAATGTTACAAGACTTAAAGTCTCTATCGAGTCGACAATCTTTAGATTTGTAATGAAGTATTCTGGCTTCCTCAGTTTCTCCTTCTTTCAGTACATCACAAGATTCTTCATTGACTTTTATGATTCCTTGAGAAACAAGACATTATAAGGGGGTTCACTGCTGTTGATTTTGTCGGAAAAATTGTCTCATCGTCGGAAACTTTGAACCTTTGGCCCCCCCCCCCCCCCCAAAAATTGTGCTCCTACGGCGCCACTGGAGTCATCCTTTTAGTTTTAATTTTATACTTTCCATACATTCGCTTATTCTTCCACACTGGTGCTAAGCTTCTTTTTAGAAGGCATTCAGTATGCCGGTCTCATACCAGTAAAGTATTGAAATGTACTTAATCTTAGTATTTTATCCTATTCATTGTATTTTTTTAATAAGTAGGCTTCACTTGGCTATTTTACAAGCTAAATTAATTATTTATCATAATACTGAAAAGCAAAATCATTGTTATCTGACCATCACCTTATAAGGAGGTAAATCTTTTATTGATTTTTGAAGCAATATTTTAAAGTTAAGAAATCAAATAACATTGCAAGACATATGCAATAATTAATTATCATTTAATATACAAAATAGGTCTCTGGTAAACCATGTCTTTTACCTAACTTGAGTCAAATTCTTTAAAGAGAAAGGATTGGTTTCGAACTTCTTTCAAGATAGCTTTTGCCTCTTGTTTGAGCTTTGAACCAAGCCTGCCGCTAACTTTGATATAAACGGCCATTACAGGAAATCTTTATAGGAAAACTCGTAAGACATATTCCTTATTGAAGTCAAGAAGATAAAAAGGAAACTTCAAAAAATCATCTGTAAACTTGGAAAACACTCACCCTCATGTGGTGCACTATCTATCCATATATCTGAGAGCATATCACTAGCTTTTGCGCAAGGTAGGCTACTCTCCCGTATGCTGTGCATTCGAGGCAATGTAAATATCGCATCATCTAAAACATTAAGCAGATTTTCTTTGGCTTCTTGTAAGGTTATGCAGTTCACATCTGCGAAATCATCCGGATTATCTTCTTTTGCGCAATCGTCGAATTTACGGTCCATCTAGCAGATTGAAAATGTTTAATATAATACCATTTATAGACGATAAAAATGTCCTTTCATAGACTAACTGTAAGAAAAATTTAAAACTGAGTCAACAGGTCCAAAATGTATTACATTCTAATTCAATAAAAGACAGACTGGGGAGAGATTTAGCCCATCACAAGACAAAATAAATTGAAAGATCCTCAGACCTTAATATTATGCCCTTCTTTTGACAACAGGGACGCACATTATGGGGTTTTAGGGAGCGTCACAGCCAAGGAAAGTTTCTGAATCGTTCTGAAAAGGTTTTATATATAAACACATTTAGAAGCGGATCCTTCCTCAAGCTTGACAATCGCGCTGGGCGTGGCCCCAGTCAATATCAGTACCATACATTTAACCATTTTCAAGGATGCACAATAGGAAATAGGGGAGGGTCCAATATTTTTAGAGTTGATTTAAAAATTTTTTGCAAATGAAAGAAAAGTGATTTCTATGATTGTCACAATATACAGTTTAGTTTTTGGACCTGTTTGATAGTATTGTTTACTATGAGGCAAGTTACATTCAGAGATGTGTGAAAATCTAATTTATAAATATCTCTGGCAGGATTATTTGCTTAGTGGCATCCTATATTCATCTTTAATCTCACGTTTTCGGCCAGGTGTAAATCTCCGACAGACAAGTTTATCACTGGGCCTAATGACTAGCCGGAAAAAAACTGGTTTACTTTCGCTCAAAAATGCACTCTACTCTTTTAGCGATGGTTGAAAATTGACCAAATAACAGCAAGTTGTTTCGAAATATCGTCACGATTTGAAAAACAAAGAAGTATCGCTTTTGTTGTTAAAATTTATACTGCGAAAAATTCGGTCTAGTTCACCTAAAGGAACTCTCACGCAACTGTCTTACAATGTTTGAAAACAATATGATTCCTCTTATGCATATCTCCGGGCCTACACAGCAACTGTCACCCAACTGTACAAAACTGTCCCTAACTGTCGCAGAGTGGCAGAGAAAAATATGATTTCCCCTGTGCATACGCCTGTTACTGGGCAGCAACCATTGCCCAACTTTCGCCCATCTATCGCCCTAATTTCTCCCAACCTTAGCTTCGCCATTACATATTTAGCTACCCCTCCGTATCAACCTTAGCACTTGCAGCGCAAAGAGCTGTCAAACAAAGACATCCCAGGACAATTTCTTTCTATTCAAAATTGAAACCTGAACTGCTTTGATTACAAATCGGAAAAGCCACTGAATATGGTATTCTGAAAGCCACTGAATATGGTATTCTCAAGGAAATCGGAAAAGCCACTGAATATGGTATTCTCAAGGAACCGGGAAGATAAGAAACCGTTTCATATCTCAAAAGTTATTTTTTGCAAATCACACTGGCCTAAAATTCTGACTCTTGCCTCTGCAACCTGCGCAACAGTCTAGATCCTGCTTTGAAAAAGTTTGTCTAAAGGCCTCCAAAAAACATCAAAAATTAAAAGATACAAGAAAATGAAAGCAGAAGATGACGGTGCAGAAAATATAAGAAAAAAAATTTTTACCTACTTGCTACAATAATTTTTACACCCAGTCGGTTCGAAATAAGAGATAAAATGAAATTTTGTTCAGTCAGAGTACACCCTCAATCAAAGAGTCTGAGGTGGGCCGTGTTTTTCACATACACAGCGTTGCTAAGTTTAAGTTAAATTTTACTGATGGGACTAAATGAATTCTTTTCTCATTTTGAACATTACTGTAGACAATATTCATTAATTTCTCTCATTCTTATTCAGTTAATCACAATTTTTAATCTGAACCTGTTAAGTAAAGAGATAAAATCAAATATTTACTTACAGACGTTGATATTGAATTTGTGGCGAGAAGGCTATTTATCTTGATAGGCGGTCTGTCTTGTAACTCGTAACTGTCCACTTTATTTTTCCGCCATCCTCTGTTTTTCTTTGTTAGAGAACTTTTGCTATATAGGAAAATGATCGGGAATAACTCCAACGCTATTTTTTTATTAACTGTTTCTGAAAATCGTGCGAAAACTAAGTATATCTGGTTATAATTCTTTTGCTACGAATTAACCCATTTTGATTCATGATAAATGTTGCGTCATGTTTTATTTTATAAATTAAACGTGTAGTTGTCGAATTGTTTTACCTGTCTGAAGATGACGAGTTAGACCTACTGAACCTGCGAAGATTTGACGAATTATTAACATCTTTAACCCTGTCTCCACTTGATGTTAGTGACTGCAATGCTCTGCGACGATGTACCGCCTTATTTCGCTCTCTTTCTAATTCTGACATAAACCAAAATGCTTGAGTTGCAGTCTGACAAGAATAAAAAAAATCAGTTGAAGCACTGTAATCGGTCCATGTTGGTAAAATATTATGAAAAGTCAAAGAGACTGAAAAATCCTGAAGACTTACACCATGCTTCACATAAACGGTAAAAAACTTACATAATTGACCTAAAAAAGGTATATGTACGTTATATTGTACGTTACGTTTTATATCCAGCATGCTTTGGCTTCAGCAATTCTTATTAGTCCTACATGCCATTCATGATAAAAAAATGATAATCATGATAAAAACAAACAGGGCGTAAACGCGGTAAATAATCATGAGTTACACTTTCTACGCGAAGCCATGCTCTGCGTCCAAAATGATGACATGGGAACTGAACAAAGGAGGACTTAGGAACAAGCAACTGCTTGAAGCTACGATGAGGCTTAAGTGTTGCAATTTTTTCTATCTGCAAAACATGGAATTCATGTGTATCTTCAGACATTGATTTGAAAATCGTGAATTTTTATGAAATCGGCTAACTTTTGAACAAAAAATCGAATGGTTTAAAGGCATATTTCATAGCTCCCATTATCATATGATTAATCATTTTCTCTGAAAAAGCCTAAAATGGTCGCAATTGGTCTAAAAAAGGTAAACCTCTCGAATAATCAACCCTCGATGTGTCTTGCGTGGCCTGCTCAAATGTGGCAAGTAAACCTTCAGTATATGGGTTTGAATTCAAAGGAAATGTGGCGGGGAACTTGCAACATCCTTATCATCTTGATTATGAACTTATGCTTCAGCAGCGAGGTACTACATCTTTCTGGGCAGATCTGGGCCCTTTCTGATGTCCAAAAGTATCAATAGGCGGAGGGCAAGTGCAAGTACGAGAAATGGAAAAGAAATAGGCCGAAAGAAGAACCGAAGATGTCAAGGCTTCCAGACAAGATTTATAATGATAATGTTGTTGATAAGCTGACGCCTTAAGTAAATGAAAGGAATCCAGATAATGTGTAGGGTGTTAAGACAATTTAGTTCTATTTACTTTAGGTTTTTATTTTGTAAATAAAGTATGTAATTTAACATTTTGTATTTAGTTTTTATCTACTTTAAGTGCATTTCAATTTAATTTTACAGGTCAGGCAGTAAAAAATTTGAATACTGCACCTCATAACTTGTATAAATATTTAATTAAGAATGAAAATACAAAAAGGAATGAATTAAAAACTGTAAGATTGACTGGGAAAGCTGGAAAGCCAAACGAGGTGTACCGTGAGAAATCCCATTCCCTTTTTCCTTTGTGTTCAAAGCCTACTTTGAAAGTGTGTTAAATTCCTTCATTAATCAGGTTTTGATTCAGAAACTACTTAGCTGTGATCCTCTGTTAGGGGAAGATGCAGTATTTGAGCGAGAAGGGTCACAAATCCTCTCAGTCTTCTTCCCGGGGGGGGGGGGGGTACTTAGTATATTTTGCTGACGGGATGTGCACTCCTTTCCGGGTATCGATTTCGCCTCTTTTTTCTAGCACCGGGTATCGAAGTAGAGCACTTTTCGCTGATTTTTTCTAAAGCCGTGCACCATTGGTAGGGGGAAATTCTAGAGCCGGGTCAAAACAAATTTTCCAGGAGTGCACACCCCCGTACAATTTCAGATCAAGTACCCCCCCGGGGTCTTCTTTCTTTATTTCTATCTTATTTAGAGGGGAAGTGCCTACTTTTCTTAAAAGCCGACCTTTTTCAGCCTACACAAATGAGCGTCTTTCGCTTACCTGAGGTAAATGTTGACCTTGCTTAAAATTCATCGTAACATAGCCATGACTGTCAGCTAAAGACATATTTATATTTTGTTCCCTGAAAATATTTGTATCAAGTGAACTTTGGCTCAACCTTTCATGTCTTTTGCTACCTCCAGTTCCTGTTGTTTGTTCTGTTCCTCTTAAATTCATTTGCTAAAAACCAGTAATGATGAAGATCAATTAATTGTATAAAGGAGGTACATGAAACGGATCTGGGTAATTTTAAAGGCGAATCGCAAGAGATGCAACTGTAGATGATATTGTCCCGCCAAATGTCCATACATTGTTCGCAGACTCTCCCATATTCTACATATTTCTTAATGCATATCATATATACATATTTTAAAATATAATCACTTTTAAATGAAATCGTAAAATTTACTACCCTTTCAAACACAACACCCAACTATTTTTGATCCCGCAATAACCTCTTATAACAAATTAACTTAAAGTAATGGCTTTCTGATGAAATCATGGTTTTGGATCTTATCAAATTCATCAATTTATCGTTGGCCGATGTTATCGAGCAATGCATTTAACGCTAAAATAATAAATGAGAGCACAAATATATCTTTGCTCGAAGCCGGATATGAAGACGCTAACAAGAAGTAATCTGCGATCTCTTAGTTAACAGGCACGTAAGCTGCTTTCTCTGTCACTGCTTGGACGCGAGCCTTTTATGATAGAGAGAAGGGCCGTGCTTAATGACGCTTCTGGGAGACCATACCAATCCGATATTTGACAAAAGCATCGAGAACATTGCTGTCATTAGATATATACACTTAATGACTACCCTTGTAAAGTGCATTGCTTATCCACATCACCAATCCACATATACTCGCGTTCACCATCAAAGTACTCTAGACAAAATGTTTTATAACTCAGGCGATTTTAAATCAATTGATGTACAATGGATGTACAAAACAGCGATGTTGAAGGGCTCACAAGCCTTAACAGAGCTTTTACGTACCTCTCCTCCTTGATATTGCTGTATGGTTTCATAAGGGTTCTCATCACTGGTGTGCTCAGAAATGGCAGCAGATGCCTTTGCAGCTGTTTCTTTTCTCATTGGAAGCTCGGCCGTATTTCTGAAAAAATGATCATTTTCACCATTATCATCATTTTCATCACAATCACCAACGGAAAGCGTGGAACTACTCCTATCGGAGAATAAAAATTTTCCTCAATCCTTGTTTTATTGACTTATTGAAAAGGTAAATTCAATTAACACGGAAAGTAAAGAAAAGAGGTATAAAACTTAGAAAATCAGACTACAGAATTATTTGTGTTATTCGCTAATGGCGTAGACTTCTGAACCGTAGACTATAGCGAGCACTATCAACGTCTGAGCAAAGACCTGGAAGCACTGCTAACTGTTAAGTCACTCAAGGACCCAAATAAAGGATCAGTAACACAGGGGAAAATTTTAACACACCTTCTCTAGGAGTTATCAAATTATTTTTGCATAGAAATTTCATTGAATACTTTCGAACAAGAATAAAAATATTCATAAATAATAATTTCCGCATCGAACAAAAATTAAATGCTGAGAAGATTTTTACAAGTTAATTCAATAATATGGTGAAGCAAAGCAATAAAAGCATTATTGGTGAAGCAAAGCAGATTTAACAGAAAGGTTCCATAAAAATCATAGAACATCAGGCATAGCAGCTTTATGTTTATTGCAAATAATATTGTTGGTCTTTTGATGGAAGTACGGCTTTTAAGTCTTAACTTTAAGAAAGTTCTTCTGTTACCCTAGTTGCATGATCGGTGATATTCATTTACGCATTATTTTCTGCTCTGTGACACTTATTGCCGAAAGATATTTATGAGCAATTGAAACACCATGCTTGTTTTGAAATGACTTTTTCCTGTGAAACTGAGCAACGGCAGAGAAATATAGATAAACCAGTAACGATTTTGCTACGGAGCGACAAGGCCTAAGTATTCTCAGTCCTTCAGTATTAATGATTGATGATCGCAGGACCCCGGTCGCAAACACAATTTTAACTTGCAATCAAATCTTCATAGTTTTAGTGTTAAGTATGAAAACAACCAGGACGCCGATGTTGCGAAAAATGTACTGAAGGCTTTGCATTAAACCCTGTGTGTATTGATCTCTATATTGAATACTCTATAGCTGAAACCCGTGTACAATTATCATGATTGTGACAAAAAAACATAGCCATTTTGATCAAATGTCATGGTTAGATTAACAGATATATTGAAAAAAAGAAAGCCTAAACGTTTGTGTGACAAGCTAGCTTCTAGCTCCGCCATTGGATAGTACACAATGCTAACGATAATTAGGTAGGCGTAAAGTAACTTTATCAACTGACAATCGCCATAGCATTAGAGCGTTTGAAATCTACTAAAAGGCAACGGGAAGAAGGCATACATCTGCAACGCTTAAACCAAGTCGCCTACCAGCACCGATTTTGACAGAACCTTTTTTGTTTACAATTTGAGAGCATTATTTTTGCAGATTAGAGGATCTTCAATTTTTCACTGCTTCTAGTTTCACTGCTTCTAACTTAACCATTCGGATTTTAAAATGCCAAGTTTCAATTCAAAGTTTTCTGCCATATAGTTAGGGGTCACAATTTAAGAGATCAGTGCAGAAAGCTCTACAGAGCGAGTTCCATATATGAAGGCACAAGGTGGAATTATTTGCACACATTATCACACTGGACATTATCAGAGACAACTGGGGCTACTTTTTTCATGTCATTAGTAAACATTTTAATCTTTATTTGCATAATTGTTTTTGTTCTCTGTTGAGGAACTTAATTCAAAGTCATGGCCTTTACATAATAAATTTCTCCACTTTATGTACGTTGATCATATCCATTAATGCCCTTGGCATTGTCATGTTTATTATTTCTAGTATCATGATCTACATTGTTATTGTCAACAGCATTGCAATTCAAATCGTCCATTCAACCTCAATAATATGGTCAATCATTTTGGCTTCACTGTGAATTTCTAGCCATTCAATCCTGTATGGTCTGGATATCACAATTATCATGCTGAATAACAGGCATTGCATCTTCTGCAAATGTAGCCAATATTTGGTTAATAAATCAATGAGGCATCGCATTAGAGAATACATAAATGCTTGAACAAAATAAATATAGGGCAGCAACTATTTAAAAGATGGTTGATTTTTGCCAAAGTCCTCTAAAGTCATAGATTATTTCACTACTACTTACTTATATTGTACATTTCCTGGCTTATATCTTGAAGCTACCCTCAATTTTCTGCTTTCCTTGTTTTCACCGTGGAAGTAAATGGTTGATGTTGCAAGTTTCTCTCCCTCGGTCTCCTTACTCCATGTAACCTGGAAAAACAAAATATATCAGATTAAAAATGGCTGCCTTGATCAACTCCAAATTTTCTACTCCGTATGTCCAATTAAAAAGTATACAACCAAACAAGTTCAAAAGCTGCACTTTTTCAATGCCAGAAACGCCTTTTATTCTTGGGAAAAATCGAGTAAATGTTTTCGAGAATGCCCCATTGAAAATGATATCATGTGGCCAAATGTGATGCCCTATTACTATTGTGATGAAGAAAAGTTGTTTGGTGTTACTGTCTGCCCTACGTTCATTGAAATAATAAAAATGGCATTTCAATACGAAATTCTTATGCCGATAACATGCCGGTGGTCGGTGAGGAACGTTGTTAGCGAAGCTCACGAACATCAGAAGCAAAGATGGAGAAATCAGAAACAAAAGGTGAGGGGGCTCAGCCCTAAGGATGTGGCTTCTCAAAGTACTTTAGGGGTAAAAATTGGAATGCTTCATTCGAATATGCATGAAAATTGTGGTATGCAGATAGCAATAATGAATTGCAAAACACATTATCACTGGTTTTTGTTGTTGAGAAAGGGAGGTCACTAAAACAGACCGTACCGAAGATAAAACATAGGATTTTTCAAATAAAAACGTATCGAATTGAAACGTTTCCTGGGGAATTATCATATCAATATGAGAGCTACTCTAAGAAACATAGCCTTTTGTTGAGGAATCAAGGTAAATTTCAAATGATAACTTCTCTATTTATTTAGATTCTATGTTCTTATTTAGATCCACCATTATTCTTCGAATTTCTCTTCCTCAGTCAAATCGGCTTCTTTTCATGGTTTAGCACCTTAGAGGACGAGTATGGAATTAAAGCGCGTGGTGTTGAAAACAGACCGGTCCCTTGTTGCAGCAGTTAATATGTTAATAATGCTAACACGGTCACCTTACCCCGACGGGTAACGAAAAAGAGATAGGGTCCGCCACATACATTAAATGTTGTAGAAAGGGGCTTACTCGAATTTTTAGTCAAATTATAGACGCCTGTAGTGTCGTCCTTTTACTTACATTGCTAACGCTGGGAATTTAAGAAGTTTACTGGTGCAATACTTTAAAAGCAGCCTACCGTGTTACTTTTGCTGGTAAATGCACCGTAACTCCCTCGAAACGTCTCTTGAAACTCTTCACTAGCTGCTTCCTGCTGATGTAGGTAGTAACGGCTTCTTCTATATCTATATCTTGCGTACAAAATTACGATAGTACCAACAAGTACAATTGCTGATATTGCACCAGCTATCCAGATATAGGATTTAGAATTTGTGTTGTCTTCAGGTACCACTGACAAAAGTGGAGATGGGCGTGATAATACCTGAAAGAAGTTGAAAAGATATTAATTGACCGCAAAGGAAAAGAAAATTAAATGACTTTTCAAAAAAAGTAGCTATTTACAGCCAATATAGAAGTAGATCTATGGTTAGGAACTTCAGAAGCTGTCAATAACAGTCAGCGATCTTAAATTGAGTGAAATAACATGGACGAATCAACTAATTTTCAGCACTCAATGGTACCCATTCAGAACAGCGAAAGCAAATTTTGGGTCTTTGAATACATTCGCAATCAACCCGTTTGTCATGGATAAGACTGCGGGAATAAGCTTTTTCAATTGAAAATACATTGGTATAACTGATACTTAGCAGTTGTTAAATTTTAAGCAATAATACTTACCTCAAATCCTAGAATTATTGACATACGTTGAGTTGTAAGTTTAGAGAAGATACTTTGAATAATGTTTGCCAAAAGAGATTTCCCTTTGTCAACAATATAAAAAATGATGATGCATTCTGTTGCAGAAGTTGAAGAGATGATCTGGAATAAACGTAAACCATGAATAATGAACCTGACTGACGGTTTTGAAAAGCAACCCCGTAGAATTATGCTTGCAGTTAAGATTTTTGATAAAATTTAAAATTTTATTCATAAAACAGGAGGTATACTCTTCAAAAACAAATGCCAATCTAGCATGTGCAAAATTATAATGTTGTTTATCAGAATAGTCAGATCATTTCCTGCATCCGTCTCTAGGAGAATGGACAAAAAACGTTATTTACACAGAGAGTAAACATGCTTCTTTGAAAATAATAAGATTTTCATCGAATTATCATATCAGCCACGCCTGCTGCCTGGCTCTATGAACTTTACAGATGCTTCTGTATACCAGCATTTTTTGGGAAGCTATATTGTATGCAATTTTCATTAAAAAGTTTTAATATTCGGCTGATAAAGGGGTCATAGTGACATTTCTACCGATGTACACCAAGCCATTTATTGAAAAAGTCAACGATTGTTGCATCTTATGTTTGAAAAAGAGACTAAGAATTTGTAATTATCGCAAAGGGGTCGCTGATCATCATAATACCTTTCAAGTCATTCAACATCATAAACAAATGACCCGTCTTTGTATGTAGATAATGCAATTTTACGCAAATCAGAATCATTCTCGAAAAATAACACATGCATTTGATACGATATTTAAGTGATGTACTATTTCTAGAGTAGGTTAATTCCAGTGAGAGGATACATAAATATTCACAGCTAGCTTTGGCAGATGATCGATAGCGTCGTATAACTCAAAGCCACTGCAGCCAAATCGCTCATTAAAGGCGAAAAGCAATCGACAACAAAGCAAGGAAAAACCAACAACGGGGCGGAAGGGTCTTTCACGTAAGAACCCTCTTCACCCCCATAACAATAGATCATCTTTCATACGCATACACCGACTACCATGAAAACAGAAACCCGCAGAAACGCTTCCCACGCGCTTTCAGTGCAACTGCCCCTTTTAGTAGCCCTTTTGGTCATTCAAGATTTCTTTAGTAGCAAGATATTTGACGAAGCGTTGTGTGATTCTTACTCTATTTCTTGATTTCAAATCTCAAAGGGTATATGACCTGAAGATTCAGATTAAAAAATATCAAAGGCTTTTCACCTTACCTGTGTTGTTACGCTTCCTTTTGACAACATTCCAATTTCGCCATATTTTGATTCGCGGTACATTGCAGTTATTCTTGAAGCCAAAAGATTCTTAAATGTTGAGCTTGTTACATTTGTTTTTGAAATTGAGATATTTAATGTCATCTTCAGTTGGTTGAATTTCGTAGATTCTATATTATTCAAGGCATATGGTCCCGTATGAACCTGTAAGGAATCAATGCAGAATTTTTTCATTCAAGTTTCGTTATGCTATTAGCAGCAGTGACAGTAGCAATAAATTCCATAGTAATCAGCAGAATATTTAAACTACATTGTTGTTAAAATTCATCCTTTTTTGCATTTGGGATGTTGGTTGATTAAGCACGGAAGTGACGTTTACATATTTTGATACATTTTCTTAAATAGGTGCTCTCAATCAATTTTTCCTCAAACAAACTTTGTTCACAAGGTATATTTGCTTGTCGATGGTGTTCATTTTGGCAAGAATTAATTCAAAAATCATTTAAAATTAGAAGAGAATCGAACTTGTTAAAACTGGATAAAAAGTCCACTTTTTACCTAGTTTATGCAAAAAGCAAGTTTCTTCAAGGGAGGAGATGGTCTTGCCATATCAATGGAACGCTAGACTACTATTCAAAAAAGTTTCCTCTGTTGTGTTTGGAGCTGGCACCCCACAAAATATCGAAGCTGCTGTATATGGACATGCATCCTGAAAAACATGCATTTTCAACAAGAGTAAACTATTTTCTATTCTTTTTTACCATGTATTGTGCACTATTGTACAGCAACTTCATAGTTGCGTTTTCTGCGATGCCTTTTAGCCATCTCCTCAGACCATAATCCCCTTAGTCACATTTCTTTCAAATTGGTTTCGTTTTAAATTTAAAGTTGACGAAAAATCGATTTATTTATTCATTTTTCTGTTCTTTATCTCGTTGTTCCTAACCACCTCCCAGGCAATAGGCTCTGAAGACGCCAACGAATACATAAAGAAGTTTGGTAAGGTTGCTTTGTATCTAACTCGAAGGAAGGTTCTATAAGATAAGAGTTACTCACTGTGAGTGATAAAGCAGCGCTAAGAGATGCAGCTGATTTGCTTTTGAAGTAGTTCTCCACCAAAACAGCAGACTGAAATATTCCATTGACTTTGAAGTAGATTTCAACATACACCATGTCTCTTGTTTCACTTATGTTATAAAAAACCTTTAAAAAGGAAGAAACGTGCTTTATCAAACCAAAGAAAATGTAATTTGTTTGAAAATGAGACAACACAATTGCACCAACTACTTAAACTTTGCCACACTCAGTCTTCAGTGATATCATTATTTTTATCTCTATGAATTCTCAACGACACCGAAATTGGTATGCCAAATTCATCAAATCTCTTATTTCATAGGCTTATATCCAGATAAACCGTTGAGAATCAAGAGACCAGATCAAGGGCACCGTTGTTTTGGGCAAATGCATTCGTTTTACAACGTCCTTTTGCCAATGTCAATGCGTGATTCAAGAATACCTTCACCAAACATTTTCCCGCTTGCTCCATGATGCATAATAATAGGGTGCCAAGCAAGGACATTGATTTAAAACTATGAAGAGAAATACAGTTTATATGCATGTGTGGTCTTCAAATTTACATTACATAGTGAAATAATGGCATTAGCGTTGAACAGAACTAGCCCAGCGTATTTTTGTGTATGTTCCTAGTCGGCAAAGACCCGAAAAATTGTTTTGGATGCATTTATTCATATGTACCGTTTTAATGATTATTTGAGACGAGAAGTGACAAACAGTTAGAAATATGGTTGCTGATAAAGTGAAAAAGGAAAATTAAAAAATGGAGATAAAGTAAAAATATAATAGAGCATAACTTAGGCTCCCTGACTACAGCTCCTTAAATTTTCAAAAAATGACAGTATCTGGAGAATACAGCATTGGCACTTGGAACATCATATTTTAAAACAAGGACTCGTACTTTCTCATACAGCTGGGTGTCTTAGATCTGGTTATCTACCCTTTTACTGAACAATGAAAATTATCTCACTCATTCTAGAAACAAAAGCTGATTTTATTTTATCACTTATCTCCTTGCTACAGCCTGATGAGCTCATCTCCATTAACAAAATAAAGCGATTGCTTGTCATTTCGTGACATTGATGTATTATATTTATATACTATTCCCCTGGTTAACAAAATTTGAGACCAAAGGAGACTTTTAAATCGATCTACATGAAAACTAGTTGAGACTTACCTTTGCAAAAGTGTTTTCGCCTACTTGATAAAGGGCAGCTATTTTATCCTCAAACATTACCCTGAATTTCGGAGTAAAGAAGTCTCTTTTAGGGTCATTGTAAAGCACCATTCCAAGTAGATGATCAGGATTAATAGACACAGTTGGTACTATTGCAGTAGTGATGCTTCCATATACGACGACAGGACCGATTACCTGGAGAATATTCAGAAATGACATTTGAAATAATGGCGTTACCCATATCTAAGAAACGTTTAACATAACTAACTCATCATGCGTTAAGCACTTTACACATTGTAGAAATATAATTTACAGTTTTCATGGAACAAATCTAGCAACATTCAAAATGCCCTTTACGTCACCCCCTTGTTGGCCACAACAGAAGATATCCTAAAATAAGGGTAACTTTTAGAAAAAATCAGATCTCGGGTGAAAGTGAAGGAGACAGAGGGGCGATGTTCAACAAATTTGTAATCGTTATTTCGTTATCGAATAGCAGATTAGACCCGGTGTGAGATATAAAAGGATCTCAAAGCCCCATTCCCTCACCTTTCTGCCCCTCATAAATCGTGGTCAGTAGCAATGAGCTGAAGGAAAATTTTGGCATTTTTGTCCTTACACATGGTTGAAAAGCTCATTTACAAAGACTGAAGCTACATGGAAAACAAGGCAATGGCCCTAAAAACAGTAGAGAAAAAAAAACAGCTGGAAACAGAACATTTACTTGATTCTTATTGGTTACGTTTTCTACGTCATTAGTTCGGACTAAGTGTCATTGAATGCCAAGTTTAAGAAAGTGGAAAATAAGCAATTCCCAACTTAAGGATCTGATTTGAGAATCAAGAATCAAACAGTCATTAATTGGATAAAACTTAAGAAACATGTGGAATTTGGCTAGATGTCCTAACTGATAATAGAAATTTGGATCACTGGCCCAAATTTCGAAAAGGTCTATTGCAGTTGCTAGGCTTCATTTGTAGATGTATGATTCACAATATGTCTACACATAAACACATGTGCTAAATTCCATAATGGCAAAGTTCACAATGATTCCAACAGTATGCATTGTGAAGTGAATTTCAACAAAAGGTTGCCTCAAGGATATTAGTGGACATAAATAAACAGAAAGGCAAAGGATTCTTATTAGAGTGCAGCTTTTTGCATTTTTGGCTAGCAGGAGGTGAAATACATCTTATTATGACTTATATATGCTTATCTGGTTGGCAAACAGAGCGTCCCCCCCGAAGTTAATAGGCGGAGCGTCCCTCCCTCCGACCCCAAGGACCACAAACTGTCATTTCGTCGAAAATTTGAACTGATTTAAATAATAGATTAAAGAATTGATCTTTTGCCTTGCAGTCAATGTCGGAAATTTTGTCGGAAATGGTCGGAATTTTTTCTTTCATGCCCCCTGGTCGGAGACGTCTGGATTCGGCGCTGTTTGCAACATAAGAAAAACATCTTTATTCAGTGTCAATGCACTTATCGTTTCTTTTGCATGATAGTAACAAGAACAATACTATTTTACAAGAATTCCTTAGACGAGTTGTGGGGAAATATTAGAAAGCTTAAAATATTTTTTTGCTTGCTCCAACCATTTGAATTCAAAATGGTCATGAATAAATCATGCGCATTTGTCTCGATGTGCATGACAACGCGAAGTTTATTGCCACAATGTAACTTTGAATTATAGAAAAGTAACATGCTAAATTATCTTACTTTTTCACCGAATCTTTGTGTGAGTCCTGCTAATGTCATCTGATTTAAAACTTTCACTGTCTCACCTGCTGCAACTACATCATTTGCCTCCATTATGTAGAAGACAACATCAACCAATTGCGTAGTTGCTCTTCTCATCAGAATCGTTATCTTGTGGTTTAGGAAAAGAGAGAGAAATCTATAATTCTTTTTTATGATAAGTATCTGGTGTGTAGATTATATTCAGATATATATTGATGAATTGTGGGTTGTTTTTCTATCCATTTAAAGATGCAAAGCTAAATCTTATACTCCCCTCAGTATTTACCCATAGCATAATGTATGATCCGTTTTGTGAATAAATTGCTTCATAAGTCAAACATTGTGTTACGCGTCCGTGCCTTCCAAACTGTTCCGATCCGTATGCGATAATTAAGAGAGCTAAAACTTGTAACGCATATAATGGCAGGTCTACACCACAGACTGCCATGTAAAAGATGGTGGAAAGAGCATTTTCATCATTATCGTTTAGATTTCCATAACTTTACAAAAAAACCTTTTTAATAGCAAGAACAGCACGCCTTACCAAAGCTTTGTTTTCTGCCACTGACACAGCTCGTTTCTTTCGCTTCTTGCGTAGCAAATTGTATGTTGCTGTGATTTTAGATTCAAGATTTTGCTTGTAAGATTTTTTCGATACGTTTTTTTCTAATGGCACTTGAAGTGGGACGTAGGCAAGTCCATAAACACCAGCCGGAGTTGGTAGCACAACTATAGATGATTTCATGAGCTCAATTTGTTTACTTCCAAAACTAGACATGGATAACGCAGGGATAGCTCCATACTGGGATAAGTGGGAATTGGCTTTCCCGTATGAAAATGCTATCTTACTACTTTGTTCATCTTGATATGGCTGGAAGCTGCTGTGACTGCTAAGAATTCCTATGGTGCTTTGACTCGTTTCAAAGAAACTCGAGTGCGTTGGTGATAGCTGTATTAAGTGCGTGAAACTTGAACTTGTAAAGTGTGGACTCTTTCTGGACGAGAACAATTGGTTTTGTGGAGTTATAATGATACTTTTGGCAAGTATACTTTTGTTTACAGTTATCTTGTTGCTTGCTGATCTTTTAGAGTTCATCAAATCCGATTTTTGAATATTTTCTGGAGCTGATTTTACTCTTATCACACTTGAAATAGTCATTAAAGTATCGCGTGGTGTGATAAAATTTGTACGCTTTATCTCTGATAATCCATTTGACGAAGACATTTTCAATGCAAGACCTGAATGCAGAAAAATAGAAGACTCGGGTGTGTAATGTGCAGTTGAAGAAATTTGGTGTGGGAAATCATTTCCTGTTGCAGTAAGCTCGGAATGAAACAGTCTTCGTGACAAGGAGTACGAAATCAGAAATTGACGGGTACCTGACAATATTTTAAATGATGATATCGGATTGTTTCGCATATCTGTTTGTGGAGATAAATCTTTTGGTAGCACAGAACTAGCTGTAAAGGTTTTCGAATCATGACGTGTGTATTGCCGAATATCTGATACAAATTGATTGTCTCGCTTTGATGTATGTCTATAGTTGCCTAAATTTCCATTTGTATTGCTTGTTTTGTAAAAGCTTGGATACTCTGTCGTAGAAAATTTGACCAGTTCTCTAAA
Source organism: Catostylus mosaicus (assembly GCA_964019065.1). Taxonomy (NCBI): domain Eukaryota; kingdom Metazoa; phylum Cnidaria; class Scyphozoa; order Rhizostomeae; family Catostylidae; genus Catostylus; species Catostylus mosaicus. Next base: position 3,677,025 of record OZ025198.1, read on the forward strand.
ATTAATTGACTCTGAAATATCTAGAACAGTACTATTGATGTGCGATGGCGTGCTCGAGCTGTCAATTTGATTTGAAAGAATTTTTCCAGGCCAAATTTGAGGATTTGATGTAGTAGAAAATGTCTGGGAAAACGTCTGCCCCTGAGGTGTTGACGTAGTTGCCTTGGATTCAGTAGCTACTGCATTTACGGCAACACTTTTATGCAATCTGATACTGTTGCTTTGGGGACTTTTCATATCTGCCGTAAGGTGTACTCTAGAATATATCGATGAATGTATTTCATCTCTGGTCGAATAACTTATCTTGCATGAATCACATTCACTTGAAACTAAAGTGAAAGTACCCTCGTTGAAAATGGTTGGTGTTACAATGTTTACGGCCGCCGCAGTTGTAGCATATTTCAGTTTACTAATTGAAATCGTTGCACTGTACTTTTGGGGTAAGAAAATGGACTTTTTATAGACCACAGTATATAAAGAAGTACTAGATTCTATGAAAGTATCTTTTATACTAAAAATGGACTCATGCTCTAGTGGGGATGTTGTTGGCAAATGTTCAGACGTTTCATGAATTTCTGAAGGTGGCATATGGCTGTCCAAGAGCAGTATATTTGGCAAATGAGTGCTTTTAGAATCATTAGACTTTGCAGAAGTAGGTAGATTCACATAACTAGAGGTATTTAATAGCAATCCCGATTCTAAACTGTTTAAGTTATAGCGAGCTCTTGAGGGCAACTGACGAGTCGTACCTTTTGTTCCGAGGAGAGTGCTGGAGAATTCAAAGGATTCATTCCATGGTTTTGAACTGCTTGGTTGCTCCTTGACTGTCAGTAAACCGAATGATTCTTTAGGAAAACTTTTAGACTGGTTGCTGTTACCAACAGATCCGATTAGTGACATTAGCGTGAAACCTTCAGATGCTATTAAACTGGTTTGCAGCTGCGTTGTATTAAACGTGTTTTCATCTGTCCTAATAGAATATGATTTGCTAAACAAGCTGAAGATTCTGTTCTGGACGCTCGTAGATACACTGATAAAGGACGCTGCTTTACTTACAGCGGTCGATTTTTGTAGATTTGAAGTTGTAGCTGCTTTGAAAATTGATGGCAAGATAGGGCTATCTGAGTTTTCTATATCTGAAGTAATGATATAAATGTTATTTTCATAGCTTTTGCCAACAGTATCAGTTCCCACAATGAAACTTGTTTGCAGCTGTATTGTATTAAACATGTTTTCATCTGTTTTCATCGAATATGATTTGCTAAAAAAGTTAAAGATTTTGTTCTGGCTGCTCGTAGATACACTGACATAACTCTGAGATCCACTAATAAAGGACGCTGCTTTATTCACAGCGGTCGATTGTGGTAGATTTGAAGTTGTAGCTGCTTTGAGACTTGATGACAATATGGGGCTGTCTGAGTTTCCCATGTCAGAAGTGATGATAAAAATGTTATTTTCATGGCTTTTGTCATCACTATCATTTCCCAAAGTTGCCAGCTTGTAAGAATGGGTGAAAAAACTTGTCACCACAGTCACTGGTGATTGGTCAATGTGATTTGATGCAGATTTGTTTAGCCTCATAGTTGGTATACTCTTCCATGAATAGCGTGATTCAAAATGGGGCTTCAAACTAACGTATTGTGATACCATGCCTGACTTCATGTATTGGCTCATGGAAACTGCTACCGATACATTTTCGTTCATTTTAACCTTCCTTTCATATGACGATCGGTAAACTCTTGAATGTGTATTCACATCAGAAAAACCACTGTGCTCGGGAGTTCCTATGTCTGTAACCTGCGTTGAACTAAATATTGTCTTACTAGAAGGGGTTGGTATGCCATCGCTTAGTGAATGCTTGTATCTAGTACTTTCACTTACAATGGAAAAGTTAGGCAAGGATTGCAGCATTTCCGTACCACGATAAGAACGGTCATCAAAGGATAAACTTTTTAGGTACTGGATTGATGGTGGAAATGATGAATGAAGAGTCAAAACTGCGATACTTTTAGAAATTTCCGTTGATAATAAGATGGTTGATCTCACATTTTTATCTGCAGTCTCCATTTTCATTGGAGGAAACAGAAGATTACTTGTGGTCATTGAGGTAATGTGCCCTCCTTCCCCCATCATGCTCTCATCCAACATAGAACTGTTGACATACATGCTAACCCCGCTCTCATATGCTGGTAAAAAACCCATTGCAATGGTAGAAAATGCAGAGAAATTACTGTTTTCCAAATTATCTATGCCATCAATATGGATTGGTTTGATACTGTTCAATCTGGAATGAGGCAAATGCTCATCGGAAGGTGAATGCTCTGTATTTGAAGTTTTACTTGCAGTCAGAAAGCTAGGTGGTATCAAAACTTCAGTGCCATAGGAGACCTGATTGTCTACGTTTACACTCATTAACTGCTCTATCGAGGTTAATTGTTGTAAATGTAATGGAGTTGGATAAATGTTTGATGTTATTGTTGCTCCAGATGTTTTTTTCATACTGTAACCAATATCATCGTCATTAGACGAGCCAAGTGCGTTACGCTGAAGTGATTCCTTTGAAAGAGAAATTTGCGATGATAATGACTTAGTGCTAACGGGTGAGGTGATACTTGATGCTGTAACAACACAGAGTGTCAGTACCGAGGTTAAAACGCTTCTAAAACCATTTACTAAGGTATTTGTCGTCATAATTTCACTGGGCTCATTCGTGGGATGTTGAGAGCGCCCAAGAAAAAGTGGAATATCTGGCGATGGCTTGCTTTCAGTAGCAGATTCATCACTCTCTGCATCTTGAACGTTTCTTTTTCTTCGATTTATGATAAACCCGTCTGCGTGACCATCTATAAAAGTGGACGAAACTGAGACTGATGTATATCGGCTGCTAGAGACATGGAAAGACTTTTTGAACTTTGCTAATGTAAATTTTGAACTATAGCTTTCTTGACGATTATGTTCTTTAAGGGCGTTGCTTTCTGTAACACCATGAGTTAAAAAGTGTCGAATTTGCGTGTCGTGTAGAAATGAAGATAACTCCATCTCAGATGAGGTAACAGGAACTGCATCAGAATTCAAGTATGGGCTGTTCGGAGAAGAACTGTACAGTTGTTTGTTGGCTGAAGCTTGCAATTCAATCGGAGTTTGATACGTATAATATGATATCCAGCATGGCGTAAAAGAATATGTATTATCACTGATATGCAACGTTTGGGGGTTTTCTATTGTTGTCTGCATTGATCTCTGAAAAGTATAATTTTCAGTAGTATTATCAGGATAATTTGCAAAAGATTCATTTGTCTTTATTTGATGTTGGCTTTGTTTTTTCTCCGTCGAATGTGATTCAATTTTCGTGTGCTTGTGCCGAGTGGAATATAACTTGATTGAAAAGAGCTGGTTATCAGTTGATTCTGACTTACTTGTGACGAGAGTTCTTGTTTTATAGAAATATGTTTTATGTAATGATGTTATAGATGATGATGGTAAATACCAGCGTTCAGCAGATATGACAGATCTTGAATGAAAGATTGTTTCTGTTGATATTGTTGAAATATTTTTCGAAGTTGATTGGACAGGCTTATTCCCTATATCTGAAGATGATGGGTAGATTCCCTTAATGGTTGCAGTTGAAACTGTCGAGTTGTTTGAATGTAACGTTGCTGATGCTAAATCGCTTCTGCGGCTGTTGTCTGTGCTTCGTTCAAAAAGCGGCAATGAATATTGTAGGATAGAAATAAATGGTGATAACAGGTCACTGTGTCGAGAAACCTTTATATTTGAAATTTTCGTGTTCGTTGTATAAAAGGAAATACCCTTCATGTTGGCGCTCTTTGTGATATGTAGTTGAGCGTTTGTGATTTCTAGCTGTGAAGATTTTTGCAAAACAACCGTTTTACTGAAATTATGCGTCAATAGAGGTATTTTGTCCTGCAATAATGATGAATCTCCAGGTTCAGAGTGTTCTTTTAAATAACTTGAAGATATCGACTTAGCCAAGGTAAAAATTGGGGTACGCTCAAAGAACTTGTTTTGTGTAGTGTCTAAATTTTTAGAAGCGCTTTTCAGCACTAATCTGGACGGATTAAGGCTTGAGCGGCCCTTCTCAGTTGGCTTTTGCTGCTCACTGGTTGCATTGGTAAAGAGAAGAGCATCGGAATTCAGGCTAGACGTCTGTGCAGACATTGCATGTTGCAAGAGCCACGTTGACTCTATACCGGTGGACTTACTTTGATTTTGGTTAAACTTTATGGCTTCTTTTGTTTCAGATGATATTTCCCAAGTAGCATAAGCCTCTGCAGTATCAATGTTCATTACCCCTGTGGTATAAAGTCCTACTGAGATTTGAACTTGCTTGCTGTATTGAAGTTGTGATCGCAGACTTTCATTTCTTGTAAAAGAATCCTCAGGAATTTCTGTCCTTGCATGAAACTGCGTAAGTCTTGATCTCGGCGAAATCCCATTTACATCTGAAATAAATGGGAGCAGCTATTATTACCAACTATGAAGTGCTTCCATATGCAGCGAGATTTTGAAGCTAGAGCGGCAATTGCTGACTTATCACAACGCAAAGGTACGCAGATCGTATTTCAAATATAAGTTAAGTAACAAAATACATACCATCACATTTTTTATTTTTGGATGTTGTGATGCGCAACTAAGTCTTAATGAGGTTTGTAGGCGCTTGTAATATATGAATTGACCTAATGTATAATCTGCAATATTTTCCAGGGAAGGCGACAGAAATGGGCTCTAGCCCCCCTGTCAGTCAGGGAATTTTTTAAAAATTGTATTGTTATGCTCTGAAAGATACCCTCTATTCTGTTATATTTTCATCTTCAGGGAACCTAGCCCCCCCCCCCCGTCGGGCAATTCCTGGCGCCGCCCCTGATATTTTTCAAATTATAAAAAAGTATCATATCACTTATACTAGATGTCGCTTGCTTTTAAACATATTTGTAATGTGTTGCACTTGCCTCTTAAATAACTCTAATATGCTCAAGAAACCTACCAACAGCTTCTGTAGTAACTGTAATCTGTGAGACCTGACTGATGCTTTGTTCATATATGATTTTCGCTGATATGTTGTAAGTTGTTCTTGGCATAAGATTCGTTATGTTCACTGTTTTAGATTCTCTAACCAAAATTAAAATTTCTCTCTCTTCTTCTCCCGGGCAACCCGGTGTTTTGTTTTGACATGAGTAATTTAATATTATTGTGCTATTGGTCATACTCCAGCTTGAATTGAAAACCTGAAAGCATAAACAAATTGTAACAGTGAGAAGATGTATCACTCTTAAAATAGCATGAAATATAGTGTCTAGAATGTGGCTGTTGTCAACATATACTATGATGTTCTTGCAATTCTCAAGAGACAACTCTTGCTGTGCAAAAAATGAATTCCTATAAAGGAGACACGTAGCTTAATAAAATGAAAAGGATTTTGCACCAATCATCAGCGCATCAATATCAGATAATAACCAAAAGAAAATAATTACAAAACTGCAAGTTGCGAATTTCAGTGAAAGAATGTAGGTAAGAGTTCACACAAGATTCTGCTTTCAAAAACACGTCTTTCGAAGCATTTCTATGTTCAACTGACATCATCAGCAACTCTGCAAATCTAAGTCCGGTCCCCAAATACATTTCAGAAAAATAAGCAAATTTGTTTGCTGAAACAACATGGACCATTGTGAACATCAAGAGAAAGCTGCATGAAACGTTGCATTGGGAGCAATTACAGCAACAGCAAAGAAAGCAGACAATCGCTTGTGAAACATTTTGTCTCATATCAATCTTGCCTCAACAGTCAATTCATGTTTTCAGAACGACCGGGAAAATACAACGCGCTAGGGAAGTATAACCAATTAAATTTTAAAGATGGTTCAATCTTGACTAACTGAATTTCATTTTGGATAAATTTTTGTATCATTAGCAAATCACAAGATAAACCCAACGCAACTCGCAAAATGGAGCAATATCTTATTGGTACGAGTATTTCATCTTTGAACCATGTAAAATAGCTTAATGACTACCTGCTAAGAATAGCGCCTTAGAACTTCAAGCAATTTTTACTTTGAATTAAAAGTCTAAAAGGGTTGAAAACATTTTAAAGAAATAGCTATTTTGCGCTAGAAGAATGAAATACTATTCTCCACGACTTTTAAAGCTCTTAAGAGTAAAATTAAAGATCGGAAAAATTAAAATAAATTATTTTAGAGTATCGCTTCCGTATCGCCTTATAACTAGTATTCCTATGATTTACAAACTGCTAACCTATAGTATAACTTGTCAGTAATGACATTGATAAACTTTTTAACAAGTTTAGCTTTTGTAAGCAGATTTTTTAAGCTACTTTTTGTAAATGAGAGAAATAAAGGAAAAAGCAGCCACTAAATGTTATTCATAAAAAGTTAATTTTTAGATTGCAATTTTTATTGATAATTTTTATTGCCTAATTGTATTATCTTTCTCACCTTCACCTCAAGAACTATGAAACCGATTCCCTTATTTGTCACTTCAATACCAGGTGCCACGCCAGTGATTGGAGCTAAAATCATAATTGCGAAATATAAGAATCACCTGGAAAGTCAATTATCTTTATAAATACATGATTGACATCAGGTTCTAATAAAATTGTCGGGCCACCACTAATGCTACCTAGCCTAGATGGAAGTGAAACCTTTTAGCAAGAGTTTAGCAAGGACGTTTTACCTATAGAAGCGAAGCGGTGCATTTATCACCCATTCCGATCTCTGCAGATTCAGCCAAGTTCTTATGAAAGATGCAAGTTTAATATTCCTAAGTAAATCTTTCAAGCGACCTTCAAGCCTTTACCCGAGTGTAACCTAATGGTGTAATCTTTGGTGTAATCTACCTAAGAGAAACTCAATGCTACAAAGGCTAAATACTAAATGCTTCACTGTCCAACACTAAAACAATTTAGCTATCGTTTTAGAAAGATATTTGCACATAATACCAAGCACATTATAAATTGCATGAAATCTTTTATATAACTCGCAAAATTGTTCTCGCTAATGAATGTTTTAATACAAATGGTAGCAAATGTGAGATTTATGTAACGTAGTTGACCTTCAAGGCATCCTAAAATCCTTATTCTAAGGCATTTGTGACCAAAAAATGTCGTTGGTTTGATTTCCAAAACTCTTGCAACAACAGCTGTTCTAAACCAGTTGACCGCAACATCTGATCTCCCAATGGTTCCTCGGTACGTCTGTAAATCAATATAATATGCGTTAAAAAAGGGTTTGCTATCATTATGCTTAAAACCTATTTGCTAGACGTTTTAAGAGCATTAGAGTAGTAACGATGTTATGGTATTTTTGCTTTATAGCGAGAGGCAAAATTTCGTTATTGTGGCAAAATGGAGAGAATCTATACCTTTTATTATTAAGGACTTTTTGCACTACTGAAGTTTACATATTTCGAAATAAAATGTTACTGCCTTCATTCTTCATCACAAAGGCTTTATTCTTATTACATGAGGAAAATTATCAAATTAAGCAACACTATCTTTAACAGTCTACTCAATAATGGAGATTTACATCATACTTTTAAAAGAAGCAATGCAATTGGTAACTTCAGAGGGATCTTCCATTGAAATCTAAGGATAGCAACCTTGCATATCCCTGTGCAACTAGCGCAATATCGGTAGTAAGGTATTGAAACAATGGTAATGGCTGCAGCCGGTGAAGGTGGTAGTGAAGTTGCAGTCGCCAAAAATTTATTGGTACACATTCATGTTGCCCTTTTCTGATCTGACCAAGACTTTCGTTTGCAGATACAATTGTTAGTATGACGAGCATCACGTTTGTGTGAAACCTATTTCTAAGCAATGACTGGAATGCATACCTTTGAATTTTTGTAGTTGAAAAAATATACGTCATTGATAAGCTTTGGTAGGTTACAGAGTCGATAAAAGCTATGAAGTTTTAGCGCTTATCGGAAGATTTTTAGTATCCATGATGCCTATATGCCACGCGGAAAAATATCCAAACCTAGTTATCACTTTTTTACATAACCAACATTTTTCGTCAATAGCAGATAGATCTATCTTATAACAACCCGTAATACAAGTTTTTGTGATCGTTTCTAAGTAAGGATGTTAATCCATGCAAAATCCTACCCCAAGAGTTTTCATTTCACTGGCAGCGTAACCACTTTTCATCGTGAATCCAGTAATCCCACTGTCCGCATTAGGATTACCAGATATACCAACCCCAGAAACAAGCCGAAAAGCTCCAAGGTCTATTTGCAAAATATTATCGTCATTTGCAACATCAGCACACCATGCTTTTGTAGAATACATGTCATAATTGAGGCTAAGGCGTTGTTTCGTGGTCTTTGTAACCGAATAAAATGTTGAAGAGTCTTCATAAGATAGATGTGCAGAACAATCTAAAATTGCGAAAAAGATATGATTTTTACGCCAATTGATTTTGTTTAATCTACCAAAGACTTGTTACTTTAAAGAATAACCTTGATCAATGCATTTATAATTTGCCTAGAACACTCGCTGCAGGAAATTTTGTTTCAAATGACACTGTTAAATTGCAATTCAAAATTGAAAGAGAAGTATTCAGGGAAGCAGTGAACTTCAAACAAAAAAATACGATGCATGAAATACACAAAGTCGAATCTAAGCTAGAAAGCAACAATCAGTGTTAGAGAGGGTATTACGGTATGATACATTGAACTCAGAACTAGAACTACAGGCCCTTTCAAAACTTTTTGCAAGATAATCTAAAATGTTGAATTTTAGTTGCTGCTTCTACCCTCCTTAACCCAATGTTTTTTAAAACACGTTTCTTCTGATTCTTAGGAATGAATCTGGCATTGTCTTTAGCAACCAATATTGATTTATTAAGAAAAAGGGGGAAAGGTTACCGAAGGAATCCAGTTTGGCTATTTGTTACAGAAATTGCCACAAGCAGTCTAGTTCAAAGTTGCAAATGAAGACGCGATGGCAAGTTAATTTTTTCCAAAGAGATAACAAAAATTCGGGAGGATAAAAAGCACCCTCAATGGACTACACATCAAGTGAATATACATGGGCACAGATATTCAGAGACAACTGCAAGTTGAAGGTAAAAGGGAACAGGAAGGCACATATGCAATTTAGTAAAGGGAACTTTTTGAAGATCAAAGACATTCTAATTTTGCGAGAACTAAAAGAGAGAGATGAGTGGTGATAACGCCCAGGATAGACGCCAGAGAAGGGCCAAATGCTAAAAGCCTCAGCTGCACCAGGTGCATGCAAAATTAAAAGCAAATTTACTCAATGATAGATGTCTACAGAAGAGGCATTTCATCATAATACAAAAACCTGAAGATTGAGATTTGGCAAACATCAATTAAGATAATAGGGAATTTGGGAGAATTCTGTTTGAAAGCAATTGTCAAGATTTCGCTACTTAACGATTTAGCTGGAACGTCACAACGTGTTTTTTTTAAGATAGTAGGACATCTAAACAATCGACCCGAATCATTTAGGCTGTGAAACAGTTACGCTTTGTTAACTACAATGACGCGTTGCTAAATTTGTCACACTAAAAGGAAATCGTTAACAGAAATTATTTGCAGAGAGTGCAAAAATGTTTTCAAGACAACGTCGCCAGCAAGATGTAATTAAATGAAAGATTCTATTCATTGAATCTTAGTGAAGCTTTTTTCACCATAGCTTTGACTGGTATGCAGCGTCATCCCTGAGTGGAAGTTGCATTGATAGATGAAAATACGTAAACAACCTACTCCAATGATCTATTAATAAATCATGTCTTGTTATCAAAACATTAGCCCCATTGTGGATTGGTCTATGTATATAAAAACCGAAATGTAATTTCACGATTAAAGCGAACTGGGAAAGATAAAATGAAACAACACACACCTTTGTGTTTTGCAAATAATTCTGCACGCACACAAAACTCTTTTGGTGTTGGTAAATTTGGCAATATTGGACCAGAAGATAATGGATGAATTCTAATGAATCTTGCTGTGACGGGGGGATTAAACACAGTCATTACAGGATCCTGAGCGGTTCCATTATTTCCAATTAGATTCTGCAAATAGGAAAAAACGACTCGTTATTTCAAAATACTGTATGTAATAGAATAAATTTTTAAATCAAATTTTAAACTGTCTCATATAGCATGACGGTACACACAATTTTCGTTTTGGAGCTAAGCCTGTGTAAACAAACAAAATTAGGAAATTAAATAATTGCCTTAAATGTTTGAAACAAAGAAAGTGAATCCAAATGTTTATACTAGGAAGGCTCAATAACTTTCTATGAAAGTTTTCAATAGCTGGTCGTCCTGTTGAGAATTTCGCGTGAATTCAGAAGTTTGGCAAAAATTGTTGAACAATGGATATCATGATTCGTATATTGTTTGTTGTGATTAGTCACATTCATATCCGCTTCCTGTTCCGTTTATGTGTTGTGTATCTCGTGACTTCATAATTCGTGCTTTATGTGTTTTTACTCTTGCTTGCTGAAGCTTATATTATTGTGTTGATATAAATTTTGTTATGTTTGAAGATATTCATGATTTCTACTTGATCTTCCTGCGTAGTTGAGGTATGAATTATAACTTTTAACAAAAATCAATCTGCAATTCATTCGATTTATTGATCAAGCAAAAAAGCAAACAGGAAAGCATATAGCAAAGAGAAATCGATTGTTTTTCAGATAAAAGACATATTAATTGATAATGGAAATTTTGATTGCGTTAATCTATATTTCCTTAAAGTCACTATTTACTCCAAAGGAGAAAAATGCTGGGTGAGGGATCGAGTTCAGACAACACTCATTTTATTCTTAATCTCAGATTATTTCAGTTTAAATTCTGGTTCATTTCAGTTGATATTTAGTAGATGTCATTTCTTCCTTTATCAGCTCTGTTCTTCATTTAAATCCTTTAGTTTCATTGAAAAAAACTTTGGTTCATTTCGTTCATTCCGTAGGACAAAGATAGTCAACGCGAAAACAGCAAAGTCCTACAAGGCCAAAAATGTCTTTTACGTTAAACATAGTGGAAACAATGAACTCGATTGCAAAAAAATCACAATCACGGTCACGATATGTTTTGCGTATGATGCTTCACTTTCTTGTCAATTGCTTGGTAATTCACCAAGGGTCTTTTGCCCGCCAGCTACATTTATCTGCTTGCGCAGGTTGATTCCTTAGGCTAGAAATTGGCACGAAATCAAATTTTGCTGGCTAAGAGACGAAATAAAAGATGAATAAATTTGAAAAAAATTCAATATCTGTCTTGAAACTCCAATTAAATCAAAAATAAAATCGATATGAAGTAAATTTTGATTGGTTTTCCAATCTAATTTGATTACAAATGAGCATCTGCTGAAAATGCTTTTATTCACAATTAAGATAAGTTCATAGCAGGTTATGAACAATTTCAAAAAAATGTTTCTTGCCCCAGATCATATCTTATCAGTAAGATGGCAGGGCAAGGAATGTCTTGCATTCCTAGAAAATATAGCCTATCAATTTGAGCAATTACCTGTTGTTAATTACATTGTTTTACAAATTGTATCGCACAATTTAAATAATAAATGGGTATCTTGTATTTTTTAAAGGTTGTGAATGCACAGGAACCTGCACAAGAACTGAAACTGAAGATGCAATGAATGGCCTGATGTAACAGAATTTAAGAGTAACGATAAGTGCTCTGGCCTAATGCAACATCATGTAGGAGATGCACTAATATGGTGTTGCCTAACAAAACTAAAAATTGGAGATGCAATGTTACGTTTTGATGCTTAAAACAAACATACCTACTCTTTGCACCCATTACTCCGGAATCGGCCGCCATCGATATTTTCAAAAATTCCCAAAATTACAAATGTCCATCCCAGAAGGCCATTCTCTCGTGGCATGAAAATTCATTTCGTCCCGAAACAAAAATTTCAGACAGACATGAAAACTCAGACGACCTGAGAAAGCGAAACGAGTTTCAGGTCTACCAGAGTTTTCTTTCGCCTGCGTTATGTGAGCAATCTACCTTGGACCGACGGCTTTGACCGCAGATCGAACAAAGTTTCAGATTGATTTGAGTTCTCTCATGTGAGGGCAATCCTAGAACCCTTTTACCTCATGCATCTACCGTCGTGTTCCGTTTAGAAAAGTTAACAGACCGCCACCCCCACAACTATCACTTTTCCCTTAAAGTAAATATTGACATTCACAAAAGAGCTTATACGAAGTATGCATACTTCTGCGAAAATATTGACTTGACCACTTGTTAGTTCCAATCATGAAAGTCACTGTCATTGTTTATTTCACATCAAATTACCCACAATAAGTGATAATTGGTACCTTCTACCTTTTTTTTATAAGAAAATTGATTTATGTTATGTTCATCAAAATGAGATATCCCTACATGTGGACCATGTTTGAATATTATGTAAGTGTCTGTGATTTAGTTAAAGAATTTCTTGATAATATATCTGACAATGCAATGAAAATGATAATTTCGCCACTTCGCATAAGATTTTATTATCACTATAGTTCTTGCAATTTAAAGCAAAGATTTCTTAGTTCTTGCCAATCAACTATTTATGTACTATTTATGTATCTAATACCTTTATTTCTCCATTTTCTTGTCCATAATGTATGAACTGCGCAGCCGATGAATTAGCATAGGAGATGAAGAACAAAGAAACCATGTCATTTGTGATCCTTCCATAGCGCCCTTGAATACTTAATGCTGCGACAGCTAAAATTTTCCCAAGATCAAATTGAAGCCACTGGTCTTTGGCTATCTCAGTGCACCAACCATTTCGCCCATTCAGACGTCCGTGATAAGGCGGCTCACCCACATGATGAGATGAGGCTGTTATCTGTGAGTCAGAAATGATCCCATTCTCCAAGCCAACTGGATATAAGGAATCTCCTAAAAGATTCAACTGCCCTCGCTAAAAGATTCAACTGACTACCCTCGATAAACAGTGCAACTAGAAGGCTTGAACTTTTTTTTTGTTTGGCAATGTTTGAAATCACGAGCAAACTTCTGATCAATAGCAGAAAGTCTATAAGGTGTCTAGAAGGTGAGATTCATAAAGTGAACCTAAGCTTAAACTAGAAAATCATTCCTCTAAACGTCATAGGTAATATAACATCACAGCGGTCAAAAAAGCTCTGCATATTGCTATATGTTTTATTACGAAAGTTTTGATTTGTTACTTTCGTCGGTAATGCAAATCCAGAGGTGTTGCTTTCAATGAATAAGTGCGCTTAATCATAATTGTGTTAATGGGTTTTACTGAATGGAATTGATTGGTGTCACTCTAACTGAAGTAATGTGTGTTACTTTAGTTATAACACTGGCGCTTGTCGACGCTTAGACCATGTTACTGCTAGCATCTTGACTTCTTAGAATTACAACCAGCTTGTGACCAAACTTCGGGAAATAAATAAATTATTATAGAAGAAAGATAGGCTTTAAACTAGGTGCTTCTTTTCAATGATACTGAGGGCGTTGAGCAATGGTACTTCTTATTTGCCGTGTCGACCTTTCAGTGCATTGACTGCTAAGATGAACTAATTACCGCTGCATTAGAATGTAATTCAATAAAGCATCTAAAGGTGTTGTAAACTCTACATTTGGAGGCAATGGTCTTCATACTTCAAAACTGAAGTAAAATATTTTCATTTTTCAATCATCTTGCCACCCTTGCATGCAATTACACACAATGAATATAAATTCAAAATTCACTGGTTCGTCACACAGACGTGAAAGGTTTATTAGAAGGACAAACTCACGTTTCGGAGGTAGACATCCGTACAATTCAAAACGCAAACAAAACTTTGCATTATGACCAATTAGAAGAAGTTTCGATGCCCTGATACGGACAAATCTTGTTGCAATTGGAACAGGCGACCAAAAGTAGCGAATTTCATCACTATCTCTCGAGGGAGACACGTAGATCTGCAACCAAAGAGATATCACTTTCATATGCAACGTAAAAATGCCTTCGGTTAATTTTGTACATTTTTTCATTTAAAATCTCGATTAAAAAGTACAATTTTGATATCTCGACCGAATTTGAGAAAATTTTGCTGTTTGGCGGCCATTTTGTTTGAAGGACGGGATCACCCGCGCTTCCTTGTACGCGCTTCCGTGACGACAGGGATGAATATTGGTTTGAAGATGAGTAGTATGAACAGTATGAACAGAATTTGTTAACTCATCATCATTTCGTCAATCAATTTTGTCCAACTAGGGCACCATAAATTTCATAGATGTTCATACTAATGATGATAGAATGGAAAGTATGTGGGTGACTTTCCTTATATTGCTGTTCAAAGGCGTTTGACCAATTCGAGACGATTGCTGCTACCAAGTTCAAAAATGGTATATTTTTTGCATTTCTAGCACTATCTATTTCGCGTATTTGTTAACTTTAAGCCGCATACTGACTTGCTTTCGAGACTAAGTTATTTAAGTAAACTATGTAAAAAATTTGAGATACATTGTGACTCATAGAAAATGAATATTATGAACTATTGTCGTAAATGATATAATGTGATAAAAGTGATATAAATAAAATTAAATTTGGCATATTGGATACTTGCTGCTGTAAAAACAATTAATAAAAATGCATCAATCTACCATTCATTCGCTTTAACAATCATCAAAGTCTGAATTACAAAGATAAACTGCTCACTCCCTTGCACTCACTTATTTACTTTATTTCAAAAGGTTCAAGTGACGCAAAAAGACTCATCATCGGTCCATTATCATAATACAGATAGGAATTATTAACAATTTCAACATAACATACCACGTTGCTGCCATATTCATTCTTGACCTTTGTTATATTGTTAAATTTAATCCCATTGTCACTTATCTGTACATAAAACTCTTTGATATCATTTGGAGGTTCGACTGGATCACCCTGAATTGCTATCCCTCTGAGGTTAGTGATCATGCCAAGATCAACCTGTAACCAGTCATTCCTCCAGCTGTTCAATCCTCCACACCAGCAGGATCCAGTCCTAAGGCGAGCTTGATGTGGACCCCATAACATTTGAGAAAAGGTACTTGAGTTGTAGGTGCTTGATGAAGATAATTGAGACGCTGCTATAAACCCTGTTGACAGACCCATTGGCGCTATCTGCTGGCAGGCTGGAAAGGTAAATGCAGAAAGCATGCAAACAAAGTTCACTGATTTTTAATTAAAATTTCTACATGAGTAAGATGTGCAAGTCAGCCCTTTCAGGCCATGATTCTCAAACAAATATTGGTATCATCGGCAAATAAGAAGTTCAATGTTTTAGACGAGCTTAGTTGGTCACTTATGCCTAGAATAGAAATATCAAGGGACCTAGTATTGACTTCTGTGGAAAAAACAATGTTATGTCACGTGTCCAAGGTCGAATACCATTAACTGAGATAAAGGTTCTTGCAGAATAAACAACCAGAGAAAGGTTTGGCACTTCACATGTGACAAAGCTTCAACTCAGCTTCTGTTGGCTTTGCTTTAAAATTTCTGTGATATATACCTTTTTTTCCTTCTAGGAAGGAAGTAAGAAAGTACAGTCAATTACACGTTTAATCGTCAGCATAGTTTTCTCTCCTTGAAAAAGTTTTATAACTTGTTGTTTTATAAAGAGTTATAACTGGTAAGATAGTTTAACATAAAGAAGCATAGCCAGAAACAGTTCTTAGGCAACATGAAAAAAATGCAGGCCATTCTATTTTTTTTCCGTAACAATCAAACGTGCCTTCGGAAGGCGTATTGAAAATATCATTACATTAACTGAATGATCGTCAATTTTTAGCTTAAATCTTGATACAGACAGCTTTGACGCATTCCAATGCAATGATTTCAATCAAAATGTCACACAATGGCTCGGATTCGAAGGGACTTATTCATCAATTTTTTACATTTGTAGTTTCTACTCGAATTATTTCATCTTTATGATCAGCATCTACTTCTTACCTGAGTAGAAAACGTCTTAAAAATATGCAATTTAAAGAACTAGTATTTTGCCAGACATACCAGTACAAAGGGGCGGATCTAAACCGAGGTAACCGGTGCAGATGCACTCATTGAACTTTCATTAATTTTATGTTTTGATAATGAACATGAATTTTAACAATCATTTTGATCCAGAATTCAAAGCATTTGCTGCCCGTTTTCAAAAGTCTATTCTTTTAAATTATTTCTTTTAATACTATTTTGCGGGCGACAATGGACGTTGAGAAGTCGCAGTTGGGTTGGAAGTCGTAGTTGTGGAGGAGCTAGGCTACAAAACACAAAACATACGGTCCGTTGATTACTAAACACTTTCAAGGCTTGTACCGGAATCAATCAAATTTCATTGACAGTTTTATTGTTTTGCCACAATTTTCATGCGAATGCGGCGCTCCCCAATCCCTTTAGCTGAGTACGGCTTTTTGCGGAAAAAGGAAACACTCGGGATACACTTTTTCAATAGATAAAATCCAATGTATGGTATGTCAAAAACAAATTATATTTGCTCCCCTAGCAACTCCATTTACTAATTGCTTCTCGTTCCTGTGGTTTTGTGGTAAAAAGAAACACTCGGGATGCACCTTTTCAATAGATACAATCCAATGTATGGTATGTCAAAAACAAATTATATTTGCTCCCCTAGCAAATCCATTTACTAATTGTTTCTCGTTCCTGTGGTTTTGTGGTAAAAAGAAACACTCGGGATGCACCTTTTCAGTAGATACAATCTGGTAGATGGTGGGTAGATTCTAAAGAGAATTATTGGCACTTTTCCTTATTACAAAAAGGAGCACTTCTACACTTTTAAAAAGGCTAATCGCTTCTCTTGAATTTCCGCCCTTACAAGTGGCCTTTGCCTTGAAAGGTCAATTTGGTTGGTCTAGGATTGTTTCTTATTATTTTGATACTCAATTATCTATCAATATCTTCACTGCTTGGTTCTAGTGTAGCAATAATTTCCAAACAAATTTGATATAAGATAAGCACATTTTTGTTATGCAGCAACTATGATATATGTTACCTCTGTGGTAGTCGGGCACGACCATACCAGGGTGGTAATATTTTACCACAAAAACCACAGAAACAACAAAGAATTGATTAACGTATTTACAGAAAGAAGCAAGTATAATTTGTTTTTAAAACACCCACAGTATCACATTGCCAATGGGCCCAAGCAGGAAACATGATATATGTTACCTCTGTGGTAGTCAGGCACGACCATACCGGGATGGTAATATTTTACCACAAAACCACAGGAACGAGAAATAATTAGTAAATGGATTTGCAAAGGGAGCAAATTTATTTTGTTTTTGACATACCATTGCCATCACATTGCCAATCAGCCCACATTCTGCAAAGTGGACATTCAACCCATTTAATTTTTCTTCTGTGATGTTGGTGTCGTTTTCTTTAAAGCAGAAGGCACACAATTGGGGTTTCATCAGCAACTCTTTTTCTTTCATCTGCGATTGGGAACGACAAATTCCTTTCTCGCTTTTTAAATTTCTTTTTTATGCTAATGAACCTTTGTTGGATTTCGAATTTCTTGTTGGCTGCAATACTATTTTTAGGTTACAGGTCGTACGAATGTTCATTATCCATGCGATCAAGGCCTTGAGCAACAGTTATGGCCGACTTCACATGTGCCATTGCCGGCTAGTTTAACTTTGAACAATGGTTGTAAAGTCTTCTACTTTTGCAATCATAGCAATGAAGAGATTGTCAACATCAAACATTGTTCCAGAATTTTCGGAATTATTTGTCAACAAGTCTTCAAAGTAGCGAATACTTGCCCCTTTTTCGTCATTAACATTGGAGTTATATTTTGCTTCTTTTCTACGTGGCTCTTAATTATCCGCGTGTGCACTGCATGTATGTGCTTGCATGTTACTCCTCGTACTTTGAAATCTACACAGAGGCATGTGCACATGAGTTGGCAAACGCCACATTTAGAGCAGTGAACGATGCAACTGCACGTGTCCTTCTTGATAGAAACAATATGCATTTCATTATCATCTTCCTGCGACTTAACGTACCATTTCTCGTGGTCTATTTGTGTCACCTCGTCTCTATGAATTTCTTCACCCCTTTTGAGACGTTCGTCAGTTGTTCTCATTTTATAAGTTCTTCTACTTTTTTCAGTTTTTATCAACCCATCGAAGACTTTGTCGCGCGCTATTCTCAACATTTTGCAAAGGAGATGGTCTATTCGGCGATTTTGCTTTCTTTCGAAATATAATCCCTTGAGGACATTATGGAACGCTTCAGTTGTCATATCAGTATTTATACCTGCACCAAAACGAAAGGATAGAGCCCATTGCTCCATATTTTTTACATATGTGTCGCAGAAGTAGGTGTAAAAACGAGAATACATATTTTCACACCAGGCACAGCATTCTTGATGAAGCTTTCTAAACTTCCCCTCATCACTTTCGTACTGCATCGTTTCTAAAGCAGCGTTTACGTCTATCATATCGGCTTGAGTCGAAATGTGGGATTTTAAACCTTTTCTCCAATTTTTATCCACGTGCCAAGAACAAATCAACTCTCTACCTGGCCTTGGGAAATTCAGTATCCATGCATTATAAAAATTGTTTGCGTTGTCGGACATGAACACTGCCGTCTCTAGTTTTCCACCCTAGGCTGCGATAGCTGCAAGGAACGGATAAAAGGACAAGCTGATCTTCCCTGTTTGAGATCAGCCAAGCAACCGGTATACCTTCTCCAAATGCGTCTATCACTAAGACAGAGATCAGCTGAAAATCATATTGATTGGTTTTATGAGTGGAATCGATGCAGATTATTTTATCCCCATGCTTTTTAAACATGTCAAGTTGAAATTTTGTCTGGATTCCCAGCAAGAAATCATTTCCTGGCAGTGATTATCCTTCTGCTCCTTGCGCCTTGTACACTAAATGGGGATCAAACTCTCATTTTTTAAGCTCTTTGACCCAATAATCAACGCTTCTAGCATCCTTTGGATCCTTTCCCATCAATTCCATGTTCAGTTGGTGTTTGTCGTTGATAATGTCTTTTCGATCTACAAGGGACCCCTAAAAATGCCATCACAAGCGCTATTTCGAATATCATCCAGGATTGTTTCTATCTTCACTCCTTTTGCAAGTTTCCCTGCAATGTCCTGTCGTAGTTTGTCTGGAATTCTCAAAAAGCCAATTTTTTGAGAATGGCCCGTGTGTCCCAGACATACCTCCAACGTAATATTTTCGTTATCGATGGGCGTTACGACTTTAATGAAGGCAGTGCAATGTCTGTCAATCTTTGATGTGCCTTGCTGCTTCATTGCCCGTTTTCCAGTGCCTCGCGGTTTATAGGTACCACTCCGGTTGCACCTAAACAAATCCGTTGTTGAATTTTTGCCTACCTTTTTCGGCATACTGGAATAACCAGACCCAGGACCAGTAGGACCGGACCCCAACGGACCGGACCCCCGGGGGAATGCCCTTTTCCACGCTTTAAGAAAGCAATGCACAATTCATAATTTCTTTCTTATGATCCCGGTTATGGCTGAATTTTAAGCCGGCCTTTCGCTTTTAGTAAATGCTCAAGCGTTTCAACGGTTTTCGTTAAATATTTAGGCAGTTATACAGTTTTTGAGCCTTTCCTACTATTCCTTTTCGTGGCTGCAAAGGGTACGGGTCTGAAAGTGGCCAACACATTGCCCTTTCTCTGAGCTTATGAGAGTGCTTCCTAGGATGTTTCTTAGCATTGTAATGATTTTTCTTAAGCGCTATTCTTAAGCGCTATGGCGAAAGATACTGCACTAATATTAATACTTCTACAGAACAAACACTAGACATTTCCGTTGTCTGTTGCAATTGTTATGCAACCCTTTGCCAAAAATTATACAGGGAGATTTATTACACATGCAATCGGATGGTGATGATAATAATAATAAAAATAATAACTCTCATCACATTTTTATTATTAATCCTTGGAAGGAATTTTGTCAAATGGAAATGGAATTTTGTAATGATTTTTCTTTGCAAGAGCTTTTGATTCTATATTTAAGCAATTGTTTGTTACAGTTGGTTTCAGAATATTCTTATGACTGTGGTTTATAAACAATAATAAAAAGATATGGTCCACTAATTAAAAGATTCCGTATATAAATTGACATGTCCACTTATGATTATAAAGTATCTACATTGGTTATAAAATATTGTCTTCAATGTAAGAAAAGCTAACTTTAGGTCTGTTGAATTAAAGGCAAGAAATAGTTGGGAATATAGCCCATTAACTAGACTGGATATAGTTTCAATAGTTCAAAAATTAATGTTTTTAATGAAGTTTTAGGATATTTAAAACACATTCTATAACATGCATAAACCTCTGGGAATAATGGGTATTATGCAGTTAAAAAGGGTGTGGTCCAAAAAAGTCTAGTATTCAACTGTTGGGCCCAAACCAGGGCAATTTAGCCTTTGATATTCATGTGCATGTTGATGCTTCCCCTGTCCTTCTAAAAATGACATTTACCTAAAAACATTTTTGATTAAAATTTTTGGGGGGCTTCAGCCCCTAGAGCCTCTAGAATGTAAGACCTTTAACATTTTTTCGATTTTTTTTGGTTAGGTTAACAAGAAAAAACTGTCTTGGCTTGTAAGGCTAAGGAATTATTACTGTATATTCAGTGCTCTAAAAGTCATGAACTTAAGAAATTCAAAAGCCATGGCAAAACTTTTAGCAAGACCATTAGCCTCCTAAAAGTGAGATGGAAATGATGTGACTATGGGACAAACCACTCCAGAAAAGTGAGGTTTGTAGGCTATTTCTCCAACCTCATTTTATATCATTGTCAATACAATCAACTTATTAAAAAGCCATAGATTAAGCCTAGCATTTTAGCACCATGAAAGTCATGAAGCACTTTGAAAATTGGTCAATTTCTAATGTAATCTTACACTTTGATAAGCAAAGAGTCCTGGGGTGCAACATATCTATTTCCCCTTAATTCCTCAGGCAAAGGATTAATGAAGGAAGGCATAATTTTCAATTTAAAGGATGCTCAGTGTTTCCATGGAACTTAATACCTTATCCTCACTTACACCCTGCTTATGTGGATGAAACAAAATCCAGTTACCATGTGATATGTTTAAGACTGCAAATAAAACATGGCATACTGAAATGGGAGCAATGTATCTTAGATACAACTAGTATAATACTGTTATCAAGAACCTTTCTGACAAAATCAGTGACAAGGAACTGAACATGTCAGTGTTCCCCTACACTTGTAGATACCACTTCATGTTGATATATTCAATCAGCAATTGCTATGCAAATGCTTCATCATAATATATTACTCAAAGGGGCTAATGAAAGATAAATTCTTTGCAGGCATGCTTGAAATTTATCAAGCCTAGGCCTTCAAGCAAAAAGGAGTATGTAATTAATGATGTTCTGCAATTGTTGCTTTTTCTGGTCAAATCACTGATACATAAGTGGCATGAATAGTACATGTTTTTCATTTCAGCCTACCACACCTTAAACCAAATGCAACAGAAATAGTAAATGAATAATGATGTGAAATTTGTTTCCTTACTAAAACAGTGTACCTCTTGGGTGTGTACCCATATCTGGCACTTAGGCTACCAGTGGCGGAACTAGAAATATAGAAAGGGGGGTTTCCAGATTAAGCTGTTATTTGATAATGTGGTGAAGATCTTGGGGGAAGACCGTAGCTTGTAGACTAAGGCTGTAGGGGTACCCTAAGGCTCCCAGTAGGTCCAGAACTGGGTTCTAGTGGGGGTACAGGGGGTAAAGCCCCTGAGATTTTGCATTATCTAAGGCCTGAAAATGGCTTAGGATCTTAAAATCTTCTTTCCTTATGGCATTTAAACACAAGAAATACAATCATTTATCTTTCTGAATCTTAAACTAATATTTAGGGGGGGGCCCCCCTAAATCCGCCCCTGGAGGCACAAATACGTGAAGAAAGCTCTCTTTTTCATTGACATGTATTGCAGCTTTTTTTAAGAACCCCCCCCCCCCCCTTAAATCAGTCCCTGGAGGCACAAATACGTGCAGAAAGCTCTCTTTTTCATTGACATATATTGCAGCTTTTTTTAAGCTTCTCGTCATCCGTTCACTGGTCAGAATGACATCGCATTAGGATGATTTTTGAGGCTTACGGTTAGGCCCATCGATCGACCTGAGCCTGCTACAGTCCTTCTTCCTTTCCTTCAGCAGGAAGGAATTTTGTCTGCAGGTTAGATGATCCAACAAACTGTACTTTTTTACGTTTCTTAAGGCACCCATTCTCCACCTCTTTCTTTTCCAGCGATTTTCTTGTCTTATTTTGAAGGACACTGCGGCGCTGCGCTTGCCGCCATTGCAAATGGACGTAAATGGGCATTCCCCTGGGGTCCGGTCCGTTTGGGTCCGGTCCTACTGGTCCTGGGCCTGGTTATTCTAGTATGCCACCTTTTTCCGGTATTTCACAAACCATGAGGTTGTCTCCTTCTCCATCTTCTCTTTCCATTCTTTAAAATGGGGATTTTGTTTCAAACTTTTGTCTTTTCTATCGTTAACCTCTCGTTGTGTTTATTGTTCATGTGATCTACCAGCTCCAGCATTGTTTCACACCTAAAGTATGCAAAATTTCCTTGAATTATTCAAACTGTATCAATGGCTTGTTTGATTTTGATTTTCTTCCCTTTTTTAGGAAAGGGAAGGAAAAGCTTGCTCTCAAAACTACGAGACATAAGACATGTTGTTGTGGGAACGCAGCTTATAAGAAACGCGTCAAAAAGTTTAAGCTCAATCAATATTTATTGCACATCATCATCATTATCATCATCATAATCATCATCATCATAATCATCATCATCATAATCATCATCATCATCATCTATTGTGCTAGTATTTTAGTCTGATGATGTTAAACAGCGGCTATTTGATTGAATAAATCTTCAAAAAAGATTTCGTTAACGCGAGAGTTGGACGAACCATGTAGAACGTATGTTGTAAGAATAATAACAGTGCCTGTATTCCTTACATCTTGAACAGGAAATAGAACGTTTTCTTTCTTTCATCGACTCTTTATCCTGGTGTTTCTTTTTTCGATGCTTGTAGAGGCAATGTGCCGAGCTGAAGTTCTGCTGACAATCGCCACAAGTAATGATCCCGCTTTGGTTTTCTTTGCTTTCAAATTATTTGCCTCTTTGCCCGTAACATTTACTGTCTCGTTGGGATTTTTTGCATTCTTTTGAAACTATTAAATAAATACATAAAGCGAGTTCAAAAAATCGTTTGAAACCAGCAACTATAAAGCGAACAAAGCGATATCTCTAAATGAAATACTTCAAATTTCCAAATTATTTTTTTATTGATTAAAAATGTGATAAAATTTCGATGCAATTGCCAGTTGGCCAAGCCTGGTAAGCAAAGAAATATGCATTATTTTCCTAATTTCATCAAAACCATGATTAAACATTGTCAGCAAGTATCATTGAATCATACGAAAAGGACTCAGGATTATTTAATGTTTTAAAAAACAACAATCCACCATGCTAGGTTATCAAGGAAGACAGGATGGTCGTACTTATGATTGCTAACATGGACAATGATTCTAATTATTGATATAAAAAGTGCATTCAATGCCTTGAAAAATTGCCTAGCCTAAAAAATAGAAGACTTTTAAACATTGATGGGATATAGTCATATGCAAACCTCTTTGTTGTTCATCACAGAAAAGTCTTCGTCGCTTGAAGATTCGGAAATGGTTATGATGTCATTTTTGTTCTGCAACTGCGATTCTCCTCGTGTGTTTCTGTTCCCCCTACATCTGAAAATTGTAGGGCTGTCTGTACAAGCATCGACTACATCTGTACACAGCATATCTCTTGTCTTCCAGAAGGTCATAAGAAAGTTGGAATATGTTAAGCAGCTGAGAAAAACTTGGGAGCGAAAGGAGCATAAAAGAGCAAAAGACTGGAAATATAAAAGGGTTCTTTCGAAAATATATGTAATTTAAAAGTCTCGCAGCCATGAAAGAGGCTTCTGCGCACGAAGGGACAGCGAGTATTTACAAAAGTGAAGATGAAAAAACGATATATTGAAAAGACAGATGAAAGTGGGTTGGAAGTTTCGGACTTTATGTCTATTGAAGATTCGTGCGATGAATGGCTGCAGTAACATTTTGAAAAAAAGGTTCCAGATTAGTCAACCAGGCATTGTTAAGAGTGGAAATAGATGATACTAACTAGTTTTACATATCAGCGGACTCGAAATCCAGATCCTAAAATCAAGGGCAAAATCGACTTTGAAGTTTGGTGCAACAATAACAACACAACCTTTGAGTTGCTGTATCTCCAGAATGGTGGGTGAAAAATAGAAAATGTTTTATAATTATCTTCTTGCCATGTGATGCTCTTTCCATTGGTAACAGAAAATTTTGAAAATTCGAAAATAAATTTTTTTCAGACCGTCCGTAGATGTGGTCATCAGGCCACGCCTAAAAATGGCCCCTTGCAGTTTTCGAATCCTTTCATCATCCAGAACCCGAATCTGTAAACAAATTTATGGTTAGCAATTTGCTAGATGGTTGCGGTAATTTCCCTGTCTACAAGGTGCTATATTGTCAACGCAAAGAAAAGGTGTCTGAAATTATTGTTAAAATCTTGTGGCAAAATGTGAAAATCTCTATATATTGGTTAAATTGGATTCGGATAATATATAGCGAATCATGGGGCATAAAACAATTCATATTGAGGTATTTGGCATAAGGTAAACGTTATTTTGTACGTTCTACAGGTTTTCAATGTATTCAAATTTAAATATACAGTACATATTTAGAACATTTACCTTCTGCAATCTACGTTTTTCCAAAGGTGAAATTACCGGCTAGTTTAATTGACATTGGCTTAAAGTCTTTCATCTCATTGCTGTGGAATGCGGCACCTTTGGTCGCTTAGGCCTTTGGCATCAGCTCTCGGGCGAAGGAAGTCTCTCTTGAGTGGAGAGGCGTGGGGCCTAAGTGGAGCAAGATTTGTAAGTAACCACGCCCCTGTGACTCTAAGAGCTTTTGTTTCGGAGAAAAAAGTGGGAGTGGCCCTTGCCCTCCTGCCACCGCTACTGTTGCACCTATCTAAAAATTTTCTTGATCCGCCCTTGCCAGTACATATCGTATCTTGGCTATATTTTTTATTAAACCTTCCGTGAACTGCAGAATTCCATATGCAGAAAACAATTGGTGTAAAAAACCGCAGCAGCCAAGCACCGTAAAACAGAACAAAAAGCGAAAGGATCATGGAGTCTCACGGGTTTCTCTAAGAATATTTTCTGAGAGTTCCAAGTATTAAAATTGTATTATTTCACACTTTCTTTTGTCGTTTGAATCAGAAACTTTGTGATACTGATACCAAATCAAAGCCGATTTCTGCAACTTTCATAAATGCAGAGACAGTAAATGGATGTGATGTCACCTTTAAGGTCCCTTGTGAGATTGATTGCAATAAAGTATCACGAGGATTGTGGGAGGAGGGTTCTTGCTGTAATTCTCAAAAGAGTGAGTTCGATATGAGCTAGTAGTGCAGGTTTTGTATTCAAATGTTTGAATAATACTGCTTCTGATGTATTCTACGACCTTTTAGACAAAGTTAATCATGACCATTCCACAAGATCCACAATGACTACAACTTGAGCATACTACAAGTCAAAACTGTAAGTGCAGAAAAAGAATTGTTTTTAGTGGAGTAAATGTTTATTCTCTACCGATACACTTGAAAAAGGAAAAAATCTATCTACGATTTGAAAATGGACTTGGAGATTTGACTTGATTGCAGTTTTTTTATATTTCTTATGGACTATTGGCTGCTTAGTTCTTATGAATTTTAATTTTTTTAATTTCCTTCATTACAAGGCTACTCTTGATAGCAGATAACCTAAAGATGCTGACTGAATTATCATTGATGAAAAATTCATGATGATGATTATGACTAATTTCATAGAATGAGGAAAAAATGAGTGTTTGGAAAAGGCGATTGCTTTTAAAAATAGACGAAAGGTTAGGGATAGTTGGGCTGCAAATGATTCTTATATTTCTTCTATGTTTCATAAATTGATTTACTTCTGCAAGAATTCTAAATTTTTGATTTTTCTAGTGCTTGCCTTCTAATGGACAGGTTTTTGTTTAGAAAAAGGTTGCAAGATCGTGATATGCTTGTGTGGCAGAATATAATGCACTTGTGTGATAGTAGGGAACGTAGCCAAGATTTCCAAATGGGGAGGGGAGCTTTTGAAAAATACCTGAATATGTGTCGACTGACTCCCTCTAAATCCAATTCAGCTGATTTTGATTGACATTTACAATAATGCAAATATGTTTTGGAAAGTTTTAAGGAGGAGAATGGGCGCCCTACAATTGCTGATGAAATTTGCAACAAGTTTGAGCGCATGAATTATCGTTAAAATTTTAAAATCACATTTATCAAATGGTGTGACAAAGTCAGAAATCACATTTGTGTCTCATCAACTTCATGACCATTGGGATATCACGCAGGCTCTGCTGTGTCTGCCATTACAGGCAACGCTGCATAAATCTTAGGGCAAAATGATTCGGCTTTTTGATCTTGCTATTCTGTAACAAATCCACATTCAAGGTGATTGACCGTACAGACAAACTTTTCTGGATACCTTAACAAAGAATTCGATCATCCCTTTGAAATAATGCACACTTGAAGTGGCAGCTTTTGCACACATGTGCGAAGCTCGATGACAGAGGTAAAAACAGAAATCTAAAGGTCCGTAACTCATCTCAGCCCTTCCCATATATAGGAATGGGAAACAGCAGCAAGTAACTTATAATCTAAGGAAACAAAATCTTTGGAAACTATCAACAAGGACACAGGACTACGGGCAAAAATCGTTTCCTTTAGAATAAACTGGCAATTACGGCACATACGAGAGATTCCGATGATTTTCCAGTAAAATAAATAGTATATTGTTTGTAAATAGTTTTTTGCATCACAATCTTTTCAAAAGCTTTTGCAAAATACCAAGTTTAGATAAGGACTAATGTAGATGAAAGAGTAAATGAAAAAAAGAACGTTATTGTTACATTGCTCATTTCATTTTGCACACATCTTCTTAACAGTATGAACTAAAGATTTTCTCCTTGCTAAACAAGGGGGGGGGGGGCTTTCCTAGGCTCCCGCTTGGCTGCGTTCATGCTGACACATTAAAAGTATGCAATTGAGAAAGTTTACCCCCAAAATCATCCCTTTGGTAGGCAGGATAGATTTGACAATCGTAACCAGGCAACTCTTAAGGTCAGCTAGTGTACTTGGATCATAAAATTAATATTGAACATAAAAAAAAAGCAAGCTAAGCAAGTTGCACTTACTTTTATTTGCAGTGTCTGTGTCTGCAGCACTCGGATTCCTTGCCCCTGGGCCAAATGCTATCGCAAAGAGCAACGTTGAAATATTGCAATAAACCACAGATAAATGGAGCCTCTTTTGGAAAAGTTTTGTAATGTGTTGTAAAAACAACATTATTTTGATACTTCTTATGATTAATTTGTTATAATTCAACTTGAATTCATTTTGAAATCTTCATCTCCTGCTCTCATATCCATCAATGAAATAAGATAGAGTCCTAGCGTAAACAACATGCGTAGGCGATACAACAGTCAATCCAAATCTAATAGAATTGCTGAACAATCAGAAACTTCCTAGCAAATTACTTCTGCCGTGCGATATAAAAGATCTATTCAATTAAAGATTTGATCCAATTGAGCAAAAGTCTAATTATCAAAAAATCCTAATAATAATCATCATCATCATAAATGATCACCGTCAATGAATTTCAAAATAACCTCCAGCAAAACCAAGTAGGAAATGAATGAAAAATTATCCCAATGTGCGATATGTCGCTCATTCATTATTTTTATCCAAGAGCAAATTTTAGCAACAAAACCGCGTCGAGCACCAGAAACAAAAGGTAATTCACATCCTACTCACAATGGAAAATTTTGTTTTTCAAAAAAAATGCATATCTATCTTAGGGGGGGGGGACGCTTTCGAAGGACCAAACACTTGCGTGGAGAGATCGATTTTTGCGAAAAAGCAGTGTCGGCAATTAAAAGGAAATACCACTACATAATTGGAGTAGGATCAACTTTGCCCACTTACAACGCAATATTGCAGCTCTTCTTAAGACTGTAAAAAGCAAATATTTAAAGTTCAAAGCAAGATCAGTGCCGATTTTATTGCACTCAAATAGCAGCATGGACCGAACTGTAAAATCATCGGGAGGGATGCTCACATCTTTCCCCTTATTTTCAACCCTAACAAAACAACCACTTTATTGCCAAAAGTATGAAAATCAGAACTTTATGAATTTTCCACTATGCACGTGCCCAAGGGAGTATCTCTGCAAATATAAAAACGCGTTCCAAGGATGAGGTTGTATTGGATATCATCATTAACCATCGATCATTTCTCAAACGTCAAAAACACCCTTGAAAAAATCTGGAACTCATTGTGATTTTGATCAGTTCAGTTCAATTTCAGTTTCATACTTAAAAATCCAACTACACACAAAATCCTTTCAATAAACAACAATTTACTTAACATAATATATAAGACAATCTATAAAAGACGACAATGATAGCACTTGACTTTTCGACTAATGCATACAGTAAAGTCCCGCCTCTAAGAAACCAATTTCACAAAAACAGCCCGATTGGTTTCTCATGTGAAAATATACTTTTTCAAAACGGGGTATGTATACCATAACAGAAGAAACAATGATCAATTTTACACTATATGTTATCATTGTTAAAGACGTATTTCGATATGCACACATATATAGCCAAGCTAGCGCTGTATTTCAAAATGAATAATTTGTAAATGGTTTCCCATGCACTGCCAACCCATTTTGTATCTAAAACTTGACTTTCTTGCGCTGTAAATCCAGTAAACCATTTTTCATAGTTTGCGTTATATGGTTACCTCACAAACAGAATATTTCTAAGTGCAAAGTGACGGTTGGAAATGCTTGATACTCACTTTTATAAAGAGAATGAAACATTGCAATTCTCTCTTTTGAGCTGCATAAACCATCTCATACTATTACTTTGTATCTTTTTAAAAGAAACTGTATATGAATCAGACTGCAGAGTTTCTTGTACCGAGGTGTTTCATTCAGCAAAATCAGGCCTGAGTTTCTTATAATACAGTTTCTTAAAGGCGGGACTTTGCTGTCTTGTACCAACACGAAAATTCAAGGAATTTCCGCTTTAGCACAACAGCCACTTGTAGTCCACTTGTACGCTTTTGGTAAAAAAATCTTTAAGAAATTATGTACCGGGCAATTGAGACATTTGAAAAAGCTTCCATAACATCTTCGACTATTCGAATTTGTATATTCTGCTAACATGAAACTGGGAGGGGAAAATTTCGAGATGTCCGTTTCTTAGCAACAGACAGGTTTTTTTGTACTCTATTTGTAAAAGCAATGCTTGCAAAAATTAGCATGGAACAATTAAAAGATTTTTTGAAAATATCCGGAATAACTCTAGCGTGCACGCAGGCTAGAATAACTCTTAAACCTCCGATATCTCTGAGATCTCTGAGTTTTCGATCGGGCCATTTGTCTTAAGTTGTCTGCCTTAAACTCTTTCTTTGACACTGGTTTCGATTTGGTTTCATGAGGTCAAAGGAGCTCTTTATCATTGATTACAAATAACCCGCTCTCAAATTAGAATAATGGGCTGGATATAAGGCTACCAAAGGTCATGCTTGTTATGCTCAGCACAAACACGAAACCTCAACGATCATCTTTTTCTTAAGAATCTGAAAAAAATTTACTTGTAGTTGCAATCGTTGAATGGTGCCTCCAACCTGTATGTTTCAGAGCAAGAGGAGCGAAGGTATCACAGGGCGTCAAAATGGTCGTGCTCCATAACTATAGCCCATGATTTGGTCGTGCTTAACAATAGAAATTGCAATGGATCCCCGCATTTTAGTCGTGCCTAACAATGCATAAGAACAATGCAAGTCGTGCTCTAACCAATCAGCACGACCAAATCATAATAATCAAACTCTGTGAAACATTGTCGACGGTTCATAACTTCCTAGTCAAGTAGCGAAAGTGGAAAATCATGCACAAGCGCTTATTTGCAATGGTGATAACATTTCGCTGCTTCGAAAGACTAGAGGCATTTTTCTACAAGGAACATCTGGTTGATAAAAAGAATGAAATTATTGTAGGAATAATACCACTTCATATAAGGTCACAGACGCCCGATAAAAAATGTTTGGAAACAAAGTTCGAAGAATAATCTTTCTATTTTTCCAAATTCTGCAGGTTGAAAATACAGAATATAAAATAGACAAGAATGGAATGTGCGGAAACTGCTGAGGCGCTTAACTAATTTGATTCGTCGTTATGGATAATTTCTTTACGTATTGTTTTAATTATATTTGCGAGTTTCATATGGGATTAATAACTTACTAACATAATCATTTATTTTGTTTTATATAAACATGCCGTGTTCTATTAGTTTTATTTGATTGGTTGAAAAGTGTCAGTATCTAGGTGTAATTGCGTCAAAACGAGAAAGGCGTAACCGTATATGATTTTGTAAACAGTAGATCGATTTAGAGTTTAGAGGAGATCGCATGAGAGTGAAGAGAACATGGCGAAACATGACTTTTTCTTGAGTTGAGTCTTATTTAAACTTCGACCTCTTGAACTAGCGAGTAGGGGAACGATTTTCCCAACATTTGGTCCACCGAGCCAGAGGTGAAGTTTAATTTGCATTTAGAATGGCATCAGAGATCGAAAAACTTAAGAAAACGCGGAGCTCATACCGAAGGAGTGTCACTAAATTGGTCGGACGAGTGAACGAATTAATGAAAGATGGATTGGAAGGACTAAACAGAAGAAAGTTGAAGTATTTTCAATCCGAATTGACTGAAAAGCAGAGTGAGATGAAAGAAGCGGACAGAAAAGTATTGGACGATCTTATTGAAAATGGCGACGACGATGACGTCGATAAAGAAATGGAGGACATCAGTGACTATAGGGAGAAAGTTTCAACTGCCCTTTATAGTATTGAGGAGGCAATTGAAGAGCTTGCCGAGGAGAAAGCATCATCAATTAATGGAAGTATATCCAGGGAAAGTCAGAACACTGATGTATCAGAAGAGTCAGCCAGCAGTTCTTCGCAGCAGACAAGGCGAGTCAATATAAAGCTGCCAAAATTGGAATTAAAAAAGTTTGGAGGAAAGATACACGAATTTCAAGAATTTTGGGACGGGTTTCAAAGCGCCGTTCATGAAAACGAAGGTTTAGCTGACGTAGATAAATTAAAATACCTGAAATCATTTTTGGCGGAGCCAGCTAGCAATGTTATTGCAGGGATCCCCATTACGGATGGAAACTATAAAACAGCAATCCAACTATTGAAAAGGCGTTATGGGAAGCCTGAGATCATACAACGCGCCCACATAAGCCACCTTTTGAGCATTGTTCCTGTGTTCAATGAAAAAAGTGTTAATCGCCTGCGGTCCTTTTATGATCAAATCGAGACGCATTTTCGTGGACTCGAGGCACATGGCGTTGACAAGGCAACCTATTCAAGCATAGTTGTTCCGGCCTTAATGGAAAAGTTACCAGAAGCGATCAGGTGTAATATGATCAGAGGTAGTCAACAAAGTCACCTGACATGGAGCCTGGATGACATGATTTTTGAATTAGAAAAGGAGTTGGAAATAAGAGAAAGCTGTTTGCCTTTGAAGATGGGTGAAAAGGAAGAAAAGATTTCGCGCCGACCTTACAGAGAAGAAACATTTAGAGGAGGAACTGCCACTTCCTTGTATGTCGGAAGGGATGACAAGAAGAAATGTGTTTTTTGTTTGAACGAACACTTTCCAGAAGACTGTGCAAAGATAACGGATCCTCATGAGAGGAAAAGTATCCTTCGAAAGTATGCAAGGTGTTTTGTCTGTCTCAAATCAGGCCATAGAAGTTTTGACTGTAGGTCAAAACAAAATTGTAGAAACTGTAAGGGCAAACATCATGTGTCAGTGTGTAACAACATTAATGATAAGCACGCACCAGCGGCACCCCTTGCGCCTAAGGAAGCCCCAGCTAAGGAAAGCGAGCCCTCACCCTTTAATGCCAATGCAACCTCTTGGGTAGGTAATACAGGATCAGGTCAGAATGTAGCCCTGCAAACTGCAATAGGAAAAGTGAAAGGATTGAAAAAAGAGTGTAAGGTAAGAGTGTTATTTGACATAGGGAGTCACACGTCATTTATAACTGCAGAGGCTGTGAGTAGTCTAGGATTACCACCAGTAAGGAGAGAAAGATTGGGAATACAGGCATTTGGAAGTGAGAAAGCTGAGGTAAAAGAGAGAGATGTAGTTGAGATCAATGTTGAAGCCTTGAATGGAACGAAGAATGTAAAACTTCATTGCTATGTTGTTGATGACATTTCTTCTATTTCGAATGTACATCCAGAGATGGTTAGAGAAATTTACCCTCATCTGCATAACATTTACTTTTCTGATGTTTGTAGGAATGTAGAAGTGTTGAAGATAGACATTTTAATAGGTTCAGATGAATTCTGGAACTTTCAAGAGCATGAAGTCAAACGAGGGGGGCCTAATGAGCCAGTTGCAGTTAAGACAGTATTGGGATGGGTCTTATCTGGACCACTTCAAGGTAAGACATTAAACTCTTATGAAAATGTCAATGTTAATTTTCTGCCATCAACAAACATAACCTTGAAGGAAGACAGGAGAATTATTGAAGATACTGTAAACAAATTGTGGGACTTAGATTCTTTAGGCATTAGACAAGACAATGAAGTACATGAGCATCTTTTAGACAATATTTCTTTCACGGGGGAAAGGTACTCAGTAAGACTTCCATGGAAAACTGGACACAAGCCGTTACCCACAAATTATGAAAATAGTTTAGTAAGGTTAAGAAGTCTAGGTAAAAAGCTTAGAAAAGAGCCTGCTACACTTGACAAGTATAATAACATCATCAATGAACAAATTGAATCTGGGGTGATTGAGCAGGTAACAGACCTTGAGCCAGCAGGACAGACACATTATCTCCCGCACATGGCAGTAGTTAGAGATGAAGCTGAGACCACAAAAGTCAGAATTGTTTATGATGCATCTTGCAAGGATAAAGGGACATCACTTAATGATTGTCTGCATGTAGGACCACCATTGTCACCCCTAATATTTGACATACTCCTAAGGTTCAGAGAGAATAGGGTAGCATTGGTAGGTGATATAGAGAAAGCCTTTTTGAATATTGAAGTTGACCCTAGTGATCGAGATTGTCTCAGATTTCTTTGGTTTAAGGATTGTAAATCAGAAGAGTCAGAAATTATTGTTTACCGTTTTAAACGAGTCGTATTTGGTGTGAATTCATCACCATTTTTACTGAATGCAGTCTTGAGACATCACATTCGGAATTATGAGACTGTAGACCCTGAGTTTGTTTCAAAATTGATGAACAATTTTTATGTTGATGACTTAGTTTCAGGTTGCAGGGACAGTAAGGAAGCTTTTGCCTTCTTTGAAAAGGCAAAGGAGAGAATGAATGAAGGAGGTTTTAAGTTACGGAAGTGGAAAACCAATGATTCCGCATTAGCCAAAGCAATTTATGAGAGTGAGAATGTGATGGAAGAGAAAATAAAACAGTCATCAGTTTTACAGGATGATAGTACATATACTAAGGAATCTCTTGGACAAGGAAATTTGATTGATTCAGCCCACAAGGTTCTTGGGATAAAATGGGACAACAACAAAGATACTTTGGAATTTGACCTTGAGAGAATGATTAAGAATGCAGATGTAGAACATCCAACTAAAAGGGGAATCTTGAAAACCTTAGCAACCCTTTTCGATCCATTAGGAATAATAAGTCCTATATCAGTGACAGGAAAAGTGTTATTCCAAGAATTGTGTATACAGAAATTAGGATGGGATGATCATATTCCCCAAGATAAGGCCATTGAATGGAAATCTTGGTTAGATGATCTTAGAATGGTCAAATCTTTAAGCTTGCCCAGGTGTCTTTATGATGGGAGTGAAGGAGAGATATTAAGTTGTCAGATTCATGGATTTGGTGATGCAAGTAAAAAAGCCTATTGTGCTGTTGTATATCTAGTGTATGAGACCAGTCAGGGGTGGAACACTAGCCTTCTTTGTTCCAAAACAAGGGTAGCCCCCTTAAAAGAGTTATCGATTCCCAGGTTAGAATTGCTTTCAGGAAGAATTCTTGCTGTCTTAGTAGATACAGTTTGCAAAGCCCTTTCTTCTCAAATTAAGATAGACTGTGTGCGTTATTGGTTAGACAGTAAAACTGCACTTCACTGGATATTTAACAACGGAGAGTGGAAACAGTGGGTCCAGTTCCGAGTCAATGAAATCTTGAAACTGTCTAAATCAGAAAATTGGGGTCATGTAGGAGGGAGAGATAACCCAGCAGACATAGGTTCTCGGGGAGTGAAAGCAAGTCAATTAAGAGAGAACGAACTATGGTGGAAAGGACCTAAATGGTTGAGAGAGGGAAAAGATAAATGGCCAACTGTGTTGATTTTAGATGATACAGAGGAAGTAAAGAGTGAAAGAAAGAATGTTACCGTTATGGAAATATGCACTCAACAGGAATTAGGCATAGGTCAGGTTATAGATATTAAAAGGTATGCCACCCTTAAGAAGTTATTAAATGTATCATCATGGGTATTGCGATTTATTGCAAACATAAGGGCGAAAAGAGGTAAGAAGGCCATGAATTTTGAAGGACTTAGTACAGATGAAATTGAAAATGCTGAAAAACATTGGATTAAAGATGTGCAATCAACTTTAAAAGAAGATCTATCTTTTAAGAAAACAGAGAAACAACTTGGTATAGTGAATATTGAAGGTATTTATGTGTGCAAAGGTAGACTTGAAAGATCAGATTTGGACATTGGGTCTAAATATCCTATTTTCTTGCCAAAAGACCATACGTTTACATCGCTCGTAGTAGAGGATTGTCATAAGAAGGTTTTTCATTGTCTGGTACAAGCAACTCTTACAGAACTCAGAACAAGGTTTTGGATTTCAAAGGGAAGACAATTTGTAAAGAAGATTTTGAAGAAATGTTTCATTTGCAAGAAACTGGAGGGAAAGCCGTTTCATTGTCCACCAACATCTGCAATGCCAGAATATCGTGTAACAGAGGCACCACCATTTAGCAAAATAGGAATAGATTTTGCTGGTCCACTTTACATAAAAGATAGAAAGAGTGAATGGAATAAGATGTATGTTTGTTTGTTCGTTTGCTGCGTGTCAAGAGCAATTCACTTAGAGTTAGTACCAGACTTGACAGCGGGTACATTTTTAAATAGTTTGCGACGTTTTTGTGCTAGGCGAGGCACACCGTATATTATTAATTCAGATAACGCTAAGACATTTAAAGCTTCAGCTAAACTCTTAAGGAAGCTGTATGCGGATGTCAGAGTCAGAGATTTCTTAAATTCAAGAAGGATTCGTTGGAAATTCAATTTAGAACTAAGCCCTTGGCAAGGCGGGCATTATGAACGAATGGTGAAAAGTGTGAAACGATGCTTGAGAAAAGTATTGGGCAACTCAAAAATATCATCTGATGAGTTGCACACTGTTTTGACAGAGGTAGAATGTGTCTTAAATTCGAGACCATTGACGTATTTGTATGACGAGGTAGGAGGAGAAGTTCTAACCCCATCTCATCTTCTTACAGGACGTAGATTGTCAACA
Source organism: Catostylus mosaicus (assembly GCA_964019065.1). Taxonomy (NCBI): domain Eukaryota; kingdom Metazoa; phylum Cnidaria; class Scyphozoa; order Rhizostomeae; family Catostylidae; genus Catostylus; species Catostylus mosaicus. The sequence goes on from OZ025198.1 coordinate 3,712,814, forward strand.
TTGTGTTCGGATGTTCCAAGTAATTGTAAGGTTGATAATACTCAATATTCTCTACATAAACGGTACATGTATTTAATGCGATTGTTGAGTCATTTTTGGAACAGGTGGAGAAAAGAGTACTTGACAAATCTCAGAGAATCGCACAGAATCAACAACTGCAAGCAAGTTCAAATCAATACAGAGGACATAGTTTTAGTACATGACGAACACGCCAAAAGAGCAACATGGAAAATTGGAATAGTGGAAGAGGTCATAAAGGGACAAGATGGACATATTCGAGGAGCTAAGGTACGTACAGTTGGAAAGGGTAAGAAAGAATTTTTAAATCGTCCTGTTCAAAAATTGGTTCCACTAGAGATTGCGTGCAAAAAATGTCCGGAAAGTAAGAAAGGAAAGGAGGAACAGAGTGAAGTAGTGAATGAGAGAAAGGAGCGTATTGAGGTTGATGCGCACAGACGTTCGAGTAGGACTGCAGCTAGTAACGCGCGCATAAAAACCCAACTTATGCTTGACCCTTAGTAGGTTCAAGGAGGGGGGAATGTGCGGAAACTGCTGAGGCGCTTAACTAATTTGATTCGTCGTTATGGATAATTTCTTTACGTATTGTTTTAATTATATTTGCGAGTTTCATATGGGATTAATAAATTACTAACATAATCATTTATTTTGTTTTATATAAACATGCCGTGTTCTATTAGTTTTATTTGATTGGTTGAAAAGTGTCAGTATCTAGGTGTAATTGCGTCAAAACGAGAAAGGCGTAACCGTATATGATTTTGTAAACAGTAGATCGATTTAGAGTTTAGAGGAGATCGCATGAGAGTGAAGAGAACATGGCGAAACATGACTTTTTCTTGAGTTGAGTCTTATTTAAACTTCGACCTCTTGAACTAGCGAGTAGGGGAACGATTTTCCCAACATGGAAATCAATAACAGCCTCCAGATCATCCAAGCCGAATATGAATAGCGCAATAAGAATAACCATAGAAAATAGGAACTAACTCTATTTGATTTTAAAACTAGCTTAAGAATGGCGTCAACCTATTTTCTCTGCTTTTGAAAAACCATCCCCAGTCCGCCCATAAGATAAACAGCGTGCCGTAAGTTTTATAGAGAAAAAGTTTAGGGAAAGTACCAGAAAATCTAATGATTGTGAAATTAAGCAAAGTTTTGAAACTAGCATATTTGAATCAAAGTGGCAGAAATCGATGTAACATTACTTGTTTTTATTTGTAAAATGCCGTAGAAAGATTGATGCAACTCCCTAGATGCATGAAGAAGGATACTCTACTTTCTGGTCATCAGATTTATATTAAAAAACCTAGTACATTTGCAAGTTTACTTGAAAAATCTCTTGTTAATACAACGAGTTCTTGAATGAGTTCGTAACTGAAAAAGATTTTTGGGAGTTTAAAGCCTTTTAGAAACAACTGATTGCATCCTACTTAGCTGCAGGTAACTCTAAAACATTGGTTTCGCGCCCCTTTAAACCATAAAAACGCTCATATCCTTGGCGCAACCTCAGAAGCTCACGCAAGTTGAGATACATGATAGACATAGAGAGTCGACAGGCATTGTGACAATGGTGGTTATTATGCAAAAAAATTGTGGCTTTAAGCTGGAAGCATAATACTGAAACGAATGCATCTAACTTAATACGAAAATTAGACCGGTGTCCAAGCATTGTTAGCACTAGCTAGGATCCACCGTTAAACAGCAGTGCTGTGGAATCTTTTGTGGATTCTGAATCAGTCTATGTTTTGTAACTCCAACTTTTAATCGTCATCATGGTTAATACTTTCCCATAGAGAATATGACTAAATGCTTGGCCAAATCAAAACAACAATACAAAACGCTGTTACCCTTAAAGAAAAAGTATTAAGTTTATAAAAGTAAACTATCCTTAAACTTTTTGGAGCTGAAACAAGGGTAGATCATGAAGTAACCATCACGGAAAGAATATTGAAAACTAGAAAAAAAGAATACTTGTTTATCGTGAAAAATTTTCAGGAGTCCCTGATAATAAGTCAATGTTATGTGGCAATATCCAAGTCAGAGAAAGCATTAAGAGAATTTAATTGTTATTAACTCAAATGATCTCCAACAGATTTATTGCGTAACATTTGATGAACTTTCACCTGTATTGATGCCAGTTCGAGCTTGCACTCCGTTGACTATCGACTGCAATGAGCGGATATCCTCTGCTGAGAGATTGACTTGGTTACCTTGAAAACTGACAGCACCCGGGACAGTCATAAGGTTTCTTATGTCAGTTTGGTCAAGTGCTGCACCAAGAAGTTGCCTCAACCACTCTTGGCTGGCGGATTGCAAATCTTCTATCGTGGTTGTTATGGTTGCCAAATCTTTCAATGCATTTTCTTTCCCATTTAAATTTGGCAGCTTTCCCGGAATCATACTTCCGACATTGGATAATAAACCGATATCTTGAACTGTGACTGGTGCTGGAACAACTGGCTGGTCAGGGGGTATAACAACTGAGTTAATGCTCTGAGCTTTTGCTGTTGTCCGTTTGCGTTTCCGAGGAACGTATCCAGCTTGGTGTATTCGCCTGTGATTACTAAAATTGCTTGAGTCTTTGAATGATTTCCCACAAACATTGCAAATAAGTGGTCTTTCGCCTAAAATTAGACAAAAATTCTCTAAACATAAAAGCCAACATTTATAATCAGTCCATGAAACAAACGCAATCTTCCTTCAAAGCCCTTCACATTGATGACATTCCTCTTCCAGTGTCAAAAAACATTTAAATTGTAGGCTATTTGGGACCATTTCCATACATAAAAATGTGATTGTGGGAAATTTCATCCTACTATTGACAAAGTAAATGTGGAAAAATCTACACGCTTGAGAATTCTCTTGCACTACCTCATAAAATAACATATTTCACTCTCGGGAAGGTCCCCAGAGTGTTGCTAACAAGGACGCGTTTGACACGGCCAGAATAAATGACTGGCATTACAAGGTGAGGCACATCCAAATGTTATCGAAATTAAATTTAGGATTTACCGAATGTTAGTTAAGTTAAGAGATGTTGGAAGGGAGAACTGCAGTTGTGCATGTTAAGGTCAAGAGACCAAATAAGACCAAAATTGAAACAACATATAGAACGTAGATGTCTTGCAAGAATTAGTTAGCATCTGTCTTTGCCTTAGCTGGATTCGTTGACATTAAAGAACGTTTACAAGAATACGTTATTTTAGAGACTTCTTGATACTCTACTGCCGCAAATATATATTTAAAAAAGAGAGCAACCAACAGTAAAGGTAAGGTTGATTGCTTACCAGTATGTGTTCTTCGATGTTCATGCATTTTCTCCTTACGGCTGAAAGCCTTTCCACAAAGGTCGCATTTAAATGGTTTTTCTCCTGTAAAAGCAAGAGGACAATTCAACTCTAGTAGCAAAAATTAATGACCAACATTCACCATCTATACGACAAATCAATGACCACCATTTATCCAGGTTTTGACTGAAACTCAAACATTTGACAATCTTTATCTTTCTTGAAATGGTGGCATAGATATCTTCTTTCGTGTTGAAAATGTGTAATAAGCATTGATTACTAAACCGTAGAATCAGAATTAAAGTAAAGCACTGATGTTAAGAAGAAGATTGACTACTACAAACTGGTACAATAAGGTCATGCTACAAGAGCGCATTCATGACTCTTGTTATCCAATTTGTTGAAATTATGGATTTTTGTTTCTATTCTCATCCCTACTTCTGCTTTTCTAATTTGTATCAATACACTGTCATTCACCTTCTGATACATTTCCGATCACGTTTATAGAAAAAGCACTTTTAAAAAGTGCTTTTAATGCATTTAGAAAGCAAAATGCATAAACAAATCAGGAGGGAGCGGGCCATTTATAACCAAAAAGGAGGAAAATTAATTGTAACCTCAATATAAGGTAATTCTTAAAATGTCTGAAAGATCCACCAGGTGCTGGATACCAATCTTGTTTTAGTACTAGCTAAACCATATAAAACTGTATTGTTAAAAGATATAAATGACCAAAGGAAACTCACCTGTATGAGTTCGCAAGTGCCTCCGCAAAGAAGCTGATCTGTTAAAGCCAGTATTGCAAATATTGCAGCAATGTGGCTTTTCAGGCAAATGCGTCACCATGTGTTTTTTAAGGTCACCCTTGGCATTAAACCCAGAATTGCATACCACGCATCGGTGCTCCCTTTCATTCTTATGAGCAATCAAATGATCTTTCAACCCAGCTGCAACCAAGTACCGTTTACCACAAATTTCACATTCGTGGGGTCGCGCACCAGAATGAAGGTTTTCATGGGTCGCAAGGATTGTAAAAGATGACAAACTTTTCCCACATTCGCCACATTTAAAAGGCTTCTTATTATCATGCATCTTTACACAATGATCTCTATACTTCCAATGACTGCTAAACTCCCTGCTGCAGTCACTGCAAGCCCATTTTTCTTTGTCGCCATGTACCTCTAGCCTGTGCTGCTTCAACAATTCCTTGGTAGAAAACTTCTTCAAACAGAAAATGCACTGGTTCTCTGCATTTCTTCGTCTCTTTTCCGATAACCTTAAGAGGGAATACGTTTCAAGCAAAAAATGCATCATTCTCAAACCATCTGACACAAGCAACCCGAGGCTTTGAGTAAGCAAATGACAGAAATTTTGCTCCTGGATTTAACGAGCTCTGATATAGAATCACTTGTAAACATGATAAAATGAGCTTTAAAACAGAAATAAAAGAAATAAAATATCATGATAATTTTTACAATTTTCTAGTGGATATTCAAAGATAAAATTAACAGGAGGTTCGAAGGTTGTGCCCCCTTGAACAATTACCTCCTTCTTTCATCGACTTCTTACTACGAAAACAGGTTACTGGGAGATATGTTCCATTTCTTTAAATTATCTTCGTATAATTTGTTTATCTCGCCGAATCGAAGAGATGCAGAAGACCAAAGGAATAGTTTCACGGGTGGAGGCGTTTATTGTAGTTTTATAACTGAGAAGCGTTTATTATAGCTCAGGGACTGGTAGCCTTTTAAAGAGAGTTAGATAAAAGCAATGTAATTAGCAATAACCCACGCAAACCGCAACCCTTTTTTTCTATATAGCTAGTCTTCCATCTGAGAGGTTCCAGTTTTTGATTTTTTCTTTAAATGTTACAAAGAAAGATAAGCTAAACCTTAGTAATGACGAAGCATTGATGATGGATGTGGAAGATTGCATGGAAGATGGTGAATACCTTGTGAACAAAACTGACCGCTAAACTCGCAAGAACTAGTTTTTATAATTTTCCTTTGCTCAAAGGTTCAGTGAAGTTTCATGATTCTGGCAAAAAAAAACATTGCAAAGATCTGTTATAGTGCAAAGACAATTGATTGGGGCAGTAAGAGAAGTGTGCATAGTACTTGTAAAATTTGTTAGTGAGTCTGTGAGAGCATCTTCTTCACCTCAATCTTGGAAACACTGATTTTTATTTAGAAAATGTTTGGATGTATGTCTATATGTAATAATAGAACCATAAGACGCATGAGATCAGATTAGCTACAAATTGCAGACCAGTTTATGGTAGAGGTTAAGGAACCATTACAAGAATGTTAGTTGAAGGAACTTTTACAGGTGGATACATAAAAATAGATCAGCAGATTCACCTCACATGGCCAAAATCTATATGAGATTCGGTTTGGAAACTAACCTGTTGCATTGGGGAATCTATCTATGTCTGTCAACAGTTCATATACCAAAACAGAAAAGCGCTGAATAAGATATTAAAGCACCAAAAAGGTAATTTTTTGGGTATCCAAGTTGCGTTCAATAATATCGTTGAATAAAACCAGCATTATTAGCTAGAACAAATAGCCGGGATGCAACTTTCAATGAAAAATTCACCTCTGATTTAGAATCTATGAAATTTAAGACACTCATGCATTCAAAGAAAGCTACGTGTATTGCAATAGCAGGAACGAGATTGATAAAGATAGTGATGTTTAAAGGGTTGATCATGAGCTGGAAAGTCAATTTCAAGAACGGTAAAGTCAATTTCAAGAACGGCAAAGTCTTCCGTCTAAATAGGGCTGCGGCAGGGAAGATTCGCTATTGAGGGACTGTGTCTACCTCAGAGAGATATGATTACAGATGAATCTAGCTTTAGGTAGAACGATAAAAATAAAAGCTAATCAAGAATGGATACTAGGATAAGACAAATGGATTGAAAAAGAGGTTGCAACTTTACTTATGTACCACATGACCATCAGAGATTGACATGCAAAGTAGGGTAGCGTAATCTTGAATTTGAAACCTTGTGTTAAACTTTTTTCCATGAGTTAAAGAATTTTTACTTGGAAATTAGTATTTGATATCAATGTGGCAAGGCACAGTTTTTTCTGTTTGCCACAACAGGGCTTCAACACAAATTGGAAATAAGTGTATCTTAAGCCTCCAGGCCGGTGGTTCTCATACTTTTCGTCTCAATTTCTAATCTGCCAAAGCATCAGGAAACCACTTTTCTCTCGGTAGCCGCGGCCTGAAGTGGTGGTTAGCTCAAAAAGAACACGGTGATGATCTACAGATAATCTAGGTATTGGTTCAAGATAAGCAAGAATTCTCTATCAAACAAAGAACTTACAGTTGTGAGGACTTGCTATCCGGCGTAGAATCAGTTAAAGAATAATCACCAGATTCACTCAATGTGTTTTGGTCAATAACGAATTGACTGGCAGCTATCTGCTCCATACTTTCGCTATTTTGGACTGCAATGGAATCTCTCTGTACATTCACGTCACGATCTGGTGCGCTTAGCTCATTCGAAAAACCTTGCTCGTCAACAGCATTGTCAATCGTCGTTTCCTTGTCAATAGAGCTAGAACTGCACTCTCTTGGTCTGAGAAGGATAAGGTTGTTACTGATGAAAGGATACTTATATTCATCATCATTGCAGTAATGTTTCAAATCATTATATATATTGCAAGAATTACATTAAAGGTTCCTAGTTTCAAATGGTAGTATTACATTTTTTGTCATTCGATAAATTTGAACATTGTTTATCTAACTAAAACGAGTGACAGTTAAGTTACTAGTATTCCTACTATCAAAATCCTAATCTAATGAAGAAATAAATTGTTTGAGAAATAAAAGTCATTTTATTCTAGAAAATGATTGTACTATCGTGGCTAGTGTGGCCCCACAAGAGTGATCTAAGGTTGATATGAAAATCAGTGATTGTTTACCTGATGATATTGTCAGTGACATCCGTTTCTGTGACTTGTAAAGGAGGAAATAAATTTGACAACCTCTTTTCCACACCCAAAGCTTGATTGAGGAATGACCCAGTTTCTGATTTTCGGCTGCCATTTACAGGAATATCATTAGAACAGGAAACCTCGGATCTTGTGTTCGGTTCACCAATGTCAATATCAGCACGTTCTTCACTGTCAGCATATGCTGCAAGCAAGCATCAGTTCATTATAAACTCTTCCGCATTATCAATTATATACCTAATTCAAATTGACATCGGAGGGCCCCTTGAAAAACAGCAACGCTGAAGGGCAACCCTCCTTAAATATGTTAAATCAAATCAAATCATTCTAAATTCACTTAGGTCTCGCAAGCTAGTTAAACTAAACCTAATAAGCGATGATCTAGTGAATCATTTCCACACATGTGAGCAGTATCTTTTCTGTCCATTTTATTGCCTAAACAAGGTAAGTGCTGTATCCTTTTGTTACTTGAAAGCACTAAAAGCACTTGAGCCTTCGACACTTTGAATGAAAACTGAGAAGAGGATGGCACAACATGTGATTGCTTCAAGTTAGTTAGACAACTGCACATTTGAAAAATTCGCTCAAGATCAAAACAAGGAATATGACGAAGACTCCTTAGTAATAACTGCATATGGCACAATGCAATGCATGAGATTATCGATCATTATTAATGCTGCTCCCAAGCACACTTCCTTTCTCATTGTTGACGAAACAGATTTAGGAATTTAAAGTACCTGGATAAACAAGACCTTAAATCTATTGATTCATGTGATGACCATCAAGAACAATTCCTATTCTAATTTCTTTTCACTTTCTTTTTCAAATTATGCACGAATTTTGAGTGGTCTTAAGGACCCGTCTAAATGAGGTCAAAGAAGGGAGGTGTTTGAAATTTTTGGTTCTAGGAGAAGCTGGAAAAAAAGATAAACATAAAGATTTTACGATTATTTTCCCAGTGTTCGAAAAGATATGTAATGAAATGGTACTGAAATGAAATTTCCTTAAAACGGCTCTCAAATTCAATTTCACCTAATGTATCCTTTGCACTTTGTTCCAAAAGTCTAGTGTACATTCTGGTAGCCATTTGATTGCTGTCAGCATTGCTTTTTTCCAATTCAGATCGTTCACTTGGCCCTTTCTGTTGAGCACTTCCTTGCAACACAGCAGCTAATGTTGAAATTTCTACTTCTTTAGTCGGCATTCTTCCGTAAATATGCAGTAACAAATGCATTCCGAGCGTAATAGGGCCATCAAATTCAATTTTGCATAATTCGCATATTTGCACTTGCACCTCTTCATCCGTAGCAGTTCCTTTATGATGACTTTCAAGATGCAAGATAAAGCTTTTCAGCAAAGGAAAGTATGATCTACAATGCTCACAAGTGGTTCCATCAACATCACAACCAAATATCGGATTGTTTTCCTGAGCTCTAGTCTGGACTGTGGCAACACTTTTTGCTACAAAAATAAAGCTTTTGTGAGTAATTTAATAAAAAAAAATAGCGATTGGAAGAGGTGATATACGAAACATCATAAAGCAATCAGTTGGAGTCTGCGAATTATTTCTTTAAAACAGACTTTTAAAATTAAAGAATTATGATCCAATAGAAGCTGTTTGACCACTGAGAATATGCCTTGATCGCAACAAATTGCAACAATTCAAATCTCAATAACACATCTTCCATCATGGCAAGAATTTATAACACATCTTTCCTGACTTCTTAACTTCAAAATATCTCACTTTATAATGTACAAGTGTACGTCAAATCCAAAGTTGTAGAGATGCAGGGACTAGATCACTGGAATTTAAATCAGTAGATCAAGGTTGATCGGGGCCTACAATAGTTGGCCAGGAAAGATGGATTCAAGCCACAACTAAACAGTATCGTAATTTGAAAAAGATAGTGACATAGTGACAGTGAAAATCAGTATTGATATTTCTCTTGTCGGGATTAATGTAGCTTCTGTATAATAAGACCTCTTCCTCTACTCTCATTCCACCATAATTGTGGCCACTGAACTAGAGATAAATTAGAATTACGTCCTCACAAAAGGTTAGAATTAGTAATTAAAATGTTACGATGAAATCAAAGCATGATGAGAGTAAAATTCAATATTTTATAAACTATAAAATTGCAACATGAACAACAGGCATTGCAAGAACTTGTAACAAAGTTGTATTGACATTTGTCTTAAGCCCACTCCACATCATAAACCATTAATCTATGGTTCTACAATTTGCTTGGGGTAGATGAAGCAGAACCGAAGTTACCATTTTCTGTGTTTCTGTGAAGCAATTCATCCATTATCTTTTCAATAGAATCATTGTTTGCTGTACCTTTCTTTTCAATCTCTGACTGCAAACGAGTTCTTCTCTCTTGAGGTGATTTTCTTGCTCTTCTCCTCTTAGAAGACATAGTTCAGATTATTCTGAAAAAAGATTGATGATACAACAAACGACATACGTTAAAGGTTTTAGAACAAAGAAGAGGGTAGTTAAAAACAAAAAAAGGGGCAATTGGAACTGTTCATGTCGTTTCCAATCCTTGCAATAAACTGGAGGTGTCAAAAATAAATCAAGCACAAAAAATAAAATATTATCACTAATATCATCCCGTCGGACATATATAAGGATCATCCCGTCGGACAGTTTAAGAGAACACTAATATTCTGCAATTTAGAGATTTCCTGTGCTATATGGAAAAATTCAATACAACCAACAAATGACTTAAGCCTGGTTTTCAAATAACTTTTACCCACCGGCGGCGACCTACCGGCAACATCCTTGCGGCACTAAAATTATTAATGGAAACACTTCACTCTAACTGCCGGCGACCCACCGCAGTCATAAAAAAAAGTTGACTTAAGTTCAATTTTTTTCATTGCGGCACCGGCGACCTTGAGAGTAATATATATGGAAACACAACTGCGGTAGATGGGTGGTACCGCAACAATGGCAACAACTGCTTTAGATGTTCAAGCTCTGCATTTTTGATTCCCAGTGAACAGCTGACCTGGAAAATCCAATCAACTCTTTTTAAAACCGCGCCATTTCTATTGATGAATAACGACAGAGCTGTTTTGTTCTTCAATTCGAAAAAGTTCTGATTTATTGTTTGTTTGGTTGGTAGCTTTTTAAAATTCGGTACATGACATGATGAAAAACGAAGTAGACGAAGTATGAAATTGCCTATGGTGTTGACGATGATGAAATATATCCCGTACCCAGAATTTGTGTTTTCTTTTAAGTCAGTGGCGGCTCGTGAAAAGTTTAACCGGTGGGACTGAAAACGAAACTTGATAAAATGATGTCATAATTTAGAAAAAGTGCAAGGGATCGTCTACACAAGTTAATAGTTTGGCAGGTGTCCAAAGTTATTTGTCACTTCTAAAGTTTACTAAGTTTTCGAAAGACTTTTGCACGCAGCAGCATTAAACCAACGAAACTTTCCTTCTCCTGAGCCTTTGATGCTTTTGGCCTAACCTTTTCATTTCAAGGTTTTCTTGAATGCAATCAACTTTGTTCATCATTGTGTAAGGATTTCTATAAAATTGTCAACACTGTGTTACGATCGGAAGTAATTCGCTCTTTGACAAACCCATGTGACATGTATGAGGACAAAGTACTTTGACAACAGAATAAGTAATGTGAATGACAACAAATAGTTTGAATCAAACAATTCAATTCATTCTTTAGGGCCAGAAAAACTCTGCCCCAAGACCTTTTTGTTTTGAGAAGCCTGAGCCAATCAATGAGCAGAGCATGCTTGAATAGGCACAAGAATGATTGACTGAACTTGGTCAAGCCTTTGGTCTCGAAAGATCGAGCTCAAGAAAGGAAATACCTTTCAAAAGTAGATTTCGTTCAATGGCTGGGCTGTAAGGCAATATACCAAGGGATTGTTTGCCAGATTAGACGGCACAAGAGTTAATACTGGGCACGGAACAGTGGCAAAAGGTCTTTGTTATCTAGGTCTTTCTAGAAAGACAGTGTTTCTGTCATATTTATTAGTTAGAGACCTTTAAAATTATGCGAAATACTGATTTTTTTCTCGATAAATTTACGGATAATTTCTCTGGATATGGCCAGGTAAATCCATTTGTAGTGTTTGACCTATGTGTTTTGAAAAGAGCGCACCAAATCCTATACTGAGCATAATGAATTGATGCTTTAAAATCTGAAACTCTATCTAAATACCCTGAAATAAAGATTTCATCTGCACAAATCAATCCAACATGGGTTTGGAAGGCCTATGCCTTGCCCCTGGCATGAAAGGCCCTAAAAAACTATCTTGGAAGTATGTTATATATGGACCTGTCTTGGATTTAAACCACAAGGCCACAAGATTTTTTTAAGCAAACCAAACTTTTGGCTCAAAATGTATTTTCATAACAACACTTTGAAATAATCCTATTATGCCAAAATATAACTTAAGCTGCACAATGAATTTTAAGAAATAACAGAACAGAAAAGAACAGAAAAGCACTGCCATGTTGCTGTGTTCTTTTGAGACTTCATGTTTTTAAAAGCTGAAGCTATGGGGCCATTTGCCTTGACTGTACGTAAAAACCTGTTGTGAAAAAAAACTAAAAAGAATAATTTGTCAATTAATATTAATATATTTGCAAAGATGCAAAGTTGAAAGTGATTATTTCAGAATTGATCAATAAGAAATGTCTTTTTTTACTCTTCTTATTTATCTATCAAATATGGCTCATTGTGGCTTTTATTCTAAAGTTCATATTAAAGCTGCTTTTTCCATCTGAGTTAAAGAGTTTGGGAAAAGAAACACAAAACCTTGCATTTTACCAAACATATTGCCTAGAATCTAAATATTTGGTTGAACTAAGCTGATAGTAAATTTTTAAGCATACAAAGGAAATATTTCAATGTTTAATGTATACCCTTCTCTGCAATATTTCCTAGGAACAACCCTGGCCTCTTTAGCTGGTGACCTAACATGATGGATCATAAATTTTCTACAAGGACAAGAACAAGGCTGCAACTAATATTGAAAAGGTAACTATAATGCGCAAACAATTGAAAATGTACAAAAATAACCTTCTGAGAAATGAAGTTACCTGTTCTTATATACAGAAGACTACAAAAAGACTTCATCTAAATGCAAAAGTATACAAATGATTGTTAGGATACCAAGAGCTTGCTTGATTGAGATACCTACAGAAGCTAATAGAACACAAGGAAATGGTGTTACATCAAATGAGCTACCAACATTTGGAACAAAGTACCAAAGAGCTAAGTTACTACAAAAAGATCTTTGTGTTCGTTCACAGCAAAAATGGACTTTTTAGGTGATATTAAGATCTAAATGGATACAACAGAAATGACTGCACAAATCTGAGTATTGTGTGAAATAAAAGAAACATCACAAAGCAACCACCAAGTATCTTAACATAAATTTATCCTCTTTCTTCCTTTGTAATTTCTGTTTCATATTAGATGTCAGATCCTTTTTTCATCCAACATCAAGGACGAGTTTTGCACTGGTTACCTTCCATATTTTTTTTTCATCCTAACCCTGATCCAAAATCTAACGCAAAACAGAATCTAGTAGCGTATCCTGTAGTTTTAGTTTAATGTTTTTTCCGCTCCCCTTGGTATCATTCCTGTGGTGTTGTCTAGTAGATTAGGATAGGTATAGTAGAGTGCAATTATTGTTGTAAATCATTTTATATGAATATAAAAAAATCAAAAAAAAAAATAAAAGAAGGGTTGTTTCAAGAAAACAGCAAAGTCACTGTTTTAATCATGTTTATCATGAATGGTTCATCAATTTGCATAGAGCTCCTTCCCTGCGCAGCTTCAATGATTTCAACTTGCAAATTTTTCAGCAGCATCTCTAACTTAACAACACAAAATTTAAAATCATAGCAAAATGTGACAGGCCTCTAGCTTACATTTCAATATTTGCTATGTTGTTATGTTATGTTAAAAAGCTTCATTTAGCCCATTTAATTTTATCTCAATGAACATGGCTACTTTCTAGTTTTCAGCTGTGGTCCAAACCAGACTATATAATTCAATCTGCATTTTAGAATGCCTACCATTTTCCAACCACTTCAACTCAAGACCATTCAGTTTTTTTTACAGCTGCATCAACATGTCCCCATTGTCTAAGCAGGCTAACTTATGTTGGTTATAACACATAATTGACTAGCTTTGAAAATGTATGCAGCAGCTTGCCAAAAATATCAGGTACTTTGAAGATCATAAAATGCCTACCACCACAGAATAAATCTACAAGGCAGCAACCATAGCCAGGGAAAAGTACAGGTATACCACCTTTAATAAATCACAAAATGTTTTAAGCAAGAAGTCTAGATAATGGAGAACAATAAATAAAATGCAATTTGAAAAGAAAAGCTGTGATAGGATAATTGGAAAGAGTAGTTTCACAGACAAATCTACAAAAACCTTGAATTCTAGCTTAGACCAATCAAATGAAAAAAAAATCTTTCAAATCTCAATATGATTAAAAGCACCACGCATAAAAAAACCTTTTCACTCCTATAAATAGGCTTTAAACAAAAAAAATTGTCAAGCATCATTGATTTTAAATGTATCAGTTATTTATGCAGGTATGTAATAATTTGATCAGGCCATCCATTTTCAGTAAAAGCCGCTCGAAACCAGCCCTTTTCAGTAAAATGCGAGTTAGCAACAGAGATTCACCTCAGTTAACGAGACTCGGCAAACTGATTGCTGTAGGCTTAAGGCACAGCGACAGCCATTTTATCGACGCTTCAGAAAAAGTAAATCAACAGGGCTGACTTTATTGGTGAACATTTTCAGATTGCACAACGTAAATTGATTTAAAATTTAGCTAATTCCATTCAAACAACAGTTTATCAAAATATGCTGCCATACTGCATGAAAGCAACCATGCTTCATTTTGCAGCAGGCAGCCATTTTGAGCAATTTCCCATGATGTGTTGGCCGCACACTCAATTTAGTCTAAAAATCTCATGTATGGAGCCATGTTAATAAACTGATAATACTGAACCATCACCAATTTTCATCATGATTAATACTGAATTCATGGAAATGTGTTTCAACTGCGATTCCACTGTGCTAGACTTCGGATAAACTCTGGTCGATTACAAAGGTGGTCGCCCTGTTTGCTTTCGTGAAAAAGATTGAGCGAAGGCAGAGGGGAGAAAAAACGATATAAGCAAGTTAAAACAAATTTTTTGGACTCTTTAAATCAAAGTTCATACCTTGGTCTAACTTGTAAGATGACAGCAAACAGCTCCGGAGCGCTTGAGAAACGCTGACAGACTCACAATTAAAGCGCACAGGAAGACAGGAAACTCTTCGTCTTTGGACGGAGCTTGCTACACAGGGATATAAGTCCGCCACCGCAGTTACATTGTCATGGTGCGCTGCTCGTCAAGAAACTCGGAATTCAGGCAATTATCTTGAGGGGGCTTGGTGCTTTGTTTTTGTTGCATTTGCATTCAAAAAGTTTTAGTTAATAATAAGAAATAATTAATAAAAATTTACCGATTTGCCTTATAATTGACTTATTTGCTGAAATAATTTTTGAGTTTTGAGTTTTAAAAAAGGAAGGCACCACAACCTACAAACTTGGATAAAAATTTGGAGAAACCTGAAAATCTGGGCGAAAGTTTCAATAAAACCTGTCGATCGGCAAGAATCAACTCTAAAATTTCGAAAAGTGCATTTGAAAACAAACACTAGTATCATCATTCTTTGTTACTTTTATTTCAGTGGCCTCGTCCTTCCATTAGAAAAATAGAAAGACCAATTAAAAACCATGCAACAGTGATCTCATGACTTGCAACAAAATACAAATTAAAAAGAGAACTAGTTAAACATTACTGGCAAAAAAATCCGCTACTCAATGCGCTGTTATTTGGAAAATTGGGATCCCGTGTGAAGTCTGAAACCCGAAAAGCCGCAAAACTAACTTAGATTCCCGAAACCTGGACGCAGAAATAGGCAAAACCTTTTACTCCAGTGTAACCCAAAAATTCCGAAACATATAAAGCCCGAAAATTCCTAATGCATTTAGAGAATAACCCAAAAATCCGAGGACAAATGTGACTCAAATCGCAACCCGTGAAATACTAAAGCCCCCCTTGATATTTATTCCAAAATCAAAACTCATTTGATCATGCAAAAAAATTGCAGTATAAAGTAGTTCAATAAAAGTTCAGTTCAGTTCAGTTGATATAATTTAAATTAACTACATGAAATTTAAAGTCCTACAGCAAACAATTAACACGAATTTTATAATTAAAAAAAAAGTTATTAGACTGAAAATTAATACAATGATACAGAAAATTAATTAATAACATGTATAAATATACGGAGGGGCAAATAAATTGTATGCAGGTAGGAGGAGCTCTCTCAATAGGTAAACTTATCGAAGAGAGAACCCCACCTATGCTAAAATTTTTGAAATGGAGTTCAAATATCTTAGAGATGTGAAGAATCTCAAGATTCTTGAAGATCGAAAGTGAAGGAAATATTTGCAGCTGAAATGATATTGCTCTTATTGCCTTATTTTCTGTAATTTAACTATTTGATCAATGTAGTGCGCAAAAGTTTGACCCCAAGCAATAACACCACATTGCAAGAAGGACAGAAACAGCGAGTTGTACAAACAGAGTAACACATCTAATAGAAGTGTCTAAATTTGAAAAACATTCCACATGTTCTAGCTAACTTTTTGGATAGTTCACAGAGATGGCATTTTCAGCTTAGATGTTCATCCAGGAGGAGGCCTAAACGCTTAACAAATTTGACTCGTAGGAAGGTCATTTATGTAAATAAGGAAAAGAAATGGGCCTAGTACAGAACCTTGTTGTGTACCACAAGTAACTGAACGCAAGTTCGAAGTACTACACTTAATAGAAACATATTGCTTTCTATTAGTTAGGTATAATCAATGCAATACATGTTGTGCAAACAAAAGTTGCACTCTTTCTCCCAAAAATCAAAACTCATTCGGTAATGTAGAAAAACTGCAGTATTAAAGTAGTCCAATGCTATTCATGACATGCAAACAAAAGTTGCACTAAATGCACAAAGAAAGAATCTGTTTTTGTAAGAATGGGCCTAAGAATACGTAAAAACGTTCTGCCCCTTGAGATTGAATTTTTGATTCCCGTCCACTCGCTTCCCTCTACCAAGACAAAACTTTGAATCTAAATATTTAGCACCCTTTCGGAACATAACAACTCTGAGTATATCTTTAATAGAATCTTCAATGATTTCGGATAGAAATACCTGCACAGCATAAAATGTTACTTTAGTTTTAAGTTTTCGCAATAGGAACACTGGAGTGCTTTTGGTATCACCTTATAGTCATTCGGATATCTTTGATTTTTATTATTTATCGTATTTTACTGTTCTTCGATGTGCTTGAAATATTTTCTTTATCTGTTTGCTTCTTTCGCTTTTACTTTTGGATTCAGACCCATTTCGCAGGAGCAGCATAAATACAGTCTTCGTTTTATCATAAGCAGTACTTAGGCTTTTATCGTCATTTAGTTTCTCACCATCTTCATCCCATAAAACCACTTGAGAAAGGTATTCTTTGTAGTCAAGGCTGTCAACGAAAAAAATCGTGCAAATTGTGATGCCAGCATGAATATTGGTAGAAAGGGGCATTTCATAACGCTGATCAAGATGGGATGCAGACCCCAACTGAATAACTCCTTATTGCTCTATTTTTAGAGTGGAGTATCACTAGATTCCAGGCCCCAAACATCAAATTGCTAAAAAATTAGTTAATTAAATTAGTTACGCGCATGAATATTGACAGAAAGGGAAGGTTTGAGAGGCTGCTTGAGAGAGGGTGCAGACCTTACCTGGAAAAGCATTTCTCAAATAGCACCAGACCCCAGGCCATTTAGCCGCATTTTATTTTAACTTTACTTCACATTGTCATCCTAGCATGAGGACTGGTAGGAAAAGGCAGTTTGACACGCTCAGGGGTGGCACTAGAAAATTTCATTGGGGGTTGTCGGACCTCAGATTTTCGAGTAATTTCGAGGAAGTAGCAGAGCTTTAGAAAACGGTGGTACAATTCACAGAATGTATGGATAATAAGAGTGTGGCACCTCAGATTGTTGTGACACCACCCTTTCTATACTATGGTAAATTCCATTTATTTCAGTACCACACCCTCCTTTAAAAGAAATTATACACAATAGTGATTGCCAGAACAAAAGCACTGTCCTAAAAAATAAGTTGGGGTACCCCAACCCAATAGTTTTCTTAGCAGTATACATACTGAATCATCGTCTCTGTATGATGATGATGATGATACATACTGAAAGCAAGTCTATATCACTGAGGGTACTATGCACGAGATCGAATGTCTATGAACAAACTACCAGCCCAAAATGTAAGCAGGGTCCGAAAAACGGTTTTTAACTGGGGGCTAGCATTCAATACTGGACTAAACAAAGAAATGGGGGCTCGGGGGCTTTTAGCTGAGAAAAGTTTCAAGATCACCCCCGAAGATCGTCAAACCGCTTATTAATTAAGAGAAAATTGATTTTGCATGCCCGTTTCTGTATATCTTTCTGCCATTAAAGTTGGTACACAATAGGTATGGCGAGAACGCGGGATCAGTCTTTTTAACGGCCGGGATACGGGATACTTGATTCTTGGTAAGCGGGATACTGGATAGCCAAGAGGATTTAAGAGATCGTGATCCGGATTTGAGGTAATACAGCGTTGTGATACGCTGGGGCGGATCCAGAATTTTTCTGAAGGGAGGGGGAAGTTGACGAACAGGGGCGCTTATAAACGGAATTGACTGATATTCTACCAGTCTCATATTGCTATAGGAAATTGGTTTAGACCGTATATACTGGACAGCATGGCGTTAATCCAAATTACTCGGGACGCTTTGTAAGACAATTTGCTTACATCTTTGATATCAAGTCTTGTTCTTCGAGTGGAAATTTAGTATGATACAGAATTTAGCATAACAATCTCTATACCTCTCTACCATCTAACTGAATATCAGGTAAAGGAAAGTAGTAGTGAACAGCAGCGGTACTGCGGTGGGTACGGGGTTTTGAAAGCACCTAGGATAATATATTGTCGATTTTACTCAACAAATCTGAGACCTTCAGCAGCCTACACGGTAAAGTTGGCAAAGCGTTAAATAGGCACGCCGGAGTGAGTGGGATGGGCTGGTTGTTGTAGCCCCGTACTTTAATTGAGCTATGCCTTGATTATTTTCTGTCAATCAAATGTAGCAAAGATTCAAATTTTTATACCACAAGAGATATGACTGATAAGCTCCTCCTGCTTGCCTCATTGCAGATTGTTCTAATGAACTTAAAAAGAAGTGGGAGAACTCAGAGATAATGAGGGAGATGGTAAACAGTCAATTAGCTTTTTAGAATTCCGAAAGAAGTTGCAAACCTATCTGTCAAGGGACTGATAATTTTGTAGCCTTAAACCCTTGTTCATTTGTTATTTGAGATTTTTTCCCGAATTTGTGAATAAGCAATTATCTTTTCATTTGGCATTTCCCAACGTACTAAGGGGTGTGGTCTTCACAAATTTTAGGTGTCTCCCATTTTTCTCTACTTCCAGCTTCCAGCTTTCAGCACCAGCCCCAGTTGAAAAACCCTTCCATAGGTTATGCTCACTTTGATATGTTTGAAAAGGGTTCATGGAAAGTTTTCAGCCCAGCTATGTTTTTAGCTTCTCACTCCCTGGACAAAGAAAGGTTATCATTACATGCATTGTAAAATTCTGCCACGAATAAACCTGGGGCCCGATAGCCCCCCAAAATATCTTCGAGCGGCGCCTTTCATGGGGAGCCTAATACTCTACAATAATGACACTCTATAGCAATCCTCGAACTTCGATGGTTGAACACCAATCAACGATCTGTCTTAGCATTGCGCTCTAAAACTTCCACTGTTATGGGGAACAGATTCCTCTACTTTTGGAAAAAAAATATAATAAATTATGGTAAAAATGATAAGTCTATTTAACACCATCCATTTAACTCCACTGCCCGCAGTTGCCCCCTCCCCATAAATCCGCCACTGGTGATACGGGTTCTGCTGCAAAACACGTGCGGAATGCTTGGATGCTTGTATCCTGTTGTGCAGCCTCATTATTAAGCACCAAACTTTTTTAAACTACCAATACCCCATGTGCTTTTGCAGATACTTTTATGTATACCCAGGGGCACAAAATGAATAGTAAATCAAGTATCTATTGGCCGTCTCATTTATGAACATGCCCGTTATCTCTAACTTCCTCACTATGCTTTTAAAGCCTTTTAGAACAATTTGCTTGCAATATGACAATAATAGCCTGCGCACAGTCTCATCAAATTCTTGCGACTGAACGCAAGGGTAACATAGTTTCATCATTCATTTGGTGCCATCAAATGTCAAATAACACAAATATATATGCATAGTATTATTGACCATGAGGAATCAAAAGCACAAGTGCTGGAGCTTGATTATACGAGGTAAGCTCTCCCGGCCCTGTTCAATTTGTCGTGCTAGGTTCAATCTCTATTTAGTATAGATGCCTACTAAAAATAATGTGTTTAACATTGTGTCTTCAAGACTAATTGACCTGCTCTGTCACAGTTGGTTGGCTGAGCGAGTAAAGCTGAAATGGGTCAGCCTTTCCCATATAACCAGAATAGAACAAGCCATAAACAAGTTGTATTCTATAAGTCTATAAGCGTAGGATGTGCTCCATGTTAACACCAACCAACTCGGCAAAATTGACCTGGCTCTGGCTTGGTCACCACGTTTAAATGCCAGAGATACAAAAAAACGCAGCATGTCGGTTTAATCTCTTTTTTACATTTGACAATGACATATGATATACGAAGACTAAACCATTCATTCGCATAGTCCTGTTTTTGTGGCAGAAATCACATTGGTCTGTTCTTGTTTTGAAATCATTTACCAAAGCTCGCAAAGAAACGAGGACAGATTCCAACAATGAGAAATTGAATTCACTCTAACATATTTTCAACAGATTCAGGAGCTAGCAAAGTTGCAGTGATTTGGCGATAAGCTCTATTGAACGAAAACCAGACAAATGGAAAAAAGGGAACAAAGAAACAAGTATCGTTAATATCGTCTTAACTTCTTGCACACTTTGGGAAATGCTTTTTACAAGCTGAGTCCATTCTGTGTGCGGCGCACTACACCTTTATCAATGGGAAGCCAAATTATGTCTGTTCTCTAGTCAAGGTTGCCCAGAGACTCTTTTATGTCCTGTATTAAGGTTGAAGTGATCTTTCCTGCAACCGATTTTCAATTCGAAGTTATGGATACGGCATCTTCCACTGCTTGCAAGTATCCATATGTGCCCCTGTCGTTTGGCTCTGCAAGCCCGAGAAACAGAACCACCAATTTTTCTGCCTGGCTGGTTAATAGTTTTTGGCATCACATGGCAGTTATCGAATTCTTCTACTGTCAATTGAGCCATCGCATTGGAGTGAAAGTGCATTTTACCTTCTTTGATTTGACGTTATCTTGATCTGCCACGACGACGTATTTCAGAAAGGCCTTATGCTGGCTTGGAGTGATGTATTGGATGACCGAAGACAGTGGATTGAACACACTCAAATCTTTTAAACATCTAAGCCAGCATATATCATGTTTGGTATTTCCTTCGATGGCCAAATCAAGGGAGAGAGAGTGAGCTTTTATGCATCAATGTACACGTTTATCATAAGTTTTGCTATTTGTTTTTCAACTGAGCTCTTGCTTTTGCTACCGTGCTTCCTAATTGACTCTTTTGTAGTCTCTTTCTGGGGCTAAACGTGATGCCTGTTCTGCTTCAACAGCTTTTGCATGCATTTCGCTTCCAAGATGTTTAACAAGAACCTTTTTTCGTGGCATCGTTCCTTCACTTGTACAAATAGCTGGAATTCTCGTTGACTTGCGAAATATCATGACTGTGGCTTGCTGATTTTAAGAGGTATCAAAACGGACATAGCTTCTTCTTTTAATCCCTTCACCTAGTTTAAAATAATAGAAATTTGAACTAAATTTGTAGAAATACTGGCATCAAAAGATTCCATTTTTGGCTATCAGCTGAGGGTCCTGAGGGGTATACAATTGTAGATAAGGATGTATTTCAAGTGTCTATCAAACTTCTGGTACTGTTATTGTCATCTTCATTGACAAATGTACTTTGTTCATTTTCTTTGCTTTTCTAACTATTCGTTGGCAAGTTTGAGTCTTTATCTTCATTACTATCTTTGAGGGCCTCTTCATTCTGGTTGTTTTTAATCAAGAAAATAAGTTTGCCTTGTTGCAACTTTGTTTTCTCTTCGGTTGCATTTTGCTTGATATTGTTGTCTCTTTTCTTTGCCATTCCCTTTATTCAACCAGAGCATAATTTGCACATTCATGTGTCGTCTGGCAGGTGTTGAACAGAAAATATTGTCTGCTAGGCTACTGCATGATATGCATTTGTGCACTGTTGATTTCTCACCATCTTTACAATTGCTAGCAAACAGGCAAACAGACTGGCAAACAGGCTGACTGACTACTCAGTAATCAGTGAGCTTCTGCTAAATGCCCAGAGCATTTTAGGTCAACTGATAAACTGTCACTGAATTTTTTACCTTCGACACGATCAAATAACGAAACTTAAGTGAAGGATTGAGAAAACCACATTGAAACATAATTGCAACATACAAATAGCAAGTTATGACGTGAACACGAAGAGATCTCCCTACAAGATTCCCTCACTTCGCATGCAAAGGATATAAAATTTGCTATTGATATCAATCAATCCTTATCGTCTTGACTCCAGGGCCAAAAGAATTTGTCACAAACATCAAGGCGTTTAATGCTGGGGAATTGTAATTGAATCGTAGATAACATAAATGACCTAGCATTCTGGTACAGGAGACAGACCAATACAAAATGAATTTCATCATCAGTAGCAGCTATATTCAACGAATGGCAAATTCTATCAGCCCAAGGAGAAGCAGTTTTCCCCAATCCTCAAGTTTCAATTGCCAGATAGTGGGGAATGAGACCCAGTTTTGCAAGGTTTGAGCTCTTTTTCATACCTTATAGCACATCTGAGTAATGTTCAAACTTATATACAGTTTTTAAAGAGACATATGTGCAAATCTTTTTGTTAAGGTAGACCTACTCTTTAAAATCTTCCATAACTTTAGACCTAGAATAGGGAATTACTTTCGACTTCAGGGAAGATAAATTATTGGTTATATCTGCATCGAAAAGAGTCATAAGGCAGCGGGCAGTGCTAACCCAATTAGAAGCACCGAAATCAGCGTCATTTATTAGCATTTAAAGAGGGCTATGCGCATTTCTACAAGGATCAATATTTATCAAACGAATATTAAATGTTAAGATATCAATTGGTGCATACTCAAGCAAAAAACAACGACCTATTTCTGTGTAAGTGCCAAGGGACGTAGAAGAGCCTTTAAGGCCTTTAAATGTAATTTTTCAAGACAGGGCCACGTGCCCAACCCCTACTGAAGAGGCATAATTATACATAGGAAGTATAGCACTGTCAAAAAGAAATATAACCAACTAAGTATTAAAGCCATCCCTTCCCCGGCTTTCTAATAGAGCAAAGCGGTATTTGAGTTTGAGCTTTTTGTTAAATAAAATCAACTTGAGCACGGAGCGAACCATTTGATATTATAGTGACACTAACGTATTTGTACTCAGCAGATTCTTGCTATTTCGATATTTTCCTTCACTACCATAATCTTGTTTTAGAAGAATTTATCTCCTTATTAGTGGAAATGCAAAACCGATTCAAGTCGCTCTGTTTGAATTGCAGATCGTCAAGGGAATTCGCCAACAAAACTAAGATGTCAGCATAAAGAAGCAACATATATTTTGAAAACATCTAATCTAACACCAGTAGAAAGGTTCTTAATCTTTGAGTTAAAGTCGTTTGAAAAAAGAGTAAAAAGCAATTGACTAAGCAGGCAGCCTCGTCTGACATCACAAGAATATAGATCTCGCCCCATTGCACAAGTCTTCACTTTTGTATATAAGGAGTTAATTATACCTAACACTTTACCATTAATACCGTAATGCAACAACCTATCAAAGAGAATATTAAGTCAAAAGAATCAAAAGCTCTTCTGACATCTGCAAAGCGTGGGTAAGGGAATTTTTACTAGAGGCAATTTGATTCTCCTGTAGGATTTAAAACTCCTCCACTGCTCGATTCAGATGATTTAGAAGAATTACAAAGAATTCCTCTGTAAACGAAGCAGACAAAATGAGCTTTAGAATGTGGAATTGGGAGCGTTTCTTCCGCTATTCGTGTGAATATTTCATAAAAGCTCGCCTTAATCTATTTTCCAAATACGTTCAAATACCTACAGACAAATTCTTACATTATTAGTCGAAGGTCTAGAAGGGATAATATATTTGACGATGTGGTGTAAAATACTGATGCATTTATTTCAACTATTTTGTGACCGAGATGTTATTCGTCACATTCTGAGTTCTTCGCAAAGTTCGTAGCAAAAAGCCCAGATCAAATTTAACTACTTCGCCCAAATTTCCAAAGTTTCTAGATTATTTAGCAATGTTTTCAAAAAAAATAAGCATTCTGATCTATCTTGCCTCTTACCCACATTAGAACATTTGTTTATAATGTCATCTCAGATGTTTCTTTACTCGCAACGTCTTAAATGCTGCCGTCACAAACTTTTTGGCTAACATCATCTTTTTT
Organism: Catostylus mosaicus; assembly: GCA_964019065.1. Taxonomy (NCBI): domain Eukaryota; kingdom Metazoa; phylum Cnidaria; class Scyphozoa; order Rhizostomeae; family Catostylidae; genus Catostylus; species Catostylus mosaicus. The sequence continues at coordinate 3,736,825 of OZ025198.1, forward strand.
GGCCAATGAGATTTATTTCCACGATAGTTTAAAAATACCTATCCTCGTTCCTCCAAAATCTCAAACATGACAGTGTAGCCTATTTCTTGACTCCAGCTTATTTTGCAACGCTTGCATTTGTATCCCCAATACTCGTCTCAATGCCATCTGTGTTTCTATTGTCCATCAAGGGCATCCCCTCTGAGGTTTCCCCCTCATCATCGTAATTCAGTATATCTTTATTGCGTAGGACATCAGTCAACTGTTTTACCACCTAAAAGAAAGCATAAGATCTACTTAAAAGATACTGGAAAATTAAGTCAAATTTTATGAGACCGATGGATACAAAGATAAACAATTTTCATCAATGTAATAGCCACCACATGAACCGTAATTATGGACATAACCTATACCAAACCGAAACCAAAACAATTTTCTGGATAAGCAAATTATTTCTAAGCTTCACAAAGCTTTAACAAAAGAGTCCGTTGGTTTTATATGTCTAAAACCTGGCTCATTCATTCACTCATTAATTCAATAATCACTTGAATTCCAAGAAAGGAATCGATCAAGGATTTGAAAAAATGTATGGGTAATAATCTTACACAAGCCCTGGCAAACATTGGTTGACATTAACATGCATGGTTGAGTGAAACAACAATAAGCAGGAAGATGCTTTAGATTTATTGAATGGAAATTGTGTTATACAGGGCAATGCAAAGTCTGTAGATATGTGAACATCTACATTCCCAACAATACATCCAAATGCAGCGAGTATGCATTTCATCAGAAAATTCCTCACCGGTAGGGCCGGCTTGGGGGGGGGGGGCAGGTGTGGCTCCCCCAGCGATGCATTTTAAAGGGGCGCTAGCATAGCGAATGGAGCACCTGGGCAGGAAAAAGATACTGGCCTATTATCAGGCTGTTGATATAAACCTTAAGGCGAAATAGTGCATTCTAGCTATATGGAGAAATGTTGATAGGCATTACATCAGTTCAAAGCTGCTCACCAGGGAAATCGAGGTGGATGTTACACAGTAACTCGAAATTCCCTGTTCACACTTGTGGACTGTTCAAAACGAATTTCAGTTAACTGTTAAAAGCCATATAATTCTACGCTTTTCAGGGGGTAGCATAGTCAAATAACTTAGGTGAAACCGTAAACTATTATAGAAAACTGCCATCAGAACATTTACAATATATTTTACTTAACCCCCTGAAAAACTATCTTTTTCGGTGTTTGTCATTGGGCCATATGGCCCGTCCAAGGGTGAAAGGGTTAATAGAATAAATAATCAAGAGCTCTGAAGCATTCCACTAAGGTCTTTTGCGAAAATGGTTTCGGTCCAAATTGGTCTACAAATCCGAATAAAGGTGTCGGTTGCATGGACTGAGATTCATACAACAAAGTATTTACCTTGGGTGAAGAAATAAAAATGTGTTAAATGTTGAATTTATAAAATACTGTGCAGGAGCTCGGGTCAGAAGAAGAAGATGACGATGTCATGCATGTGACTTTCTTGTTGACTTGTCACAAGTCTGAGTTTCTGTTCTCACTCCATTCAGAACGCTCCCAACTTAATTCGCGCTCGCTTTTTTCGCTTTCATGTAACATATCAACTAGGGGTGATTTTACATCATGTATTAGTTAATGGGTGGTTTATTTACTTGATTTATTATCAAATTGGAATATAGCTTTTTTATGAGAATAGAGTTCCGTGGCGTAGCTAGCGGTAGCTGCAGGCACCCCGCCCCCCCCCCCCACACACATATAAAGAATTGGCCATTCATTTTGTCGAAAAACCTGACGGACTGCCGGAATTTTCGAGAATTATGACTCCTAGAATTTTCTCAAAATTCAGACTTGAGTATTATCCTAACAGCCATGATAATAACTTATACAGTCATAAAATTCACAGTCTCCATATGAATCTTGTCTAGCATGTGTAAATGTTCGAGATTACAGAGAAACCTCAGTCGGCACCGTCGATGGGAAACAATTGATGCTTAGACCTGATCAAGATTAAAGAAAATGCAATAATTTCGATAAGCTCTCAACTCAGTTCTCAGTGAAAATACTAAAGTTTGATGGTTGTTTTTTGCTTAAAGCGAAGCCAATGTTTGAAGTAATTTTGGACAATAAGATCACTAACTAGTGGTTCGTTAAGCTTCGCTTTTTTCTTGCTCAATTCAAGCATAACGTATCTGAGAATAACGTTTTTCAGGCATTGAGAACTCAAATTCAAATACTTTTCTTCTCGGGCCCAACCATGGTGAGCCTTTGATAAAAATACAAGATACAAGAGATTTTCTTATGCATGGAAATTAATTTCAAACAGTTGATAGGCATTACATGATTTTTGGCGCCAGTTACTGTATTATTGAGTGTATAGCACTTGTTTTTTAGTAAACTGGTTTATGATGAAATTGCTTGTTGCTAGGTTATCAAAAACAGTTGTCGACCATAATAAGGAAATATTTGAGGTGATCTGACTCTAATACATCAAGCTTGATTTGATGAAATATTTACTGCGACTCTCCATGCATTTCTGATAACCCTAAATGCCAAACTTTCTTGTCATGCTTATTTGCCAGTCACCTTTTAGCCATGTCACTAAAATTATTATATCTCGTCAAAACCTCTTGAATAAAACTGGCACTTACAATTGAGGAAAACCCAGGCGATTTCTTTATTACTGAAATAATTGTTGTTATTTGTCTTTTTCTTTCTTTCAGTTTAATAACCATCTTTTCAGAGATCTACCGATAGGAAAAACGTTGTATTTGTTCATTCAATTTTTACCAGCATTCACCTATGTAACTCAAATGAAACCTACCTCAAACCGAGTGCTCTGTGATGGTTATACCACTACCACAATCAATAAAATTACTTTTAACTGATTAAGGATATAAAAATAGCAACTACTTTTTTTACAGTCTACAGTCTGAATCTTCAACGTTTTACATTAGAAATGCAAAGTGTATTTTATGCATTTTAGGCGTCAATTGCGGTGCATATTTGGTTATATTAACTTCTACGGAGTATACCCGCCTACATAAAAATATCAGTTTTGATATACATATCAAGCTTTTTTAACATTTTCTCCATTTAATTCGGCTCCAATAAAAACCTTCTCTCATTATAAAAATATTCAGTCTAAAAGGAGCGATTGTATTGTCTTGAAGCTCATAATGTTTAAGCTTCTAAGAAAAACTAAGCTAAAGAAGGCTAAGCAAGGCATTCAACTACCTTACCTCGGCGTCAATAAAGCGTTTAACTAAGACCAACATGAAATCTAACACAGCCTCTGAATATCTTTGGTAAGTACTGCTTTGATCCTCTTTTATTTTACTGTTGTGTAATAATTCTTCAACTAAAGACATTACTGTGAGCAGCATTTTGAAATCTGAAAAAGAGCTAATCTCGATTACATATAAAAGTGAACTAGACTGTAGGCAAAGAAATGCATGGGCTTAATGTCTGTAAACCCGGATACTAATCATTTTTATTGGCACTTACTGACAAATTCAACCATGTTTATAATAGTCTGCACTTCTGTATACTAGAAAGTCATTCCTTTATCCAGCATAATAACACCATGTAATGAACAAAGAGTGAACATTATAAATAACCAGATAAATATCATAAACTATGCAATTTAAGATTGTAGCGTATTGTCTGTCTCTTCTCGATAAATAAGTGAACGCAGAGTTCTTAATTTTGCATACTGTTTTGCGAACCCGTCTACAAGAAGTTGAAGTCAGAAAATTCGTTTGGGAAGCGGCATTGCCTTCCCATTGTTCCATTTTTTGGCTAATTTGCATGTTATTTAGTTAGCATATACAAAAGGGTTTTTAAATTATTTGAACATACGAAAATAAAAAGTAAAGTCTTTTTACGTCTCTTTGCCTTTCAAAATATTATTTCGAACTATTCTTTCAATTCAGAAGTCAACATGTGCCCTCACCGAATAAAAAATGAGATATGTGAAACCATTTGAATATTTACTTCTGTAACTTCTCTAGACTATTATGCATGATTGGATAAAAGAAATTGCAATTTTTAGCCAATGAAAGCAAGTTGATTCATAAAATGTTACCATTTTTCTGAAATTTTAGCTTCTTTTCATTGTCTGCAGACATCAAAACGTTTAATACACAGCAAGAAGAAACGAGAGATGGGAAATTGCTTTCGAGAGGTGTAAAATATTTGCTTCCCTGAATCAGAATGATTTCTGCTATATTACCGCTGTCCTTGACTGCGGCTGAAAAGGAATGAAATTGAAGCAGGGTGAATAAACAGTTTGACACGTATACATCCATTTTCTATCATCCGAGTTTCAGAAATTTTTCAGTAACAGTCAAAACGAGAAACTTTTTTACACGTTTTCAAAGAATAATTCTCAATCAATTACCGACAAAATTCATTATAAATAGATCTTTTTTGAACATTTGAAGCCAATATTTAATGACATTTTAGGCAAGTCATGTTCAGTTATATTCAATCTTTGTGGTTCAATTTAACAAACATATTTATGAGCAATTTTTTCAAACATAAAGTAGGTTCGATGGGCTCGATTACGTCATTTCGGCAACTTATTCAAGGTACAAATACAAGAGTTATATTACAATTGCACAATTGCAGTGCTGATTCAAAACTGAGTCATCGATTACTGTTGCCGAATTAATTTTTAAACTTCTGGTAAACATAAACTTCCAGGCGACTTAAAAATATATTACATTTGAATTTAAACTTTATGGATAAAGATACAAATAGTTATTTGTTTAAATAGGAATAAGATTTTATGCATTGGTTTTATTTTGAGGTTAAGGCTGTTTGCTGCCACCTCAACTCCTATATCTCACCAAGAAATATCGGGTGTGTTTCCAGTTTGATTGCATGTCCGTTTGTGGGAAAATAATGAGGATTTTGGTAATTCATTTGCAGTGTCCTGTGTTTTTAGAGAAAAAAACAGATATGTATATATGCAGTGCAAGAAAAAAACATTACCAAGCGCAGAAACCCCTTCCTCTGTAGTTGTAAAGAGCTGTAAAATATGTAGCAACACTTGCACTGTATGTGGATGTTTTACACTGAAAAACAAACGAGCAGATACTGTACGAGGCTAAAAGAGAAGCATATTTACCAACAAATAATGCCCTACATACTATAACATGAGGCCGAAACATCTAGAAAAATAAAATATTATAAAAGAAAGAGAATAATAATTGTAAGGGCTCTATTAAAGCGAGAAAATAAGTTTTGCTGTGCGAATTAATGACAGTTCGTAGAAAAATTTATCTTTACACAGGAAGGATTCCGTAATTTTATAATAAGATTGACTTATTTTAAAACAGGAAGCAGTTGTCTGTCTTTCCCTCTTTACACAGAGACTCCTGGTGCATTGCATGGCTAATTCTTTTTGACAGAGTATCTCATTATAGATTAACATTGAAAACCTGCTTTCCCACCTAGCTTCACACGGAAAGAATGCATCAAGAAAGAATTTCAATCCTTAAACAATCTAATACGTCACTCCATTAACTTTTGGCCTTTTTCTATGCGATAAATAACCTTTTCATACGTTAAAATAACCGTAACACTGACACTGAACAGCTACTTGCTGTAACCAAACAAATATGTTGCTTTGACGATGTTTAAATCGGATTTTATGAAATCAGAGCATTCCAGTACGTCGTCAGTGCAAAACTAAAAGCAGTTACAAGTAAGGGCTCGTAGAAAATGTGATTGTTATTAGACATTTTTGGGGATCAATCTACATACTCAGAGAATATAAATAAATGGCAAATCTTACGCTGTTCTACGATACACATCGCAAATAATTGTTACAATTTTGGGTGTTGAAAGGTCTTCTAAAATACCATCGTCATAGTCAATAAGTCGATCGACAATGTCTGCAACGCCATTGAGTAATTCAGCTGATGCGAGAAAAGAAGATCAAAGAGTGAAGATAAAGTAAATATGGTAGGATACAATGGAACACCTGAAAGAAAAAATAACAAAAAAAACAAAATCAGCCAAAACAGCAAGCAGACCACAATTTTAACAACCCTGTTACTTCTAGAGGAGATGATTCCGTTTAATCCATAACTAAAACTTCCTATGGCTATGCTTCTGCTTAAAATTTTAAAAATACCAAATATATTTTAAAATTTCATTGGAGATCCATTTACTTGAGATCATAGGTCATTCTGCATCTAAGAATTTCAATTCAATGATATTGTGAGAGCGCTATCCTGCTTCACAGATGATCAAACTTCAATTTGTAGGTAGTGAAAGTTTAATAAAAAAGATAAAATTAGTGAGCTCTGCTACTATAGGGGAGATTCTGATTGCTCTTAAGCTGTCGGGTTTCCATAAATATATACAGCATATGAAGACAAACGTTAAAGCAAAGTCAGGATATGCAACTTTACATTTACAATTCTTATGCAATCATTCATCACTTTTGTAAATACGTTTGAGAAAAGTAGCGCTGTTTTGGTAATGGGTGGATTCAGAAAGTTCCAAGCATTACAGCAGACAAAAAAATTCATGTGTGGCATATTTGTGATTATGGTTTTAGTTGATTATGATAGTGCTTGTTAACAATGGTGGTCATATTTTTATCTCAATACCAGGAGAATTTTCGAGTTTCAAAATAATTTCGCTTCCTCTGTAAACATTATGTTAGATACACAACGCTACTTTCCATTGTTTTATAAAAAGAAATCTCTTGAGCATAATAAGCATCATCGATTCTTTTTGAATTAGCTTGCAATGCACATCAAATTTTAGTCTCCCATACTGACCAGACCCACAGTGGCTAAAAAAATTTTTTGGATGTAATCTTTAAGAAGTAAATTTTTAATATCATCAGTACTTCTGCTTTTAAAAAATTTCTTTCATCAGACCGAGGTTTATTGGTATTTTATCATTCATTGTTTTAAAATTAATAGTTTACCCCTTGTTACTCAAATCCTTTTGCTTCAATTAATACGATTTACTGTAGAATAGAGATTAGTTGGAGTAACTATGTTAAGCTAGCCTTACCATTCAGCGAATTTTCCAAAATGAATATAAGCTTCTTAACCACAAAGCGACTTTTTAATACTTCAATCCATTGTAACCGTATATCTTTATGTGACAGACAAACCCCAATAAACCTAAAAACATAGCATCAAGTGATTTAAATACAATAGAATGATATACATTGGTTTCAATGGCAAGATTGCATGGAGCCTTTTGGCACATTTTAAAAGCATGGACAAGTACATCAAGCAACGGGCCGCGGCAACCATAGCAAAAAAGCATACACAATTAATTTCATGACAGTTATAGAATACTCTCTGCAGATACTTTATAAAAACACCTTTATCTATCTCGCCGCAAAAAGAGAAAGATGAAGATGTGAGTGGACTTGGTCCGATTTCAGTTTGCATGGATTAGCTTGTTTGGTAGCGTTTCTATATGTACATAGTTATGTAGCGCCAATTTTAAATAAATTGATTGTTATAGAATTAAAAAAAGAAACGCAGACAGCATTGTATGTCGGCGAAAAAACCAAAATCGACGTTTCATAGGATGATATTCAGGGAAGGCAGTGCACACCTAAATTACTGAAAGCATTTTAATCCATGACTCTCATGATTTGAAAGGTAAAAATACAAACGATGCTGGTAAGGAACAGATCTAGTCGGGGACAACTTTTATTTTAACTTTACGTTCTCTTTTTATAGCCTTAGTTCTATCTAATATTGTAATTTAGGTTAGGTTAGTAGATTTCGTTTGTTATTAGTATTAGTGCTTATTTTTAACCTTTAAAGAGGTCAGGTTGAAAAACAAATATATGTATAAACCTTTAACCTGTATAAATATCATAAAATGAAATAAATGGAATGGAAGATAATGGCTTCTATACATTTTTTGAAAGAGTCACTTTAACTTAACGTGGAAAGGCTATTTAAATAACCCCATGTGTCTTTGTATCGATACTCCTTACACAACTTTGCGATTGAGCTTAAAGTTAATCCAATTTTTTGCAAGTGGTTAAGATTTTACTTAAAGTCTAAAATCTATTAAAGCTTAGTAAATCAACGGGTATTGATGATCTACCCACGGGTAGGAAGCTGCATGCAACATAACCGCCATTCTGGTCCGCTTCATTAATCTCTCCATGCAAATAGGGATAAAGTTGTCCCAGTACAGAGATCTGGTCCCTTTTCCAGCTTTGACAATACTGGCTGATTTCAAAACCTCCGGTATTGTCTTTAGGTTTGAAGGCAGTCATGACTGTTAAATAGATGCGTTAAAAAAGGTAAATGATGTTCCCAAAGCCAAAGGAAAGACCGGCTGTTCGGCAATTCCGTTTGTATATTGCAGATGGACAGGCAAACTCGACGATGATTTTTACCATTTTTAAACTAGCATGATTTCTTTGATCTGTTACACTCGTCAAAAAGAAAGCTGAATACCTATGGTTGGACCTTCATTTTAGATCTTACTTGAACTTTTCATATGAATGCTTCTGAACAGTGTTTAATGCAGCGCTTCCGTTATTTTGTTCAAAGCTTCATTTTCTTCAACATCATACCATTCGTCAAAGCGAAAAGCAAATGTTTAGGTGTGCACTCTTTTCCGATTATATATTTGCAAGTTTGGAAGGCCCAAAAAGGTCTTCTAATCCAACGCAGAAAGAAGTTGAACTGTTGCAAAAAATGATTCTGACTGAAGTCAAACTTTGTGGCAGAAAATAATTCTGCTTTGAAAAACATGTTAATTAGGAACAACTGACACAGTAAAAGGAAAGTATTCCAGATGTGCAACATAGTTCCAGTACCCTTTGGTTTCTAATAGACGGGGTATTGGAATAGCTAATAACAGCGAATCGCATGGCTTCGTTATTACATGAAAGCTGATCTTGGCCGGAATTTCATAGCCGGGAGGGGGGTTGGAAAAGTACATTACCTGGTGGGAAAATTTCGGAAATAGTAATTAGAGGGGGTCCATTAGGCAACAAAGAGTACCCGTTATCACATGGAAGAATAAAGAGTGAAAGAGGAAATAGGATAGCATGTTTAAATTTTGATTATGGCGGATGTATTACAACAGTATTCGAGTGGATAAATCAGTAGTAACAAGGATAGTTTTTTATTTGCAATGCAGGACATTTTACATAATGCATTTTTGAATCTCCAAGCATCATGACAACAGCTACTAAAGCACTTAATGGCCTGTAATACCTGTAGTTTTTATGAGGTTTTCGTAGTAGAAAAGCTGGTGAATGAAACTAGACCTGCCTGAGCAAAGCTTAATTTTTCATTAATGTTATTGATCGCAGGACTAGTTGATTGCATATAACGTTATCTATGGATGAACGAACGAGAAGTTGAAACCAAAATTCAACAATAAAGCATGAACGCCTCTAAAATTAAGCAGAAGTAAATTAAAGAATAGTAAATACCGAGCCAATTCAGTGAGCGTCCGCACATCCGGATTATCGATGTGGCAAAGTGTTGCCTCACTGCAAATGAAAGAGATAATCGCTTAAGAATATAGATAAACAGTAATTAATATTCAGAACAACAAAGGTATCCTTATTCCACATCCTAGCTTAAATACAGGATTGGTTAGTTATGTAATATCAAATACTGATTGCCAAATTTAATTTTTGTCAAAAGCATCACTTCTATTCGTTTAACTGCTATCGCATTTATGAATTTTCCCTTAACTTGTCACTTAAATGCTACAAGCGGTCAAAGTACCGTAAAGGCTTTATGAAGCACCGTTTCTATTAAATCTGCAATCAGGATGAAGCGATTTCAATAGTAACCTACCCAGGGAAATGTGGCTTAGAAAGTTTTCATTAGTTACAGAAATCTATGGGAACCGCTTTTATTTTCCTTTGAAAACAATATTAGAGTAAGATGATTATCTAATAGATGATCGGGACGTAACAGTTGATTCGAAGGGTTCTGATGATGCTTCTGATTTCATTTCATTTCATTTCATTTCATTTTCATTTTTCATTTTTATTCATTTAAGGAGGGTTGTCCTTCAACAAGTTGGTTTTCAAGGGGCCCTCCGACAAAAATATTATTGACTATAAGATACAACGTAAAAAGCTATTAATTTAAATTAAACCATAAAACCCTATTTACAATATTCAAAATCTTTTTACAGTGATATTAAAGTTGCAAACCTTAAATCAAAATATAAGAAAAAGTTTCAGATAAATTTCTTGAAACTATATAAGGAGGTTGTCTGATGAGCGTGAGTAATTAGCTATGGCCCGCAAGAACATGATCAATACAGCTATCACAAATTTATCAGCTGGCAATCAACACCGTAAGCATGATCGCTACAGTAATAGGAATTGATAGGAAGCTTGACTTAAAACTATCCTGTCCAATGTTTTCATCATGTTTGCATGTTATGGTCTTTCGTTCCTTTGCAGATGCCTTTGATAAACAGCCTTTTGAAAACAAATATTTGAATACTGCAATGTACATGATACTTTTGAAGAGGAATTTTTTTGAGAATATTAAAAGCTTAATGATTCTTCTCTCATATAATGAACACATTAATTAGCAAGAAAAAATTAGCAAGCGCTAACAATGATGAATACCTTAATGTAGAATGTGCCATCATCGCTTTGCACACTTCGCTCGTACAAGCCATGTTTGCTAAGATTCCCATGCAAATTTCCTACAGAGTTAAAAAACAATAAATAGAAACTATATAGGCCATGAAGTATGAGCAATGTACTTCGATGAAAGGTGGTGCAGATTATGTGCAAACTAACTTTATCTAAACATATCCGCACTACAGGATATCAACAGGGTTGGCCCGGGTTACAGAAATCGTCACTAGTGTTTAAAAGTAAAACCACAGCTGTCATCTGGTGTTGTGCCATTTGTTCCTTATACAAATGTTCAAACGAGTCTAAACTGTGATCATTTCATTGTAAACTTTAATACAGAGCAAACGCAAATAAATTTCAATGCTTGATTTCACGCCGTTTTAAAATAACACTCAGAAGCAAGAGAACTGCCAAATATTTATGTGAAAGTAACTCAGGCAATGACCTGAAAAGATAATTGTATCAGCCAAAGACTACCTGAATTCAACGAATGCAATTTAAGATCATTATATAATGATCAGCTAGCAATCAAATTCCAACACGGCCTCTAAAATAAGAATGACATTCAATAAGCTGTTCACTGTGGCATACGTACTAGCTTTCGTAAAGAATCGGTTTGCATAATGACATCTAATATCAGATCAATGCCATCTTCTTCAAGAAGATATTTGGACACATCCTTAATAAATACAGATCAATGAGTTACTAATGTATCAAACAATACAAGTTGCATACGCAGGTAATATTTAGAAATTGTATGCAATAATAATCATGAGTAAATCACAGTCAATTGAAATTTTTAACATTAAGTCAATGACAGCAATGTTGAGGATGCATAGTTGGGAATGCTAATTTGTGAGTTGGATGCAACTAATGGCAGGTTTAAAACCATTGCAATATAACACTTTTGGCAGTAGCTAGAAATTATGTGAATGATTGCTCTCATACCTATACCTGGTGTTTATGGAGAATATTAGTCCCCTAAATGTGATATTTGATGTACAAGGATAAAAAAATTCGCAAAAAAGCGCTTTTACTTCTTGTTAATTTGGCATCACAACCTCTAGGACAAAGATGAATTGAGTGGCATAGATTAATATGACTGATTACTGCTGTAATCATAACATACGACGTAAGTCACTGTGATAAAGCATGCAAAAGCAGTCGAAAAAGTATGGTCAATAAAGTGGCTGAAATTGAAAAACTTGAATGCGTTAATGCCTTACCGAGTCCATTGTCATGTCCCATAATTCACATAATTCTTGTTCCAACTCACAATTGATTTGGTTTTTAACTGTCATATTTGTTTCTGTTTCACTCCCAGATTCATTTTTCTTTGTCTTCTTGCTATTTTCATCGAAATCACTCTCATCATTTTGATCATTCACATTAACACTTGCTCTTTCATCTTCCATCATATGCAACAAAACACTTAGAACCCATTTCTTGCTATATGCAGTGTCCCCTGCAACAGATGTGGCATTATCAAACAACGAACAAAAGAGAGGAAGAAAGCAACACTAGACGATTATGTGAATTTTACAACAAATATAACACATATTGTTCTGAAGCAAAACTTAACCAATTACCTATTTTGTCGGTCTCAAGAATGGCTTTTTCCTCGGCTGTCAATGGTGGTGGCTGTGGATTACTCGAAGATCTTAAAGCATCATCATCCATTCTATACAAAAATCAGACAGATAAAAATTGCCTTGACCCATTTAAAATGCGCAAAATTGAAGCAATACAATTATTAAAATGTCTCCATTTACGCAACAGATCTGAAACTTTCAGCAGCCTTCTTGGCAGAGTTGACAAAGCCTTTAAGCAGGCACGCCAGAGTGGGGGTGGGCTGATTGTTGTAGTTCCCGTACTTTGAAACAAGCTATGGGCTAATTGACCCATCTCTTGATTATTTTCTGTGAATGAAATTTAGCATAGATTCAACTTTTTATACCACAAGAAATATGACTGATAAGCTCCTCCTGATTGCCTCATTGCAGATTGTTCTGATAAACTTAAAAAGAAGTGGGGGAACTCAAAGATAATGAGGGAGATGGTAAACAGTCATTTAGCTTTTAAGGATTCTTTAAGGAGGTGCAAAACTATCTGCCTAGTAGGTTATGCTCAATTTGATATGATTGAAAAGGGTTCATGGAAAGTTTTCAGATAGATTTTTTTTGCTCTCCACTACCTGGGCAGAGAAGGGTTTGTGATTTCATGTATTGTAAAATTCTGCCTGGAAAATATCTTGGGCCCGATTCATGGATGTAAGTGCATGATAAAGAACTTTCAACAACATAGTAGGATCAAAAACAGAACATCAGATGCGAGATGAGAAATCAAAAGATCTATATCTATCCCTCTTCCTATCTACATGCCAGTCTCCTTGCCCTGCCCTACCATCTTCCCAGTCTATCCATCTATCAATCTTCCTATCTACCTATAAAGTTAAGTACAGCATTCTGGTTGTTCCTTGAAATCTGCAGCAAGTTAGGCACTGATTCACCGTAATTTTTGCATCATAAAAATAATTAAAATCATCATATGCACCATCTATTACATATATTGTATGTGAAATTAGCTGTGGACTGACCCTGAGCTATCTTACTTATTGATACGATAACAATCTGCATGACATAATCTACAAAACCTGAACATTGAGGAATTGTGCGGTAAAATGAATTTCACATTTATTAATGACTATGTTGATTTCATTGACGAGTGTGTGATCTAACAGAAGGAGAGATTAAGATCTTGTTACAAAATTCATTATAGTAATGAGGCAGAACTGGTGTGCTGAAGAAGTAAATGATCAGGCAGGAAAAGTCAGAAGAGAGGAAAGACTAATTATAACACCATAAAAAGAATAAATGTAATTACATGCAATCATAGAAGAAAACCAAAATACTGTCTTACATATTCTCAGATGCAGTGGAGATGTAAGTGCATGGTAAAAAACTTTCAACAACATGGCAGGATTAAAAACAGAACATCAGATGTCATTAGGGAAATTAAAAGATCAACTTTTCATTTACACTTGTTCTATTGTTTTTGATGCGAAACCAGGCAAACCAGATCAAAAACTGTAATAGGGAATTCTGTAAATTCCGAGTGATCAGAAGGAAAACGGATAAGCATTCTTGATTTTTAGGTTGTTGGAATTTAAGGGATAAAAACATAAGATGCACTCTTTAAGAAGAAGTTAAATAAAATTTTGTTCTCAATGGCTTTGGCACTTTTTTCACAACACAATACAGTCCTTTTGGAGGTAGGTGTCTTAGGCTGGTTTAGCTGATACTATGCACAAGCTAACTTTTACTGTTTGGAGAATCAGAGGTAAATATCAACAAATTTGGGAAAATGATGAGGTATGTGCAATAGCTTCTGTTTGGTTTTGAGAAAACTATGATTCATTTAGTGTAAAACTTCAACTGTCAATTTACTGTATCTTGTGATTGGTATTCTATGATCAACAACAGAATTGCCAAGTTTTTGAATATGCAAAGCTTTAGAAAATAGTTAACGTTCAAGAGCCAGAAATGCCTTTAAAATTAGCAAACAGAAATGTTGCAAAAGTAGAGATAAACCAAAATCCAGACGAATAGAATTGGTCTATAAAAGCTAGCTACAAAAGCCCAATAAAATGATTTATTATAACAGAGGTGCTGGGGGATATGATAAAAGGAATGAAGCAATGATGATCTGAGAAGGGTTTCATGATAGAAGATAAGATACCAAGGAAATTTTAAAATAACAAGTTTATAATTAACATTAATGAATTTCAATATCCATCAGGCATAGTAGAAGGACCTCTTAGCGCATTCCTTGATGGTGATATAAAAATTAGCATGCTACAGTAGTGGCAAAAATTTTTATTTCTTCTCAACTGTCTTGGCAGCGCTCGGGACGAAATAGACAAGCCGGGACGAAATAGACAAGCAGGGACGAAATAGACAAGGATTGTTATAACTCATAGAAATGACTAGTAACCGAAACGAAACTAACAGATTATGAATCGCTGTCGCCCATTCTACCTTTTTGATGAGTTTGTAATTTCTTTTTTGGTTGTTTTCTTGCTGAAAACTCGAATTTATTTTCAAGCTACGAGCGGCCTAAACAGCTAGCGCCTTCGCAGCAACGGCTCAAAATAAGCAAGAAGCAATGAGCGCTCGGGACGAAATAGACAAGTCTTTTTATTACTCAAAGAAATGATCTGCAGTTAAGATGAAATTATCATAATATGAAACACCGTCGTCTATATTACATAACTTTGTTATTTTGACGTATTTTACTCCGTGCTATTGTCTTATTGCTCTTGGGACGAAATAGACAAGCAGGGACAAAATAGACAAGCCGGGTCGAGATAGACAAGCAGGGACGGAATAGACAAGTCTTCTTATAACTCTTGAAAATGATAAAAAACCGAAACAAATCAGCCAGAATATAAATCACCCTCTCAAAATCTTTTTTGATATTTTCATAATGTTTAACTTGTTGTTTTCATGCTTTTTTCTTGAATTCATTCCAACAATGACAACCATGCTTGCGGCAGATAATATGCTTATTTCTGGGAAAATGGATGCTAGTTAGTTGAGCAGCATATTTGTAATAAATGGATTTTAAATTTGACATTTAAACTTGTGTTAGGTACGCTCTCAAATATCACAATCACCCAAAAAAACTGGGTTCGTCAGATAATTGAGCACAATGTCCAAAAATTAGGATAGAAAAGTGACGGAGCTGTATTCGATTTATTCATGCTAAGTACCAACGTAAATTTGTGAATTGACGTTCAAAAAGATAAAAAAAGCTTTAATGTTGGACTGCATTATGCCGAAATTGAGCAAGTTATACGCCCCCCCCTCCAAACCCCACAACCACTGCCACCAACGCAACTTTATCTGAGGCCATGCTGCAAGGCCCATGCAGAACAACACCCTTTTTGTTATTCTTATCATTATTCCTACAAATAAAAATTATTTTCAACTGTGTTCCTAAATGTCCTGTGTGTAGTTTTTTGCTAAGCTACCTGGACATATGTTGCAAACTGCTTTTCCAGGTAATTCTCAACTTTTTCCTTCTTCAGCAAACAGCCATAACGTGAGACAACAACAACGTTGAGAGATACAACAGCAACAGCAATACACTGATCACAGAGATGCAATATACAATGCCTCCTCCAGATATGCAATAAACCAAAAGCTTCGATCGTATTTCATTGTATTATATTGTGTTGTGTTGTGTTGTGTTGCATTGTATGGTATTGTATTGTATTGTATTGTATTGTATTGTATTGTATTGTATTGTATTGTATTGTATTGTATTGTATTGTATTGTATTGTATTGTATTGTATTGTATTGTATTGTATTGTATTGTATTGTATTGTATTGTATTGTATTGTATTGTATTTTATTGTATTGTATTGTATTGTATTGTATTGTATTGTATTGTATTGTATTGTATTGTATTGTATTGTATTGTATTGTATTGTATTGTATTGTATTGTATTGTATTGTATTGCATCAAGGGTGGCGCCACCGGAGGGGCTCAGGGGGGCAGGAGCCCCCCCGCTATTACTGCTAGCCCCTCCGTCGGCACTTCATTTTTGAATATTTTAAGCACTGTCGGCACTTTGATAATTTGCACCTCCAAATTCATTGACTGTGCCGCAATGAATCGATGAGTGCCTGGGATTTAGATACAGTTATAGACAATTTTTAAACTAAATTTCCATGTAGAATTGCGATCGTTTAACTCATGTTTTTTTAATTACATTCTAAGCCTTAACATTTGCTTGCTTGATGTGTTTTTGATGTGTCAATTCTCTGACTCCCCGATCATTTTACTTGCTGTCGGCAGGGGACAATACTGAAGCCCCCCTCAATTTCTTCTCTGGCGCCATCCCTGTATTGCATTGTATTGTATTGTATTGTATCATATTGCAATTTCAAGGATTGCATAAAGCACTTCATTTGCTGCATAAAAACACGTGTATTTGTTTTCATGGAAGAAACTTTTAATCAGATTTTTGCATTCTTTGGCATTTTGGGCTGTTTTAATCTCATCAGGAAGCGAATTCCAGATTTCGGCCCTTGGAAACTGAATGATTCAATACCATAAGGTGTAGTTTTAACCCATGGAAACAAAGGGTAACTTTGCATACATAGGTTATGAGTCGTTGTTCTTTGTAAGAAATAGTCTTTCATGGAAAAAGGATTGAGGTTGTTGAGAGTATTATGAACTTCAAAAGCTTCGACTCTAACTGATGTAATGTATTGATGGTAGTTTCTTCATGCGGCAAGATCTCTTTGATCAGCTCTCTGAAATCCCTGTTTTAAATGTCAATCTAGATAATAAATCTTTGTGTGACTTGCTTTTGTTTGGAGACTCTCAGTATAATGCCATTATCAATCGAATGATTCTTGAAGCAACAATTTTGTTTATCACATATTTTAGTCTTCTCTTTTTGCAGGGCCTTCGAGAGCCAGTGCGGGCCCCGGGGTATTTAATTACACCGGGCACCAGTGAGCAAACAATTTTCTCATTGAATAAAACTTTTTTGGACCCCTTTAGGGGCCCGGACCTTCGACCCCGCCTACCCCCTCTCGACGGTCCTATTTTTTGTAATATTTGTCTTGTAAGGAACTACTTCCTTGCCCCACTGTATAGCCTGATCTGTTTCCATGTCAATGTGACGGTAATCCATCAATTATTAACAACAATAATGTGGATGGGGGTTACTTCCTTATGAGACACCCGGTTAAGTTGTTGTTTATCTTTTTTGTCATTTAGATTATTTGGTTTTGTTCTTTGTTGTACTTTTTTTGTGCTGTTGTAGTTGGCGATCGATGATATCATGTTTTTTCGGCTACGGCAGACACATAATTGACAAAATATAAATTTAATAAATCTACGAACTTATTTGTAATTGCTTTGGCTATAATAATTCTACTATTTTTCATTATTTGTTTTGTTTTTGTTATTGCTATTGTACTTAAAATTAAAATTATTGTTATTATTGTTATCACTTTTAGCAATATCATTCTTTTATTTTTTTGTTTATTTTATTTTATTCTACTTTCAGTTTCGTTATTACTTCTTACTGTTGTTGTTGTTGTCGTTATAAACTGCTTAGAGTTTTACAGCGTTGTACAGTTTTAAGTCAATATTAACTAACGTCAACAAAACTATTATTAAGATATGAAAAACAGGTCCAATAGAAGATTTCTAAGAAATTTATTATTTATATACTTGTTTGAGTTATGCCAAAAACGTAGTCAATAGGACTTCTGTAAAGTTCAATGATAGCTTGTCAGCAAATTTTTAAAAAACACCATGAATATAACGTTATTTGAAGTTTTAACGGAAAAAGAATTATTTTACGCGACTGGAATTATTACAAACAGAACAAGTAATTTATACGCTTAAGGAAAATATGAATTCATTCTGATTTCCAGCTTTAAACTGGCAATTTCCAAGACTAATGCTTTGCTTTCAATTTCTTTCTTGAACTCATTTGCAAATGATTACAATTCGATTTCAAAAGTTTCCTTAACTTCTTTATCAGCAATCACCAGTTCAGACAACTCATACTTTGCCAATGATTTTGGGAGGAGAAACTTGAAATGCTTGTTACTAAACCTTGCCCGTTAAATCGCATTAGAAGCTGCATAAGAGTGAGCACCAAGACCTTGCAAGAGCAGAAGTTGTCATCTGCACTGACTCCCAAGAGATACGTAGTAGCTCTCAGGGGCGGATCTAGATAGGAGCAAGTTGAGCGTGTGCTCCAGTCAGAAATCCAGAGTAATGGACTTTTACCGGAATTCGCTTTCATATCTTTCCAACATACATGTACAACTTCTTGAGGCTGCATATTGTATAGGTTTTTCATTGGAAACCATGGCGGAGCTTGCATAATCTAATTTTTCCTGATTTAACTTTCGAAGTAAATGCAAAGGCGCTTTCAGTTGATTTGCTCCAGGTGGCGACGTCATATGTCTTGCATCCAATCAATTCACCGGATTTTGCTCCAGTTGCAGCAAATTTACCCCAGAAGACGGCAAGTAGCCAATTGCAGCACACAAGAACTGGAGGAAAATCCCCCTCTCTGATTGGTCCGCAGCCTTCACATGCAGAAAACACATCGACTTCGGAGCAAATGAGAGTGAATTGGAGCATTCCAGGGCGAAGTAAAAGAGATCGACAAGGTGCTGCATGAAGTTGTGAAGGAAAGAATAGAATAAAGTTGTTATTATTGTTTGGGCCTTCAGGATTTTAATTTCCTTTTCCGATCTATACTTTTCAAGACTCAGATTCAGATTCCGGACTGTTACTACGGCCTCTCGCGTCTAGTAGGCCTAAAACAAGGTTGACGTCTGCTAACAACTTCTATGACCATTTAAACAGTTTATTTATATTCTCTTCTATGGCAAAAGTCAATTTATGTATGTGCAACAAGGCTCAAACTCTTTCCTTGAGACTGATATCACACTCTTGGTAAAATCTTTTTCTTTGTTGGAAAAAAAGATGAGCCGTCTTTTTCTGTCAAAATGTAAGGTTTTTTACAAATCAGTTTTGTTGAGAGAGGGAGAGTTGGGTAATTAATGTGAGGTCTGGCCCTCAAAGGAGCCATGAATTTTTGGGGCTCATATTGGGGCTTGAGCATTTGTGTTAAGAAGCTGAATCACTTTTGTTGCTTTATAAACTATTTGAATACCTTCCATTGCACAAGACTTGATGTTTATTGTAAGGGCTACAACCCTTTGTTTTGAAGGAATCTCAAAACAAATCATTGGTTATTGCTCCACATTAAAGACTTTTTTTTAAACTCAAAGTCAAACTAAATAGTTTTTATCTTGTGGGTCACAATTGCATGTTTCTAGGAAAATGTTTAATCATCAGGGCTGAGGAGCCCATTGCCACTTCCACAAAAAGACCACACTGGCTCTCAACAGCCCTGTATCAACTTCTGGTTCTAGAAATGTTAACTTTTTAAGGGAATGAAAAAATTGTATAAAGACAAAGACTCTCGTCGGCACATAAATAATATTATACGGAGCAATTCAAGGAGGTCCTAAGTAAGTTTTCCAGACGTCAAAATAGATTAGAAATGAAAAAAACATGGCTTTGCCTCTAGTAAAGTTTGCTCCACTCAAATTTTGGGCTAGATCCGCCCCTGGCTCTATGTCTGAAATTGAGCAATTCACAAGCCAGGAAGCAACTCAGAGGTCCAACTTAGGCGACTGTAATTTTTTTGATGCAGAATTCATGATACGCGGAATGCGGAAACTATGACCTTAAACAGAACAAATTAAAAACTATCCATCTGTTCTTTAATGCTTTTTGCAATATCCCTTTCCTTTTCTTTCCTGATGTGAGAATTAGGCGAGTGAAAACCTTCATGAAATTAAAAGACCATCCTGTTTCGCACAGTTACTTTAATGTTAGAGAACTTCGGTCTGCTTAAACTCTCAGCTCCCCCCCACCTGTTCAAAGATTGTCCGAAAAGACTAGAAATGTCTCTGAGCAAACCGAAGAAGTCCTTATCGACAGTGTCTACTGCGTCATTTATGTTAAGGTTGAGGTTATAGCAGCCACAGTGCACAAATGGGACAGGGAAGGAAACCATTTCTTCAATCATGAATTGCAACCCTGAATGAACTCCACTCGTTACACTAGCAAATCTGATTCCTTGAAAATGAGAACCAGAGAGAAATTTTACAACCAATACCTTCTCATAAATTGTCACATTATTCACAACGAGGCTCGACATGCTATCATGCTCATAATCTTCTATGATATCCAAAAGTTCCAAGTAACACATGAGGGACGCAGGAAACATTTGAATTTTGGGGGTTCTGTGGTTTGCTGGGAAAACTGATCCAAAACTTCATGCCGAATTTAAGGTGTGCATTGATAACCACAAGATGATTGGTCTTGCCCCGTCTGCTGCAGTCAAAATCAAAGCAATTATTGTTAAAAACGGAGGTAGGTCACTGTTCTTTGAGCACTCATCCTTATTTAAACCAAAGATAAATTGCCAACAAGTGCCAAAACTTCCCATCTGACATCAATATCGAATTTATTAGCCTACAGCCCAGGCATAAGACATCAGCTCTCTGAAATCAATCCATAATGCACACAACTTGAAATTATAGTTGTCATGTGAAATGCCATTAATTTGCTGTAAATTCCATAGATGTATGCATAGCAATAACGAAGCTGTTTTCTGGCTCTCCTTGTACTTCAATCAAGATTTTCATACATCAATTTTGCTGAGAAATCACGCCCGTTTTCCACATTTTCAGAGTGGATTATCATTTATCAAAAGTGGCACTTTCGAACGGTATTTTCTGACTTGTTTTCTAGATGCCGTTGTCATGTCCCCCCTTTTCGTTCCTCTTTTTAGAGATTCTCCGTTTCCCAATTCCTGTTCCCCGGTCTCCTTTTTGGAAGTAGCCATAACAAAACGTCATTCCAGAGTATAAGAACAATAGAAAACAATTCCGCTACATTTCCTACTTTTAATTCGACCCTAGCGCACCGCCTGTTCTGAAGCCCCCAAGAAAACTACCTATAACTGTAAAGGATAGCTGCAAATTGGTGTTAAAAAACTGACGAAGTTAGATAAAATCGAGCTGGGTTTCGGCAGTACCTGTTATGTTAACGGGAGAGTTTATTTTTATTTAGAAACCCAGTCGCTGAATAAAAACATTTAAGAGAAGAAACTATAAACTCCCAGAAATAGAAAAAGTGTTACCTGATTTATCGAAAGCAAAAAAACCATACGAAGAGTGTCTATTTTAAAAGACCGAAGGTTGATACTTCCTGAAGATCATGGAAAAGATAAGGTCAGATCTTTTTACTTCTCAAAAGGACATTTCCTTGCTTTTGTAGACTAAAACTCAGACTTGTTTGAGTTAGACAAGCTCTATGACGAAAAAGCTTAATCAGTCTTTCAAAGCTTAAATAACATTTTGCAAGACACGAGTTTCTAAATCAAGTACTTGCAAAGTAAAAAAAGGATGATAAAGGAGTCTAGCTTACAAGAAGGCTGAGAAAATAGAGATATTGAAAAAGTCTAAAATTGACCCAAACAAAAGACAACATGAATGCACTCGCAGTAATAATAAAAAAATACGGTTGTATAAGAATTTGGAGAGAAAACACTACAAGGATTGCCAAATCGTCTCGCATGAATACCTGCAAATCGAAGCTACCATACACCAACTTCAATAGAATTATGCAACTTGAAGTGATCCTATTTACTGAATAACAAATGGTGAATCAACGGTCTTGCTTCCCTCCATGTTATATTCATTTCTATATTCCTTTAATTGAGCATCAGTAAATGTAGCACCGGTTTGAAAATTGGAACTTTTTCCGTCTGTAAACTTGAATTCTTTCAAAACATCGTAATCTTTTCTGCATCAACAGATTTTCCTTCTTCATCTTCTCAATGAATAGACCACCAGTCACCAAATCGTAATCTTTTTTGTCATTACCCTAGCATCAAGAGTTGATTGAGTCTATGGCCTATTTTCCTTTGATAACAAATTTAGCATGTAATTTTCTATCGATCGGATGTTTCCCATGTTGCGGAAGGGTCTAAAATAAGTGTGGCATCAATATATCAGAAAATTCTTCTCCAAGGACATCATTGCTGATTTCTAGATAGGTCTCCATTATTTTAGCATTCAAGTTTTGATTTTTACGCTCAAATCACGAACCTCTTCCATATTATTCGTACCTTCGAAATCACTTGAACCCTGCACTGAACGTCCACCCTTTTCATATGTAGGCAACAAATGACGTCTCATAGCACACTCTCCTTCTCTTTGATTTTCTTTTCCATCCTCAATCTCGCTTTGAAGCTTTTTGTCTTACACTAGCATTAATCGGAGATCTACGCAATAATTTTTATATTTAAAAATTTCAAATAAAAGTGAAAATTGCACTTGATTTAAACCAAAAATGGCATGACAATTGAATCTGACGTTTCATCACGCCTATTTTTTTCTTGTTCTCGGTTCCAAATTCCACCTTGATTGTGATGACTACGGGCACATAGGCTACTAAATGTTGAATAAGCCTATTAGACAGCAGAACTAGATATTAAAAAAGGAAATAAATCACAATTTTATTATTACATTTTCGAATTCAGATGTTTTAAACATCTTTGCTATATATGTGTAATGATACGCAACACCTTTTACGAAACGTTTCTCAAATTAAGCTTGGCTCTTACAACAACCAAATCATGTCTTAAGATAAAGGTATTTAAAATAAATAAAAATTTAAGCAATGTACACAAATATGACGATTTATTGGAAAACAAATTTTAAGATAAATTTTACGGAGAGATATATTTTCTCATATTTTGGAATGTATAGCGGGAAATATAAATCCTCTCACTTTCGTTGAAGATGTACAATAACATTAAATTTCCTCAGGTTGCAGGAGGTAAAAGTTTTGATGATGATGGGCAAAAAGAAACCTAAGCAATGTTCATGCGCAGTTAATGCTAGTATTCCTCGTAAGAAATCATCATTTCTTGGTGAAAATGACTGGATAATAAATTTATTGGTTTAGAAAAAGCAACCCTCAAACGTATTTCCACAGCCTTTGAACTATTATATTCAAATTCCTTGGTATTGAGGTAATCAAAATTATTCAATCACGGCGCACCATTTGCCTGAAAGCTTTGAATTTGCAAATATAAAACATTACTTTCACCTATATGAAAAAATTACATGCGATCTGACATTAACATTGGCCGTAATTTGGATCTTTGATGAATTATTACAAAACAGTGCAATTACAAACACCGATATTATTTGTTAGCACCGCATCTGCAATGAATCTCCCTACAGTTTGGTTCCTGATTATTTAACCAATCAAAAATTGTTGTTTCCTTGAACTTTGAATTAAAATTTGGCTAACGTGATGATTTAAAAAATGGAATATTTATTGCATTTTTACATTGTTTCGCTGAGAGTCAAAAGATTTGAGACAGCATACTTGCAAAAACTTTCTACGTTAAAGATACTGGCTAGAATGAATGCAACACTAGCAACTGCAAGCAACGCCAAATCCTACATAGTTAAAATTGAAAAAATGAATGAACGCTGTAAACTGTTTATGCACAAAATTTGACAATTCAGGATTGTTGGAGCAGGCCTAGCGTTAATCCAAAGGAAAACGCCTACTTTGCTACACCTAATAAACGTTACCCTGATCAAATCAACTCGCGTGGGCAGCACAGACATGCTCATATCTTATGGTTTCCATGAAGTTATGTAAACTAGTATTCAACACATTGATTTAGAACGTATTATAGAAATGGCTAGCCCTAATTAGCCTTAATCTCCTAGTTGGAAGCAACTGAAACTATTAAACTTACAGGAATTTTATAATTAAGGATTGCTATTTGGAATCATTCCAGTTATACACGTTAAAAATAGCCCTCACAAATCTCATGAGACCTGTTACGAACTGACAGAATACAAGACGGTAGGATTGCTAAGGATAATTGAGTTTATGAAAATTCAATTCACTTCCGATACGGAGGTTGGCAAAATGTAAGGAAATTTATTTTCTAGATAAGATCTTTATAGCAGTGTATGAAGTTGATTCAGCAGAAGGCTTGTGAGTTTATCAACTGTATATTCGAGGATACGCCTAACCATTATTTGCTTGAAAGATTATGTTAATAATTCATGAAACCGTCTTAGAAATTCTATGATCATCTAACAATGAAACTTCAGCAACAGTTGTTAATGACCTGCTATAATCTGCCTCTGACTTGCTTTGAAAATTATCTAATTCTACATTGAAAAATTGACCAGTTTCACTTTTTCTTTCAGCCACTTCCCCAATGCAGTTACTATTCAACCTGCTTCTTTGCAGTTTTTGAGTAACAGTGCTTACCATTGTTGCATCACTTGCTTTTTCTAAAAGGCTGGAGAATCTAGTTTTCAGTCCAGATACTTCATCTTCAAACATTGCTGCTATTCTACGCGTTCTGAGCACCTACAAAGAGAAAGAAAACAGATGATCATATTATGTAAATCCGGATACCAGGCCTCTAACAATTTTCTGAGGTTCAACAACTAAAATAATTATGACAAACATAGGTCAAAGTTTTTATACCCGAGGAATGCAACCCCGGGTATCATGGTAAAGTGCAATATTGCTTTGAACCGATGGCCAATTCCCTTTGCTGAAAAAATGTGCAAGATGTGCAAGATGGATATACAAGGATATTTCTTGAAAAAAAGGAATTTCGCAATAGGTGCGCGTTTTGATTTGATTGAGTCACCCGAGGCAAGCAGGACAATAACTTTATCATTTTGCACGAATAAAACAAAATTTACAGAAGTGCGTGCAATTGAAAATGAAGATACTTTAAAGGAAGAAAATGAAGACTGCAGCATGCCTAATTTATGTGCACCAGATAAATACTTGTATTAATGACACCACTATGGCGCCTCCATTCTCAACTTTAGAAGCAAATATCAAATCCCATTTAGCTTCCAGAGGCAAAAAAGAGAAGGTAGAGGCTGCCGAGATTCGTTGTCAAATGGAAGTAGCTGTGATCAAAAGAACAAGAAAATTTGGTTGGCACTAGGACGTTCCTGTATGATGCTTTATAAGAAAGGGAGGCCTTACACCGATTATGAGGATTTAATTGCCCTGCATTCTTTAAACAGGGGTAGGTTCGGGCGATGTAAATAATTCAAGAAAGATTCCTTCCCTCCTACGTTTAATTGCAATGAAGGAAGTCCAGCAAGGTGCTCTTAATTTGCTGACAAGAAAAGTAGACAAAGCAACATAGAAACACAGGACACGACAGTTAACTGGAGTCATTTCTCTAATTCCAGGAGCAAGTGATTTGCTGAATGCCTTTCATTTGGGCCACCCCGTGGTCAATAAAGTGCACAATGGTACTTATATTGCTGATAAACGATAAAGTTGAATCGCATAAGATCGATCGATCTCAAACTGAAGGAGGTTCCCTTGATGGCCAGTATTATCGCCCGATTGTTCATAAACACCTGGAAGAATCATACAAGTTTGTTCCAGGAAGTGTATACTGGAGCTACGTTGGCTTGGTGGCTACACACATGTGTCGGGAAGGTGCTATAAGTGGCTCTTGAACTGCAATAATGCTTCTGCTGAAGTCTATCGGCATTAGAACTTGGGACAGAGTTATGAACAGCACCACAATGCAGCTGTAATATTGGGGCTAGATTTTAAAATCTTGTAAAATTTTCGGACATGAGATTTGCTAATAGTCCAAGAATGGTCTACAAGTCTGCAATGATTTCAGAGCAATCGTCACATGAGTAGAGGGCGCAAAAAATCCAACAACCTCCACTGTTGATAAAACCGACTGAGCAGCACAGATCATGGCAAAGCTGCATAATGCAAAAATTATGCTTTTCTTGGTTGGAATTGCTAATGTTTTCAGACATATTGGCAACATGGAACAAGCATAAATATCATTCAAAAAGAAAATCTTCTTCTACATCAAAAACAAGACAAGTTTCTTGCAGCTGTAGATCAATTTGCGTTGATGATGGGAAACCTTGAACACCAGAAAAGTGAGGAAGAAAAGAGGAGAATCATCCAATACAAGTTGTTTCAATCGTGGAGCAAAATTTTGTTGCTGATAGAGCAGATGTGGAAATAGCACACGCGGATCTGGTAGCAGATTAGAAAATGAAAAAGCTGCTAATTTGAAATTGGAGGATTCGACTCAAGCCAAGAAGTTACACTCTGGCTTAGAAGAAAGGGTCTTTTAAAGGAAGGCAATAAAACTGATGAAAATTGCAAAAGAAATTAAAAGCAGAGATGGATGTGGTAGCATCAAGAATAATTCATCAATCGATATGGCAACTGCCAGTTACACCCATTGATGGAGTATCTGATGAAGTTTGGTAATTACAATATAACGAATTTAGAGGTTACAATTTGCATTTTTAAAAAATGTTCCACTCTAATAATAGTGAAAGATGTTGACATAGTTTGGCAAGCTATAGCTGTTGCCTCCACCAAGCATTCTGTCATAGAGTCATTTGCTTCGGTGCATGAAAGTAATTAGACGAAGATTCTGCCGCTGTATAAATCAAAATAGCAATAACTTGACCCAATCTTTCAAACTGCGACATCGTTATAAAACATGCAATTAATGCATGCTGGATGTCAAATAAAATATCAAACTGGCGCTTTAAAGGCACCAGTGACGGGATGTATTACTATGACGAGTAGTTGATCGAATAACAGTGCAACCATCTTGAATCATATTTATGGACTAGCTTACTTCGTAAACATTTATGAAAAGTTCAGCATCCAAGTATCCAAGTATCGGTTTGATTTTTGAATGAAATTTTTAATTTGAGCAATGACTTAGAACAAAGGTTTGGCCCGACGAAATACTGAGGTCTTAGGCTGTAGGTTCCTTACAAAGGATGGTGTTTATACGCGGGAAAGGTGTTTAGTATATGACCTAAAAAATCAGACTAGGAGGAGCAATTTTGTACAATAATAACACTAATTTTTAAGAAAATTGATAATTGATTCTTTCGTAAGATTTGTTGGATTTCAAAGACACCCATGTATGCATCTCTTACTTTGGTTTTTGGTGATCAACTTCATCTATAAAGAAATGAAATAAATTGTCCAATCGATCCGATACCAATTAGTAGTACAGCAACAAATTGCTTTGCTTTGGAGGAGAAATTTAATTTTGAAGTTGCATCGCAGGAAGGTAAACTTTTTTTCCATCTTGGTTTGTTATTAGGCCCAGTTATTTGTGACCTTGTGGTCATCTCTGTTGTCATTTCATGATTGGGTCTCAATATATCAGCTTAGTACGAGGCACCTACCTCTGATTCAAGTTGTTTCATGTTAACCACCATACCATCGTGATAGCTTGATGATGATACTTCGATGTTTTGGCAAGCAGTCCTGTATTCTTCACCATATTTATGGTCTGCGTTTCTATCATCAATTTCATTACATTTTTTGCACAGATGTTGACTTTCACTAAAAACGAACATGATTCTTCAAATGGGATTTAAACTGGTTCGCATGCACACAGAATGTACGTTGATTCTTGCTGCATAAATAAAAGCGTCAAATTACGGCAAGTTCCAACAGAGGAAAAGCTCCTTCGACGTTGCTTGCATGAGCTAGTTAGTCAAATTTAGATTAACTTAATTCATAGTAATGATAATATTGTCAGTAGACGTCGCAAACCTGAGGTACAACTTAGTCGTACTTATGATTCAATACGTTAAATAGTTCATTCTTATCCGAGCATTTTCTACATAATTGGCTTCATTTTTTAAATTTTTCAAAAAGAACCGAACACTTCTTCTTTGCCGAACCTTTAAGAGCAGCCTTACCTTTTCACAATCTGTAAATTCTCCTCAGGTTCTGAAATCTCAATATTCTCGACCAGACCTTCGTTCAAACTGCGCAATTTATTTCGCAAGTCCTTCACTAACTGTATTAAGTACTCCTTCTGCAAATTAAATGAGATGGCGCTAAAAATAAAATTTTCATGAAACTGACTAGGCTGAAAAGGGAATTCCCCAAAACCCTCGAATTCTTAAATGGTAAAACAGCTCGTGTGCATGTATTTTGCAAATATTATCGCATTTAAGCCAAGATTACGGGAGCGTGGAGAGTTAAAATGATCTTTTTAAAAACAAAATGATACTATGATTCATGACACCTGCACTATACTCAGATCTGTTAGACCAAAATGTATTCCATAAAATAAAATAGCTGCAAGGATTGTGCAATGATGAGATGATCTACGTTTGTAACGTTCATTTAAGCCAAAAGTGGTATACGGGGTTGTGCATCATTACATACTATGAAAATCTGTTGAAGAATGAGTGAAACTGCTAGTGTGTGAAAGGATTAAAAAATCAATAGAAAAGCACTGGTATTTAACAATGTTGTCAGTAATAATCTTATCGGTACCGATTTTGAATAGTCTGAAAACTGAAACAATTTGAAGTTTCTTGACATGCAATTAATGGCCTGGGAAAGTTCAAAATTGGAACTAGTCACTCATCCCTTACCAATAAGGCAATGATCTCTAATCTAATATTTCCTTCAACAGACCGTTTACCGGTAATAAAAGTTTGCTTTGTATTTTTATTTTATCTGCATTATACTTTTCTTAATGACGAAATTGGCCGTTTTACCATCAAAAACGTTGTATAAATCTACTTTGAATCTACTTTGTAACTTACAGATTTGCTTTGGAGATCGTCATCTTTTTTTGCACACAAAATTTCATTTCCGTGCAAGCTATCATTCTCTTCATGACTAATTTCATCATCACCAAGTAACTGCGGAGCTTTACCACCCTCTGAGGTCTCCCCCGTTGACTCCGGCAACTTTACAAGTTCATTTTCATCATTAGTATTTTGTTTTTGATTCGATACTAAAAGGACACTGCTAACATCCGCACGCCCGGATACGTATCTATCATGGCTGACTCTCGATTTCTCGCAAAATTTTGTTTCATGCTTAGCATGGTTGGTTATCCCTTCATCAAAGGACTGACTACGTCGCTCTAAGCTTCTTGCTTGTAGGAATTCAACTCTGTTTCCAGTGCAATCTGACACTCTGATGATAGGCTTGCGCCGGCTTCTTCTGCAAGAAAGTATGATATAATACGTAGAGAAAGAAATAAATACATGCCATTGTAAATTATGTATTATCTATAGAATTATACTCCACAAATCGCGGAAAGCCAACACTCCTCCACATTGCATCTTCTTCCTGGTTCCATGTGTGAAAAACAAAAACATTCTATTTTCTCTTAATCTGCTTAATTTTGAATTAAATCACATTACAAATGACATAACAAAATGGCAACATTGTCGTAATCGCCATCATTTATAATCATCGATATCCATTTAAGCCTGAAATGCATGATCAGTTTTGACCATCAGTGGAGTATTTCACTCTTTACGACATGGAACCTGAGACAACAGCATCACTATTGGCTGCCGCTTTGATTATGAGGAAGACGGAAAACAGTGAAAGAGATCCATTTGGGTAAAATCTTGGTTAAGTTGAAGGACTAAATTAAGGCCAGAAAATGAATGAAAATGAATGACTCTATGCAATAGACACGATTAAATTTCTCAAATTAAAATGCATAGAGCTAACTACATTTGACATATAAATGAAGCGTGGGTAGGATAGCATCGCTTGATGCGAAACAGGATCATGTTGGCGCCGGTATTAACAAAAGAGTTTGCGAAATTGAATGGAAATCTCACCAGCCAAAAACTGAAAGAGATGGAAATGTTCAACTTCGTCAGTCACAACTAAAGTCAATTATCTTATCAGGTTTACTGAAATAAACGGTCAGTTTTTGACTTAAAACTGAAGACTGCCAGTCAAAAAGGATATAACGATCATCATTTCTACTCTCGTAGTCTTCCATTATCTTTAAGTAAAAGGTTGATCATAAAAAGCTAAGCTTTGCAGTCATTCTAGCAATTTAATGTGTGATACATAAAACGTACCTGGACAATGGGGGTGAGTTGAGCACCAAAGCTTCTAAAACTGAAAAAAAAGAGTTAACAAAATCAAAAAAAAATTTTGTTATAAATCAAAAAGCTTTGTTTTGCGGATGGTGACAATCGTTAAAATTCTAGCTTGGGCATTTCTGGAAAAATATTTTGAGCGTTTTAAGTTGAATAATAGTAGCGCTGGCCAGGATGTATTAAAATGCCATCGTGTTTCCTTGCGTTTGTGAGCAATCAGTTCATTAATTTCAAAAAGCATATTTCACACAGAGTTGTACTCTTGTTTCACCTCCTATAAAAAACTAGTTTATCTGGTTAAATGTGCATGTAATTTAAACTGTTTAGTTTAAATGCAGCTAACTTTCAAGATTTCAGCTACTTTTAGATAAAATTTGACTGGGGAAAATCTGGCTATATGTGACCTTGCATTTCAGAAAAAAGAGTTGCACAAAATAGCCAAAAAGTAGCATTTTGGATTATTAAGATGATACCACGACCCGATTGCGTAAAAAACAACATTTGAGAAGGATTTACCTGAGATTATGACCGAATGGCTGAAAACGACAGGGAGGGGGTCACGAGTGCCGCGTTGTTAAAAAAATAGGAAATTTTTGAAACAGTTTTAATGCGCCTGTCCCACCTTTATGTAGTTCCAACCTAATTGCAATTCTTCAGGCGCGGCCCACATCAAACAGAGGGTAAGAATCTTTGACATCTATCCAAAAACTGTTTAGATTCTAAGGCCTGCGCTCAAAATTCGTTAATATAACAGAACATAAAGTAAATATTCTGATCCATATTTCACATCAATACTCATTTTATTTACAGAAAGTAAAATAAATTTCTCTCAACTTTCTGGTAGAATGCAAAACATCCATGTTCGCCCTGACGATAAAAATATTGTTATGGATTTAAATTTGCTTGTATGACGTAAATTCTCTCCTGGTGACGTCAATCTATCCACAAAATGTAAGTATAAAATAATAGCCATATCAATATTATCTAGCCATTTGTGTAATGAGGGTAAACAGCCGCATTCAAATAAAAATGTTTTGCGCTGAAAATAATCATTGACCTGAAGCAGCCGCCTATTGGTTATAGATATATATTTACGAGAACCATGAATTCGGTCTTACCACCATTCCTATCAATTTTGAGCTTTTCTCCCCCAAAAGTACCCTTTAATTTATTTCCTAATTCACTGTCCTTCGAAAAACAATATTCATCAGGGTTATAGCGATCTCTATGATATGCACTAGCTCTCCCTTTTGATATGCCATTCCTTGCGAGGATTTCGAAACTAAAACGCGCACTTTTAGATTGTAATGGAGACTTAAAAATTGAAATTAGAAATTTGAAACTGACTTGAGGATGTTTATGTTGAAATTTAGTTTGACCCTGGATTACCACCGTATCTTTATATTGTTCATTCCTGCATGGAAATCTCTGAACCATCGTTAATTCTGAGCGATCGTTTTGTGAAAGCTGATCCACTTATTCTTGTTAATACGAGACTCGAATCTTCTTGACAGTGCTTATACCTAAACACATACGTTTCTGCACCTATACAGATTGTTTCTCAAACCAAACAATAAGTATGTCTTGCATTAATTAGTACCAAGTTTTACTTCATTAACACAGGAAAGGAATTTGTTTGAATTTGGAGTTAATTCACACCATACACAATTTTTGATTTAATGATAAACGTACTCAATATTGATTGCCGGCTAAACGTACTCAATATTGATTGCATCGATTCCTGTACCGGCGTTGTATGAAGGCGTGATAAAGGAACTAGACACTTCATTGCCATCTTTGAAAGAATTAACAATGCTAGGAAAAGATATTACAGTTAAATCTCCTATTGCAAAAACTGCAGCAATAATCACGAGACAAGTAAATCAGCTAGAGAAAACGCTTTCTTTTCAATTTACCAAAGCTAATAACTAGGAAACTATCGTCAATTGAAGACATGAGTATCAGAGATTCATTCGGTCATGTTGACCCAACCTAATTGAATGGCTTTCCTCTCAAATTAATTAACAATGAAACGAGAACTTATTTGACCCTATTAATCCTAGACAGGCACAGTGAAAATGAATTTTTAACGAGAAGCAGGTGGAAAAGGTTAAATTCAGCTGCCTGCCCAACCCGGGCATTCTTATTCATTTCATCATCAGCTATGAGTCAAATCTGAGAATATCAACAAATCGCATGTTGGAATTTTGGTTATTGTCACTTCTTTGATCAATCCCCACAGTTTTCCACCCAAAGAATTCAATAATTTGTAAAATGTGTTTTAAGAAAACGTACATTAGTCTCAACTGAAATTAGTATTATAGTAATGATCATTTCATCAGAGGATAAGGTTTTTGAAGTTCTTCCCTAAAGCAAGCTAGATCAACTGGCCTAAGTTTAAGGGGACCTTTTTCGATGTTTTCACAGTTCCTAGCAATGCCGTTTTGTGGTATCACTTCAATCCTGATCTTGATTCCAGTTTTTCCTAAGCACACTGATGTACTTTTTCTGTGACACAAACTACAACTAAAAAATTTTCACTTTTAGTAAGTACAACAACCTTGCAATTTCTCTTTTCAGCTCTTCGCATATATTGATTTTCTCTTGTCTTTTTTGTTTTATCCTTCTATCTCCAGGCTTTACAGCATTGATGATCAAGCACTCTTTTTCTGATTTTAGTTCTAATGCAGTGGGGTTCAGAGACAATGCTTGAGTAGGTAAGGTTTCAGAAAAAAAAAATTAAAGAAGGGTTTGACCCCGCGTATGAAAATAATTTCATGTATCAATAAATCAAATGCATTATCTTATCTCGAGGGAACAGAGAAATCAGCAAAAGAGGCTTTCTGCCCGGTCCCAATCTCTTCCTCGACCGGTTTTTAACGCATCGATATCAGACACCAGCCTGTGACCACAGACATCGAGTATTTGACGCAGACTGCTTGCAGTGCCAAAAAGGGCAGTCCACTGTGTTACTAGAATATCTACATTTACTCCAATTTCCTTCAAGAAAATACTCAAGTTTCTAGTGCCCACAGACAATTTTGGTGTGCCTTTTTGCATAAGTCCTTGAAATGCTCAGAAAAAAGTTATCTTCTTATCAAAATTCATTCTTTAAAGCTTTTCAATATCACTCTCTATAATCAATGCTGACTACTGAGTCTTTAAATTTGTTACCAAAATCATATTTGCCATTGTTGAGTTTAATGTAATTGTGTGCACTAAAATTCGGAAAACCATCAAATGCTATAGTTATAATTCATAACTATGGAACAAGAAAACACTGAGGTGATTGCTAAACAAAGCAAAATACCAAGAAATGAGAAAAATCAGCAAACATTTCAAATTTGTCAAGATATCTTTTCAGCCAAAACAATCACATCTGATAGTAGCCAGTGAGGCAAGGTTTTCAATAACCAAGCTAATGATAGTAGCAATTCCTTGTAATGAAACAAAAAAATTGGATGTGAACAGTTACGAAAGGCTACAAGTCCGAGCTCACTAGACAACCGCTGGCCCTTAGGTACAATAAAAAGTGTTACCGCAAGGTAACATAGGGACCATACGAGCTCTAACTGCTGTCTATGTGAGTTTTAGACAAATATAGTGTTGAATAATCTTAAACTGTAAAATATAAATAGGCACGGTTTATTTGCCGCGTTACCTTATTGCAATTTAGGCTTAACAGTTGTGGGATTAATTGCCCCTTACCCCCCCCCCCCCCCCATTCAGCTTTTTTAAAGATATTTCATAATGCAGTAGTTTTATACATTTGATTAGATTGTACATCGCAATTATTAACTTTACGTGGAATTGTTTCGATAAATATAGAGAGGATTCAAGCGGCTCTTGATAAAATGTTTTCCAAATACGTTTTAAAAGTCTCCGAGAAATTTCGATTCAACGGGTTAACAAAACTAATCTTTTCAGTAATTGTGGCAGAAGTTTCACTTTGATAATGATCTGAAACTGGTGGGTGGATGTTAATGCTATGACACCTTTTTATTGGAAACATAGAAGAGGTATGAAGAATAACTGGCATTTATAAAAAATAAAAAAATCAATGTGTTGTAAACACGAATCCAGGGGGAAAATATTTACCAACGATTTACTTATTTTTTTTAACAAAATTTAGCTTATTTTACCCTGCAAAAGTCAACTTTTTGAAAGTATTTGCAGCACCCTTCTCAAAAAAATGGTATTTCCATTATATCATTTCATCACAATTGTCCTTGTGACAACAGCAAAAAATACATGATGAATATATTCCAAAATGCTCTATAAAATTGACATAAAAATGCGGATGAATCTCTATTTTATCTATTGTAAGGAAGTAGATTTATTACACAATAACATATGTCTAAAACGTAACTAGCAACAGATTTGCCTGAAAACAACTTGTTTCTGGTTTTTGTTTTTTATATTGACCCATTGATTCTAAAAGCTTGCTGGGAAGTTGTACACAAAACTTTTTGATAAATCGGACCGAATTCAGGGGTTTGCGGTGACTGCAAAATGTTGGGAATATGCCTAATTTTAACTGGCTACTTATACAACCATTCCTTGTGATTCCATTAGTCAGTGGCACTGCTGTATGAACCAGAACACAAAAACATCTCTTTTACAATGAATATAATCATACTTATGCAACTTAACAAAATAATATTTGTCAACAACCTAATAATGGATTAACATCCACACTGCTGCTGTTTAGGGTAGGGTACTTCCATTTTGTGTGAGAAAGGGATGAACTGTGACTAATGATGGGGTAGTCTACCAAGGGTTTACCTTTTTGTATTAAATCTCTGAAGGATATCAAATCTCAGTTGAATCATGGGTACTTCTTAAAACTTCTGTTTTGGAATGCTAATGCTCAAATTGCTTTTTTAATGTTGCCATTTTCCACAAAATATTTTATCTTTCTTGCATTCATTTACAAATAAGTATTGAAACATCTATTTATCTAATTTGCTATTTTGCTTTATTTGCTTGATCTATTTACAAAGTATTGCCTGTCATGTACAGCTGCAGATTTACTCACATTCTCAACAGCTTATCTATAATTCTGCCTTTGGCTTATAAAGTTGAATTATTGGCAAAATCTTGAAATTTGTAGAGTCATTTTGAAGCCAACCATTTCTCAAATGAGGTAGTAATTAAAGAAACAATTTGATTTGCTAAAAAACCATTAAGAGGATGGCATTTGATGAATTGTCATACACTAAAGTATCTGGAAAACTTTAACACCCCCAAGCCCAGCTGTAATTGCAATGATACATGATCCTTGCCAGTTCAAGGATGATCACATTTGTGTTTAAACTCTGGTTCAAATTTGGCGAAACACTCAAGCTGGAAGTAATCCCCTCAACCAAATACTGGGATACATATATAATCTGCGCCTTGAGTCTGCTATGTTGAATGGCAAACTATATTCAGCTAGCAATGGCAGCTGTGATGTGAAATTATGGTCTCAATTTGACTTGTCTTTCAAATACGGCATGTGTTATTCTTCATTTTCAAAACTTAATCATTGACACAATTACCCAAAAAATGCAACCAATCATTTTTAATTAACAAATAAATCTAACAGTCCCCAAAGTATAAAGAAAGTCTGATAATGACATAACACTAAAAAGATGAATGATTGGCAGCTGTTTTCCTTCACTTGTTGAAAGAGTCCAAATGAGATAGTAAATTTCTTTTGTGTGCACAGAGCAGGTATTTGAGGGATTATTCAATGACCTCACATATTCTATTATCTTGAGTGGAGATTGACGTCATTATCTGTGTTTTGCCACACATTACAAAAAAGGGCAAAGTGAAATGCAAAGTATGTTTCTTGTGATAGCTAGTGTCATGGGGTAGGGGCTTCATCTGACATCTGCAGTATCTTAAAATAAGTAATAATATTTTGTATCCCAATGCAAAAAAAATTAAAAAAGGAACATTTAAAAGTTGATGTTATTTTATTACTCCTAAAATGATGATAGAACAGCTAAGAAACTCATGAGGGTTATAGCCAAATCATACAATGTTGTGAGAAGATGTTTAGAGAAAACAAGATAACTATCTGAAGGATGAAAAAAATTAAATGATAATTATGGTTATCACGACAGTGAATAACTTTTATACATACTTCAAAATTTCTTTCATGGCCTTTGTTTATTGTGTGAAACTGTGGTTAATAAACATTTCTAATTAAGTAAATTTGTCCCAGACAACAGAGGAGAAATACAACAATCCTAAAGTGTTCTGAGTGCTTATGCCTAAGCCACACTTTACCTATCCAGAATCAATACCAAATCTAACCATTCCTCCCAACAACTAGGGGGCACAGAACCCTGAAACTTCCCCAGCTCTACATGTTTGCCTCCAGCTACCTGCGTACTTAACTTGATGACTACTATCCAAACTAAGTCATCATAGTTAGACTCAGATTGATAAAGACTGTGATAAATTGGAAAACAGGTCCTTTCAAGAGAAATATTTTCACGTGGATCTCATTAAATGCCAGACAACAAAGTAAAATCGCTGAGAAACCTGTGCGTGTTTCCATCAAGAGCACTACATTTGCAAGCTAAACTAAATAATTAATGAGAGATTCCAAATCTTATTGACCTGGAAAATTTTCAGCAGCTTATCGTTATTGGCTAGGCTTTCTCTGAACTTAATCGATATAACACATCATCCTCTCGTAACTGCTCAACTTTCGCCTGAGTAGTGTGATATAAGTTCTCTCGTCCTCTTCACCGTTCGTAATTGCTTGAAACAGAGTAGTTTATCAATCATTCGACTTTTACTCTGGGCATTCAGACACTTCTCACAATAAAATGTGACATTTTTCAAATCATATAAAATATAACACATCACTGTTGTAAAATAAATAGTACTTACCATCACTTTGAAAATTTAAAGCTTGAAACCGGTATGTGACTCTATTAACCTGGTCCCATCGGACAGAATTTGGAGTTGCAGATATCATAGTCCTTTCCTATAGATGTTAACTTTTACCAAAATTGATGCTAGATATCCAAAAACAAGTCTCGTTGATGTGCTTTGATAAATATTATTTTCATTGATGACCAAATCCTCTCACTTATTCATTTCTTCAACGATTTAGAGTAACAGGAAATGAAAAATTTTTAACCTCCTGTTGGCAATTTAACATAATGTTGTTGGTCTGAGCTCTTGCCGGTTTGTCACGGTGACTCCTTACTCTATCCGTGATCTGCCTTTAGTGTCGGAGAAAATGTGTGTAAACATAAATCAGCAAGCCAACTACGATATTCACTAACGAGGTACTTTACTATCTAATTTGCAATTCACTGAAGCACGTTCTATCATCGATGGAGGAAAATCGAAAGAGCTTTAGGCCAGTAAACTCTAGTTGAGGGAATTGTCTCTTTGAAGTAACTTTACCAATTAAAATAATATGTTTAAATGTTTCAATACGTCTATTTTCTGTTTTACCAAAACGTGAAGAAGCAAGTGTCCAATAATACTATCAGTTCCTGCTTGAAAACTCGAATTGTGTTCAACCATCACCTTCTCACACACAAAGCTATGCGATGACGGCAGGTCCTGACGTCATTGATCAACAGAGGTTTCTAACATAATTTCGAAATTTTAGGGGTTATTACATTACTTGGAATGTGATGGAAAAGCCCCTGCGATATTTGAGGTCTTTTCATCCTGTTGTGAGCAGCGGCGTCTCAAAATTGTAATTGTAAGGGGAAGGATGGCCCCCTATTAGGAAAATAAAACCTCAAAATGGATGTAACGATTTAAGTCTTGAAAAGTTTGTGAGTCTTGAATAGATTGTGATATCTCATCTGTTCGAAAAAGAGACTGCAACAATGAGGCAGTTAATAATGGCCCGTAGGAAGGGAGAGGGGGGGTAGGGGGCTGCATCCCCCCAATAATTTTCAGAGATAAGAGTTTTGAATATCACATAATGCATAATTTCACGTAATCAGTTTCCGTCATACGTTCTGGATATGTTCTCAAATTGCCTTTAAAGAGAATCAGCGGTTTGAAAGGCGTGGGAGACGGTAAAATGGCATGGCACCAAAGACTTTTCTCAGAGGCGCTCGACAAGCCCCCCCCCCCCAATCAAGAAATGCTTCCTACGGGCCTGTAATATGGTAGCTTTTGTCAATATAGTGACAATCGTGTAGGCAAAGCTCGAAGTTTTGTGTTGAAAAATACTGATATATATGAGTTGTTTACATTTTTCTGTATTTTTTCTGCTCACTTCATGTTCTTTTTATCGTCAGTAAGAGCTTCAACTTTCAGGAACGCACACCAGAGGGGGTGTGACACCCCCAACAATTTTTTAGTCGGTCGAGAATCTTTTTATGCATAAACCGAATTGGTTTAAAGGCCAACAAATAAGGCCAGCCAACTAGAAATAATTCAACATAAACAAAACAGAAAAATTTTTAAATTCGGCCTAGAATACCTAGAGTACAGCCTTGCCAAATCTAGAATCAGAACCAGAAACAGAAATAGCCGACGGCGAAAAATAATAGAAGAATCGCACTTTTGTGTTTTACTACCAGTCGGTCCAAGAACAAAGATATAATGCAAGTCGCTCCAGGTAGGGTAAACAGCCCCACCCCCCCCCCCACACACACACACAAACAAATTAGACGAGCTCCCCTGTCGACTTGGTACAAATTATTAAAAACAAACATGGCCAACTTGGGAAACGAGGTCTTGACCAGCAGCTCGCGCTCCTCGACGTAGCCGCAAAACAAATGGTTGTATCTGTTGAAGGAGAAGTGTTAGGAGGTTACCAGACCACAGGTTACTGTAAGGAGGTTACCAGACCACAGGTCCACCGAGAGGGAGGGGCTAAGGTGGCAGTTTGCCCCAGGGTCTCAGGGAGCAGCCTAGTTTGCCCCAACCTTCAAATAAGAGCAGCCTGGAAGGTTCTAAAACGCCTCCAGGTTAAGTTACCCCAGATTCTCTTGCTTTTTGCCCCTTCTGCTCGCTTCAATCACAGACATGAGAGGCCTAATTTTGCAGTTTTGCCTCTGGACCTGGACAACCACTCTGCGGCCCTGGCCTGACCGGATTTGACGTAAAGATTTATTGCTTCATTTACTTTTGCTGTTGCTGCTACTTGCTTTCCAATTGTTTTGTTATTGCTTTGTTCTCTTATCTTTATTGTAGGGGCGCAAGGGAAATTTTAAGGGTTGTGGGGTAACAATCGATTTCCAATTGAATCTTAGGGGAAATGCAATGATACCATTTTCTCTCTCTCTCTCTCTCTCTCTCTCTCTCTCTCTCTCTCTCTCTCTCTCTCTCTCTCTCTCTCTCTCTCTGTGTGCCATGACCTTTCAAGACTTGGGCGACCACGGCTTTCCACTGCTTCCTTTCCTTTGTTCTTTTTAACAGTTCTTGTTCTTTCATTCCCCCTCTTTGTCCTTCAGGTACTTTTTCTGACATTCATGTGCTCAAACTTGTCAAGTACTTTATCCGTGGTCTTCCTCTGCTTTTCTTCCCATCAATGCATCCCGTGAGCGTTAAATTCTCCAACCTTTCCTTTCTCATAACGTGCCCCAAAAATTCCAACTGCCGCCTTCTAACTGTTTGCAGCAATTTCCTTTCGGCTCCTTTTTTCTTTAGAACTTCTTCATTTGTAATATTTAATCTCCATGGAATCTTTAACATGCGCCGGTAAAACCACATTTCAGCTGCTTCAAGTTTGCTCCTCATATGTGCTGAAACTGTCCAGCATTCACTTGCATATAGGAGATTGGTTATAACATAGCAGTCCAACACTCTTTTCCTTGTTTTAATTGTCATCTTTCGATTTGTCAGTACCTTACTTAATTTTTGGAAAGCATCTTTTGCTATACCAATGCGTCTCTGGATTTCTGTGTCACACTTTCCATCTTTAGTCAACATGCTTCCCAGATAGCTAAACTTTTTTACCTGCTTGATTTTGATGTCACCAATTTTTAAATCACATTTTGGGCTATCTTTTCTACTTACAACCATGCATTCTGCCTTTTTGCAATGAATAGTTAGCCCTTTCCCTTTGCTTCCCTTAACTGCCTTGTCTAATAATTTTTTTAATTTTTCTTCTGTATCTGCTATCAACACTGTGTCGCACTCCCCTCTCTATTCTTGTATATTCGCCTAGATCGTTGTCTGCTCGCATACATGCTGTTTGTTCCCAAAATAGGTTGCGAAGTATTCGTAAGTCTTTGCCATGTATATCAAGCTTTCCTAATATTTCTAGCAATTCTTCATGTTGGACTTTATCAAACGCTTTTGTGTAGTCAATAAAACACAAATGTAGGTCTTTCTGCATTTCAATTGCACGCTATGATAACATTCTTATCATGAAAATAGCATTCCTCGTCCCAGAATCTTGAACGAAGCCACATTGCTCTTTTCCTATTTCCGGACGTATACTGCTCCTTGCTCTATTCATTATAATTCTCAGTGTAAACTTTGTTATATGGCTCATCAATCTGATGGTTCTATGAAGTTCGCATTCATTGGCACCGGCTCTTTTTGGTAAGGCTATGAAGATTGATTTACTTAGATCCTCTGGTATTTCATCTGTGTTGGATACTTCATTGATGACTTTGGTCACCTTCTCAATCCCAAAATCTTCTTAAGCTGTTACCAACTCTACAACAATCTCGTCTGGTCCTGCTGATTTATTTCTCATCTTGCTCATGGCTGCTCTCACTCCAGATTTTAGTATCTCAGGCTCTTCCATATTCTTTCGTATTATAGGTTTCTCTCCTCTATTATCGTGGAAGACTTCTGCAATGTATTCAGTCCATCGCTGTAGTACCTTATCCTTTTCCATGACGATTGCTCCATCTTTGGATTTTATACATCCAGTTGAAGAGCATGTTTTCTGTCCAGCTATCTTTTTGATCATTTTATGCATTCCAGCTGTATCTGTATTTTTCATTTTCTCGATCTTTGCACACTTCTCGTTAAGCCATTCCTCCTTTGCTTTCCTGCAGTTTATTTTGATCGTTTTGTCCAGGCTCATGTACCCTGCGCTATTTCTTGGAAGTATTTGCTGTCTCTCTTTCATTAGACCAAGAATTTCGTTCGTGATCCATTTCCTTTTGACATTTTTCTCTTTTTTAGGGATGACTTCCTTTGCTGTTGATACTAGTGCTTCTTTGAAAGCGTTCCATTTTGACTCACCGATGTTTTCTAAAGCCGCTAACTTGTTCTTAACTGAAACTGCATATTCTTGTCTACAAACTTCGTCTTCTTGTAGTTTTCCATATTGAAGTTTTGGAGTTGACAGAGGATTTTTTAGTTTTCGTCTTTTTAGTCTTACTTTCAGCTTGCAAATAACTGGGACGTGGTCACTTCCGCAATCAGCGCTTGGGTATGTTTTTGAGTGTAAAACAGCACTTCTAAAGCGTTTGTTGATGGTCACATAGTCTATCTGATTCTTGGTGTCGCCTCCTGGGCTTTTCCAGGTCCATAAGCGTCTTGGATGTTCTTTAAAGCAAGTGTTAGTTATAACTTGACAATTCGCTGTACACCATTGAACCCACTTTTCACCTCGCTCATTACGTGATCCAAGCCCATATTTTCCAATCATTTAGCTATCCTGTTCATTACCTACTTTTGCATTCAGATCTCCCATAATGATGATCATCTCTTGTGATTTACATTGATACTTGGCAGTTTCTAGCGTTTCATAAAAGTTATCAATTTTTTCTTCGGTGCTTTGCG
This sequence comes from Catostylus mosaicus, assembly GCA_964019065.1. NCBI lineage: Eukaryota > Metazoa > Cnidaria > Scyphozoa > Rhizostomeae > Catostylidae > Catostylus > Catostylus mosaicus. The sequence goes on from OZ025198.1 coordinate 3,778,761, forward strand.
CTGTGGGTGCATGTACCATTATAATTGCTATATTAAATGGCTGTCCTTGTAGTTCCACTAGAAGAACTCTGTCTGATAGTTGCCAGTGCCCTAAAACACATTTCCCCCTGTCTTTATCTAGTATTAGCCCAACTCCTCTTTCGCATTTATCTCCTCTTGAGTATATAACTCGATGGTACTCGCTTTCGAAATTCCCACAATTCTTCCATCTAGTTTCGATACTCCGAGGATGTTAATTTCTAGTCGTTGCATCTCTTGCTTCACATTTTCAAGCTTACCGCAATGATTTAATGTGCTAACATTCCATGTCCCTATTATGATTTTGTCTTTGTTGCGTACAGTCGCTGGATGACGTTCAGGCGCCACCTGTAGCACATGGTCCTCCTTACCGAGCGAGGAATCAGTTTCATATGCTCTGACCCCATTCACGCCGTTTTCTGTAATCTTTAAACTGTGCATTGCCATGATTATTCTTGGAAGATATAGTGGAGTGGTTTCCCGCTGCCTTCTCCACGGAGTTTTTATCGAGACACCATCTCTAGTTAGCTGGCCGTTGACTCTTTTTAGTTCATCCGCCCATTGATATGTCTTGTTTTTAGTCATACTGGGTTGCTAACCACCCCCCTCATCCACGCGAATGGTAGATGGGGGTGCCGGTTTAGTCGCTGATAACCCGACCATGCAACAATAACCTCCAGGTCAAGTATGATCTGTCTATTAGTTAGTCTTTTGAAGAAAATAAATACAGAACCAACTTCAAGTGAAAAAATTCAATCAACGGTAACAAAAAAGGAATCTAACTGATTCAAAGTCCTTTTTGAAAGATGAACAGCAGCAAGTCTGCAAAAATTTATGGATAAAGCTTTAGAAATCAAATCGGCAAACGTGCAGTAGGGCATAATCCCGGTGAGCGTACTTAGTATATTTTCCTTTCGGGCTTTGCACTTCGTTTTCGGGAATTGTTGGGGTCCAAGTCTGACGTTATTTTTGCTTTGGTAAGGGCTCCCTGTCGTAACGCATTGCATCGTAGGTTGATTGTCTTTAAGAGGAGCTCTCCACTTGATGCTGAGCGAAGAATGGCGGGACCGGGATTGGATGAGCGCGGCGATTTCAAAGCGCGGTCAACTTGTCAACTAAAATTGCAATCTTTTATATTTTAGAAACATTTCAAGTTTGATGTTCTGTTTATTTCAAGTCAATAATAACCAGAATAGCAGGAAAGTAGCATGTTCTGCGCATGCTCCAATGCAGGCACGTAAATACCGGGAGGGAGTGTGGGGAAATGTTACATCCCCCCCAACCCTGTATCAGGTCGGAAAATCTTAGATTAGTCGGACAATCTTAAACCTTTTGGTAAAAGCTAGGTTAATCGGAAAATATTATAGTGTGTAAATTGTAACGAAGAGAAGCATAAGAAAAGTGTAAGTTCATAAGAAAATAGTCGCATTATGTGTGTCTATTGTACGGATGGGAAGACTTGAGTCTTTTAGACATTAATTTCCTGCAAATCTTTCAATAATTTTAATCTCTTCTCCATATTCTTGCTCAAAGTTCATGTTTCACAACTATATAATAGAACTGACCATTCATCAGAATTAAATACTCTTTTTCTTGTATCCAACTTGACCTTTCTGTTTGTCAAAAGATTAGTCAGATCTCTTTTGCTTTCTTTTCATAAAGTTTTCTTTGCCATTATGATCCCTCTAGCATCGCTTGTAAGAATACTACCCAAGGAATTCAACTGTTATACTTGTCATATCGCTTTCCCATTTCTATCTACTGGCACCTAGGAGCCCCTTTCTCCTCCAATATACCCTTGTACTATGTTTCATAACATTGAATGATAATAATTCAAACCTCTCACTTCCAGAAACAATTTATCCACAATATCTTCTAGTTTACGTTTACATCTACTATGAGCGTACATCCGCATACCTGATATTATTCAAGTTCTCCCTAATCATCTAAATACCTTTCATGTCACTTACTTCTTTCAGAGCAATTTCACTGTATAACAAAGCCAGATCCATTGATATTACACCTCCTTGCCAAACTCTACGCATTTTATCTCAATATATCTACTGAATTTCATTGCCTATCTTCAATGTTGCCTGTTGCTGCCAGTGCAGATCCTGTATCAATCTTGCCATCAATATCTAAGTCATCCAACACGAGGAGCATTAAATCTGACAACCATCTATTAGACAAGTTAAAATGGAAAGGGCTCCGAGTAACGAAGAAACCTATCTGCCTATCAAATTCGGTCATCATAGACCTGATTTTATCATTTCCAGAAATAAAAAAATACATAATATCTCAAAAACTAGGGTTTCTATTAACGGTTCCTTTTTGGAGGTTATTAATTATATACAATAGCTCATTTTTTCAGATTCTTAAATAATATGGATGTTATATTCTTTATGTTCAAGTCAACAATGGCCCCATTCAAGAATCTAAATGATAGTACTTAGATATGCATTTCTAATACCAGAGTTTGCAAAATTGCTTAGTATTCATTCTATTTTCAATGTCTATTTTTTTTACGTAGGAGTATTTTTTTTACGTGGGAGTATTTTTCGCCGATGATTTCTAAAGCCGGTAGGAAAAAATTCTAGAGCCGGGTCAGAAAATTTTTTCCGGGTCACTTAGGCCAAGTACCCCCTCAGGGATATAATAAAGGATGCCAATTTCAAACTGATGCTTGCCAGGAGGCTGTTTGGTTCTACGAAGGCTTCACTTGTTCAAACTTTTGAATATGAACTCACAGTTTTCCTCTTCCAGAAAAAAATCATGCACAGAGCATAGAATGCATTGCAAGTGATACAATAACAACATGGTGGCAAACAAGTTACGCATGCGGGATTCTCGATTGCCGCTGGGATTGAAAAGCCAAAGCACGCATAAATTTATGATAAAATGAGGTTGAAATAGCCTTTCTTAGCGAAAAGAACAGGGGTTGCAACACCCACACCCCCTATATGCGTCCCTGTATTGGTTAATCATATTAGTGCTCTCAAATATAGAAGCTTAGGAGTTGCAAGTAGCGTGTAAGCTTCAGAGTACGTTCGATTCTGTGGACGTTACGAAATGTTTAGAAGTCTGTGCCAGTCGTTTTCACACTTGGACAGCCGAGGCATGTGTTGCCCCACCAAAGTCGAAGCGTGTCCCCAGTTTCAGTCATGGCTCATATTAGCGAGCGCCACCATAACTGTTCTGCGCTGAAATGGCTCACCTAATTAGAATATCAATGGTTGTAAATTTCTTTCAAATTTTATAATATTTTTAGAGTTTGATTTTTGAAGAACACTCGAAACTCGCGCATTGTTGGACTAAAGAAACTAGGCGTAGTATAACAGAGGTAATCCAATACGGGTCTGAAATTGGCGGTTGTTAAAATATAACTCAGCTAGTTATTTCATTCACACATGGATTGGTCGTTTTTGCCAAACCAGTTAATCTCAGTGTAATCACATTGTCGCATTCTGGCTGGGAGAAACCCATTTCATTTGGTTTCATTTTTAAAATCTTTATTCACGAATTATCTATGAGCTATGACATAAATTAACTAAAATAAATTAACTACTACTATTACAAATTAATTATTTAATTTATATGAAATAAAGATCTTGTTGTTCTATCTAGATATACGGTTTTTTATTTGGGAATTCATTAACTTTGTAGTGATTCCTTCAAGTTTCTTTTAAACCTAAAGAATGTAGGTCTCATTCTTATATTTCTTGGAATTTCATTCCATGTTTTGGCACCAGATTAAAGGAAACTTCCTTTTGAGAATTCCGAATTTTGCCTTTGGATGATAATATCAAGCTGATTCCTTGTCGAAAAACTGTATACCTCTGATCTATTGATAAATCTACCTCTAGGGCTGTCAGGGCAAAGACCGCTCATTATTTTGTACGTCATTATGGCTCTGTCATATATGATGAGGTTCCAAACTGAAAGCTATTTACAAATCCACTCGTCCTGAAATTTAGCATTATCAATTAACGTGTCTTAAGGCTCTTGTAATGCTTGTTCCAAGATAGGTATTCGACTCCAAGATATTTCATTTCATGGGATCGTTGGAATTTTCCACATTCCCTTCGGATTATTTCAATTGTAATCTATCATGTTACTGTAGTATGATACATCAGCTCTTCTGAGTTGAGAAGTTACTCTGTTCCGAAGCTGTTTATATCTTTGCCACAGTCCTTGATCGCTTTCAGCCTTTCTCTTAATATGGTCGCTCCTGCATATCAAGTTTTTTATGTTTGGCGAAATCCATGGTGCATGTGCATGTCTTGTCCTAGCGGTCCTTCTTTTCAAAAAAGATCATCTTATTAGGGTCATCCGATGTAAATGCCATAGCCATGCCCCAGTCAATACTTCGCAAGTCATTAAGGAAATCTCTCGCCGATCCTGTATTAATTTTCAAATCATTCGACAATATACCAGTAGATCATGCTCCCCCTGTCATCATCATAAACAAAGGAGAGTTTAGTGACACTGGCCGGTACATTTTGGTTGTTAAAACTTAACAACATTTTTTAAATTTACAAGAAAATCAGCACCATTTTTGTGTCCTCTTTCCATAAGTTTTTCCTCACAGAAAATCAAACGGCATGGTCTCAAATATGTCATTCTGAAATTATTTCTGGAAACTAAGGGAGGACATTGCCCAATTTTAGTTGTTTTCTCAAAAAAAAATTAAAGCGCACTAGTGCTACGATCCTTACCCTTCCAAATACAGTTAATTTTGCAAAAAAATGCAGATTGGTTAACCGGTTTACATCATATAAGGGTAGTTGATTTCTAACGCCTAAGACGGGAGTGGAGTTCATTACTGAGAACACGCATTGTCACTTTTCTCGTTTTGGATTTGTGATTAACCCCAGGAACAGCAGTTTGAGCAAGAACCGAAACGAAAACGAGCCCGAGGCCTAAAAGCAGACGAAAATATCGCGCCCCTAAACATGCGTCAAATCTGGGAGTTGACATTCTAGATGACACCCTAGCACCTCATGTGGCCTTGCACCACCTCGAATTGCAATATAAACTGCGATTCATATTCTATGAGGTGCGCATATCAATGTTCCAATTCTCGCCCTCTTTGATCCAGGCACAACTGGTTGTGGCAACAGGACCAATATCATACAAATCATCACACTATCACCCCCTCAAAAATAGACTTTAAAAAAAATTATTTTTTATTTAAAAGATTTAAATTCCATCAACTGGTCAAATACACTTAGACGGCCTAAGAGCATGTTGTACGAATTCAATACCTCTCTTATTGTATTCAAAGGAACGGTTCTGTTTTTATATTTACAGCAAGCATTTAAAGCGAAATTCTTAATATCAAGCAATTAAAGATTGCGCCTCGTCCCTTCTGAACTCTAATGTTGTTCAGAAATTTACTTGTAATGGCTGCGTGTAAGAGCGATTACTGAGGTAAAAAAAACTCTTATTCTTTTGACTCGCTGCAGAGAACACTTGGAAGTTAACAAATTTTGAAATGATGTCAAATCCTCGAGTGTTGCGTCTTTAACAAGACACATTTGTGAAACTAGGCACAAAGACTCTTATGCGGATTTCTCTAGTCTCGCGAAAAAAAGATATTGCCTTTGATCTATTTATAAATAAAAGCCTTTTTATAGATAGGATCAACCTTCTCTTAACTAACCACAGTCTGTTTTTCATCACCTTTTCTTAAATCTAACCTCTTTGTCTACTCAAGCATTGTTATAATGCTCCACTGCATTACCTTCACGGTTTATTTCTAACATCATTTTCTCATTTCCAGTAAACCCTTGTATGGCCTTGTTTTTCGCTACAAATCTTCCCTTGTCACAATCATTAAATATAAATCTTGCTTACCCGTTTTTATTGTATAGTTCTCATTGTCGTTCGCTATCCTGTTTAAGCTGAAGATGACTTCTTTCATCGGTTAAGTCTAATATGTTTAAGTTTCATTGTTTGTGTCTCAAACTTACGTCTCATGTTCAAGTTGTTTAAAAAGTGGTTAATGTTTCAAGATCATATTGAAGTCATGAAGGTTAAATAAGAAAAAATCTCATTATGTCTAATTTTGTCGTCGTTCTTGTCGTCAGCCCTAATAGTACCTTTGACTAAAGGCTGCTTGGAATGCTATGCTCTAATGGGTGAATGCTTGGACGGACAATAAATTTTGAGGCATTTTTTTCACTAATCTTCCCATGCCCTGATTTTAGTAAAGAATCTTTTGATAATATTGGATGTGTGTACTGGTTATCCTCTTTGTACCATTCTTTTTTCAATTCTTCTTGATTAGCATCATTGCTTTCGTGCTTATACTGAATTATGAATTAACTTCAGCTTTAACATAAGCAAAAGCTGATTAGGCAACACTAAAACGTGCAATTTACAATAAATAAACCAATCTTGATAACAAGTAAGCAACTTTTCTGCGTCAATGACGGTCATATTTGCTGTTCTGAAGAGAAGCACCTGTCTTACATGCTGTGTTTACCTAGATTGATTCGCAGCTGTTACAGATTCTACGCATCTAATGATGTGAAAATGCTGCTGTTTATATCATTTACTGCTTAGTGATATGCGCACTATGTGATGCAATATTATGTAAAAGTATTTTCCAAAATACGAAGAAATGCGATCTTACAACAATGGTTTATATTCGAGAGGGTTGCTGTTGGCCACAAACACACTTTTATTTTATATCTAAGTCATTGTCACAGTTCAAATAAAATTTTCGTGATGCTGTTGAACATTGTTAGGCGTAATCATCTAAAAATTCACGGGGCCTATTCTCAGAAATGGTGTCCTAGTTAAAAAGAATAGTTTTCCGAAATTTCCCCATAGGGTTGAGATAAAAATGGGTTTTACGAAATTAAAGGTGACTGCCTTCAGTGATGAGTGAGTTGCCAGGGTACTTTTTTAACATAGTGATTGGTGGTTCTAACAAGGATCATATGCCTCAGTAGGCCATTTTGCTTGCCCTAGTATTGAAGGAAAAGTCTGTACTCTTGCGCCAGTAGCCTTAGTAAATACAATTGATTGTTTTTCATTTTATGATATTTATACAGGTTAACGGTTCAAACATATCTATGATTTGCAATCTGACCTGTTTAAAAGATTAAAATATGCACTCATACTAATAACAAAAGAAATTTACCTAGCCTAATTCACAATAATATATAAAAATAAGGCTATGAAAAGAGAACGTAAAGATGAAATAAAGGTTGTCCCCGATTTTAGCTGTTCTTTGAAGGTTTTCAGAGTGGGGTCAAATTAGTAGCTTTTTCAAGACTGTTCAACGGTTTGGACCGCGATAAGAAAAAGCCTTTTGGCCATTTATCATTTTTAGCAGCGGTACCTTAAGATCAGTTTCTGATGAACACAGGAACCGTTCCCTATCATCCGAACATTTAGCAAATAATTATTTGCAAGTAGTCTGGTGCAAGCGAACTTAATGACTTGTAAATAAGCATGGCTGTCTCCTTTCTTACAAGATTTCTGATAGATGGCCAGCTAAGATTCTGAATTATCGGTGCAGCAGACGCATCGTATGGGCCGCTAGTTACAATTCTGGCAACTCTCTTTTTGAATTTATTGCAAGACATCAAGCTTTCTTTCACTACAGTATCCCCAATCGGAACAACATTAGAACAAAAGGGGTTCAATAATTCCTCTATACATTTTGTTGAGTACGACGGATGGAAAATATTTTTTAGAATACTTAATAAGTCCAAGGGCTCGATTAGCCTTGGTCTTGACAGTATCGATTTGCTTGTCCCTACATAAGTGCCTTGCGTTGGTTATCATTTTAATTTCCTGATCACCTATTGAAAATGCTGGTGGAGCATCAGACTGGCTTTGATTTTACGGATGTTTGAGCCAGAGCCTATAACAAGTGATTGCATTTTCACAACGTTCAAAGAAAGTGTGTTTGCATGCAGCCAATCTTGTAGCTTCAAAAGATTTAAGTTTGGGTCATTTTACAAGTCATCAATACATTTTGAAAGGAGGGAAATGGCCGTGTCATCAGCATACATGCAGTCATGAGATTTATGCAAGGAAAAAGGCAAATCATTGACTGAAACCAGGAACAAGAGTGTACCAAAACAAGAGCCTTGATGTTCTTAATGTCACTAGCCAATATCAATCACAAGTGGAAAATAACTGATCACAATTATATACGGGAGGTATTGTTTGAGAATAAAAACGATTTGTCTTGAGCGCATACCCAAGGCCATAATTTATTTTTCTTTTGCCCCCCCCCCCGTGAATCCATCAAGATCTTCCCCACAAATGCAGAACTTTGTTGAATCTCATCAATCTGGCAGTATCAATTTACCAGGACAGTAAATTGTGTATTTTCAGGAAAGGGTTACATTTAAATAGCGTTGTATAACGTATACCATATATCAAAGACATATTTTTAATGATACAGCTTTAATAAAAAGAGACTTTACTTTGTCACTAAAAAGAGATTCGCTTTCCTCCTTGTGGTAAAATCATACTGTAAAAATTTGGGGCCCTATTGGATGTTTGCCCCAAAAGTGGAAAATCCTTTGAAAATACTTTGTGAGTTTCCCATAGATTTATTTTTAAACCATCTAATCAAAAGCTATCAAAATTTTGATTTCTTCTAAGCTTACCAAAAATACCAAAAAATAACATTAATGGACCTTGCTCCATCTATCTCTTTGGTGAGGTGGTACAACTTTCATTTTGCTTTTCGGAGATGAACTCAGAATTCGACATTATGAGGCCTCATCATCTTTTGTAAATATGGCTTCCATTCTCTGTATGCTGCCAGACTCTATCTCCTTACTGGTTGGCAACCTAGGTGGACTGGCTGCAAATTGGTTGGGGGGGGGGAGCTTACCAACACTTCTTGGCGCCGCTAGAAAACTGGAGTCTTTATGTTTTAAGATATTAATTAGCAATACTGCATTACACCCGATGACGAACGTCATCTAGCTTTCACACTTATAATATCTTTATATTATGAGAGTTTTCAAGAATTCCCTTATTTATTAATTAAAGAAGTGCTTTTAACAGTTCTTTGGAGCTATGCCCAAAAGTGTTCATTAGTTCATCATCAGTCCAGAAATCGGCAAATCCTCCGTCCAAATGCCATCACAAGAGGCCTTTTAATCATTCTTGCATCATAGAAGATCTGATTCCAGATTTGACTAGTTTCAAGGCAGAAAATATACGTTAAGCTGTGGAAGAGCTGACAGGAATGGCTACTGCGATCGCATAGACTTTGCTTAAGACTAAGTAAGCATTCACCAAATGATATTTTTTACTGCAAATCATTACGATGCAAATGATTTGTAAGTCTTTCTTACAAATTCACTGCTATGTCTCTGCGTTGTTTTGTTTTGCTTGCGTTTTTACGAAGTGAGCAATCCCGAGCTGGGTCAATTTTGCCGAGTTGGCTGGTGTTTACATGAAGCACATCCTACACTAAGAGAGCACAATTTGTTTATTGCTTTTTTCTATTCTGGTAACTTGGGAAAAACTGGCTCATGTCAGCGTTGCTAGCTAAACCAACCCAATGTAACAGAGCAAGTCAACTAGTCTTGCTGCCCAACTCACCTCATGTAGGACCATTTTGTTAGCAGGCGTCTGTACTAAATAGACACACCTTGGGCAAGCTTGCCTTGTTTAGTCAAGCTCCGCTACTCATGCTCTTTGATTCCTCTGCAGATGTCTTTGTTATTTGAATTTTGATGGCAGCAGATAAATGATGGAACTATGCTACTTATTGTCTAGCCTGCGTTTATTCGTAAGAATTTGCTGAGACTGTGCAAAGGCTATTTCTGTCCCATTGCAAGGAAAATGATTTTCTCCCAATGAGTGGTTTTTCGGCTATCTTGTGGACATAACCTTGAAAAATTTTCCTGCGATATGCCCCCGAACCCCAATTTCTTCTCTTAGGCCAGTGTTGAGTGCTTGCCCCATCCCGTTTATTGGGCCCCGTCAGTGCTATCGACTTCCTTCAAGGCTTCAAGTATGAATACAATATAAAAAAACTATTGGGTTGGGATTCGCCAACTTAATTCTTAGGATAGTGCTTTCCTTTGGATATGGCCATCGTATATAATTTCTTTTAGAGAAGGATGTGGCACTGACATCTACATGGCCGCTTACATAAGAAAAGGTGGTGTCACATCCAACCTGAGGTGCCACACCCTCTAATTCACCATCAATTCTGTCTAAAACTCCGGCCACTTTCTCGAAATTACGCGGCAATCTGACGTCCGACATCCCAACATAAGCCCCCAAAATAAATGCCTTGCGTGTCAAATTCTGTTTTGGAGCATTGGCTGTAGACGCAGCACTCTCTTTAGTTTTCATTGGACTCCTGCAGCGGCAGTGTCTATTGTTACCACAATAGAATCATATCTCCCGAGAAAAACTGCCAAAGACAGGTCTCCAGAGCTCCATCTTGCAGTGTTGATGCGTTACAGGTTTTGTTATATCAAATTGCTTTCTCCTTGGGTTATATTGAACACATATTCCATTTCACATTCAACTGCAAAATCAAGCTGCTTGCCAAAGGACCTTATGACGGAATAATGCTTTTGCCGCTATTCAACTTCTTTGAATTTCCGAACTCACATATCTTAATAGATTCATGTTGCTTCTAACAGTTGCAAAAGCCAGTAAAAGGTGAATGTATTTCCCTGCAGCTGGCCTCGGCTTTCTCCACGTAAGGTAGCCTCTGAGAACAGCATGCGTGGAAGACAAGAGAGAGCACTTTTTCTTTCTGAATGGGAAACGCGAGAAATGAATGGAAAGAAAGACTTTATCGTCACTCATATGGTTATATGTTTAAAAAAGGAAATGAAAAATATTTCTATACGCTGATTTTTCGATTTGGATACTTCACATAGTTGAAATGTTTGAAAGTTTCTCGTTCAAATTTGTTTTTGCGAAGCTTTTGGTGCCTCCTTCGAGACGTAGGGCTCCTTCGATCTGGAACGCTCATACTAAACAATTTGATAATATAGGAAGAACATTACAAAGATGCTAGAGGAAAGGTTCAAAGTTGATAAAGGGAAGGTTATTGCAGCATTCTAAAAGAAGTGAAAAACCCTTTGCTATAAAAACAACCAGATAACGTATATTAGGAATATATAGAGAATCATTTCCGCTAAGCAATTATGGAAAGTGCTGATAGTTCTAAAGGAAAGATCCTCCATAATCTATAGGACCATGCCCGACTAAAGAGATATAATCAATGACAATTAAGGGTCGCAATATTTGCTTCATTTAAGACCCATGAATTATTAGAATCCATGGAATTAGTCATGACCTACAAGATATGAAAAGGAAATTTACCGATAATCATATAAAACTAATAATTTGGAATATCATATTTGGCATCAAAGAGGTCATTTGGGACAAGACAGCAGTAAACAGCTGCATGATTAAGAGGTTGTGAAAGGCAGGAAATGTAAAAAGGGCCTATAGATCGAGATTGTGAAGCATGTATTTAAAGGGAAAAGACAAGATGACCTTTTGCAAAGGAAGGATGCCATCAAACCCGAGATGAGTTGGAGTTGATACACACTGATGTTTGTTGACGAATGCGTGTGGAATCTTTAGCGGGATCTATATATTTTGTAACTTTCATTGATGATTGATCCAGATTCACTTCAATATACTTTTTCAAGACGTAAAGTAAAGTACTTTAGAAATTCAAGCAGTTTGTAAGCTGGTCTGTGAACTTAACTGAAAAGCGTGTGGCAAAGGTCAAAGATTTTACGAAGTGATAGTGTTGGTTAAAGGACTTCAACAGACTTATTATTGCAATCAGCGAGGTATAAAGGATGAGCCTACAGTAACCGGAACACATAAGCAGAACGGGTGTCCGAGCGCGTGCCAGATTGGAAAGTTTGAAAACCGGCAGGGGATTCTCAAACGGGGGTAAAAATTGCGTAGATAGTATCCAAATTTGAATCAACAATGCGCATAACAGTACAGGAGAACTTATATAGGTACAATATAAGTAAAATACAATCGCGTTAAAATTGCGATAGCGCACTTTTTAAACATCGTTCTAAACGTGTTTCATGTGAGTTACCGCTTCAAAGTTTTAAATTCCATCAAAATGATGTCAAAGGCGTCAACAAAATCTCAAAATATAGAAAAAAAGGTTTTCACGCTGTTAATTGCGCGTACGGGCGCGCGAATAACTTAAGAGTGCGCGGGGGATTAATCCCCACGCACGTCAAACTTTCCAATCTGGAGCGCGTGAATAGGAAGAAGTTCATTATTGGTTTAGAATGATTCTACAGCGCAATCAAAAAGAAGAGACTGTTCATTTGTCAGAAAGGTCATTTACAAAATAAATTGAAGAAATTCGGCAAAAAAATAATCTCATAGTCACCGACAAGAAATGAATTCGGAGCGGGATTAGTTTCATCTCGAGGCCCTTACCTTATTATCTCGTTATTTATTTTCAAGTAGGTCATGCGATATAATAAAGAAACTGTTGACAATAGCATTGAATTCTGTTGAATACAGTCCTAAGATAAATGGCATACTTTAAAAGCACATGCAAAAACAATTTGGTTAGAGAGAGATAATGATCAACATATCATGTCATATATTAGTTCCTGGAAATCTTTTTATCACAAATTATATGATCTTCCCAGCTCAAGCATTGGTCTTTAAGCATAGCATGATCTCTATCATTAATATCATTTCAGCATTGATTAGCTAATGATAGTCTAAAAGTTGATGGGTATTGAACATAATTAATTGTCTTTCTATTACAAATTACAAGGCTATCTGTTTATGCAACATTTTGTGACAACTTTAATCCTGCAAGCCACTTTTTAAACCATCTAGCCCCTCATTAGCCTGTCCGTTGATGATGAAATTAATGTTTGAGAAAACCAAAGGCTTCCGTCATCTGCATACATTGTAGCTTGCAAATGTTTTGTGGACAAAGAAGAATCGTGTATAAGAAAAATAAAGAGGATAGGAGCTAAAAGAGATCCCTGCTGACCTCCAGAGGCTACTTCTCAAGGTCTGAGAGCTTCCCATTTACTTTCATTAATTTCATTTCATTTAATTTCTTCAAGGACGGCTGCCCTTCAAAAGAAATTGATTATCAAAGACATTAGTTGCAAACTAAGAAATTAAATTTGCAAACTACTACTGAAATCAAACTATAAAACCCTTGTTACAATATTGAAAACTTTTTTTACAGTGATTTAAGGGAAATGAAGAAGGAAAGATTTTAAAATGAATGTAAAGAAAGGATCCCCTTTTAGTGAATAGTTTATTTTAAACATATCCAGAAAGAATGTCTGCTTCAAATCGATTGTGGTGAGCGATCATTTGTGTAGATGAGGAATAGAAGAAGGCCAAGACATGAACCTTGCGCAACTCCATGCTAAACAACGTAAAGCTCCAGTCTTTTGCAGATAATATCATGATCAACAGTGTCAAACGGCTTTTTGTGATGAATGAACACAGGACTCACAGGGTAACCTAGAGAAATCGTCCACGGTGAATATTTTGAAGCAAGCATGTAGGTGTTGAATTAAAGCGCAAAATGCCAGATTGGCTAGGTAAAAAGTGGCCATTGTCATTCATATACTGGTACAGCTGGATTGTTGCTAGCTTTTTAAAGGGCCTTGAAATAACAGGTAAGACTGGAATCGATTGAGAATTGGAATTTTCAGTCTTATCTCCATCTTTGAAAATTTCAGTTTCTCTAGCACTTCCCATGAATCTTGTTAACGACTTGTTTTGGTGAATGTGTTAAACAAAAAAGCATTTGAGTTGTTATTAATAGGTAACACAAGCTTAAGGAAGTAGCTAGAGGTATTGTCAGTCCCAAAGCTACTTTAACTTTGGCGAGTGCACCCCTGATCTCCTATACTACTTTAGTCATAAAATACAACTTGGCCTTCCATTTATTATTCTCATAGTCACCGACAACAAGATAATTCGGAGAGGGATTAATTAAATCTGCAATATCCTTACCCACAGAACAAAGGAAATCATTCATTGAGACCGAAATTCCTTTTTTCTTGAAGTAACTGAACCTTAAGGCATTCAATGCTGCTAGACTTCAATCTCTTGTTGAAGAGTTCATTGATAGCCTCTCGGGACTCTTTCATGTTACCCTGACACGCAGCTATGTTTGCAGATACCATTTCTTCAGCTTGATGTCAACGACGTTGACTTTGTTACGGACCTGTTAAAAAGAGTCCATCAGGACTTGAGACTTTATTTTGTCTTAAGACTTGTTTGCTTATCCATCTTCTGTATTAGTTTCTTAAGGTCCTTGTCAATCTATGCAAGCTTTGCCACAGAAACACGCAATTGTGTCATAAGGGCATGCTTCCTTATATATTTACAGCTGTTAAATGAAATTTCGTGACTATATGAAAAGTTTCAAAAGTCAAGAAAAGTATATTTTCCATTTAAGGTAGTAAAATACCTGTTATATCACATTTCAACAGACAAGCCAGGACTCAGTTTCAACGACTAAAGCTTAACAGGAGATTACACTCTTTAGCAGGAAAAATGCCACACTGGTCAGAAATCAGCTTCTCGAAAAAAGTTAATTGACAAACCAAAATTTGCTCGAAAGCTTGATCTAGTCATCTTCAGTCCGTCCATGTAAAAAGAAGCAATAAATTACAATAGGCGTCTCAGGAAAACCCTAAAGAATAAACGTTCTTAAGCCCACTTAAACGCACTGAAGCGCCTAGTTGAAACCAAGCTTTAGGCTTCTAAGTTCCAAAGCGTGAATGCTACTTATGAAATATGTTCTTCTTCTATCATTATTCGATTGATTTACTTTATTCGTCAATCGTCGTCGGTAGGCTGACATTAAAAGTTCAGATTTTTTGTTGACTGAAACGATTTTGATCTTGCCTCGCGTTTTGCAAAGATATCAGATTGAAGGATATCCACCGGGAGTATTTACCAGTTAATCATTTTTGAACATGGTGCTTGCTATTGCACCAGTATCGGAAGCACGATAGTAAAGTTATCAAGAAGATTTGAAGAGAATTCCATTAAGTCCGCTGTTAGTAAGATCACCTCAAGTCTCATAGAAATTCCTCTTCGTTTAAGTTTTTTCCTTAGCCTGGAAGTGATCACTGCTTGCAATTTCATGTACGCCGCGTTGTATGATGTTATCGGTATTGCTCACTGCACTTTGGTCTATTAATGTAGATGACGGAATTGGCACTCTTATGGGTTTGTTATTCAATTGCTTTGATCATTGCTTGAGTCCTGGATGATCTGCATCATTCGATTACAATTAGTATTTCCAGGTAAGATCACTTCATTGCCCTCATTCTCCAATACAGCAGCACATTTTCAAGTGTTTGCATAAAAATTCATTATTTGTTGCCTGGATCCGATGCACACTGTGAGAACTTTCAAGGTTGACAGTGACAACAATATGAAGACAATCATTAAAAAAAAGGCCAGCTAATTCCAAATTGAGACAGTTTTCAGCATTTCAAGAAACCTAGTTGAACTTTTAGACAATCAGGTAAGACAAACCTAAAGGGAATCAGCTCAGTTGAACCAATGACAAATTGGCGTGATGACATGAAAAAAGGAAAACAGAAGGCTGGATCCATAAAAGAACGGAGGAGATGATGATGGTGTAACTGATATCCCAATCTATTTGAAAAAAAGTAAACTCAATATGTTTTCCTTGTCTATAAACATTCATAATTTCCAAGACAAATGCAAAGCTAGTGTAAATAAAATTTGGATAAAATTGCTTGAGCACAGACTGACTGAAAAACTATGACCTTCTCTGATATCACCAGTGCAAGACATCTTCGTCTTTCAGTTCCAGTCAAGATATCTGTGTAATCAGAAATTTAAAAAGGCATTCAAGACGCTCTTGATTATATTCAAAGAGAAACCAAAGCTGTTTAAATGGTGCCATAATCCACTGGATGCTGAAACAGTAATATCATCCCAATTATAAGCATTGTCAAGAGCAGACTGACATAATATAAGGTTTAATCGATGTGCAGCACAGTGTTAGAAATAAGGACATGGAAAGTCTTGACAAAGAGGATGCTGAACCCAAGAATATATGCCCAAACATCACCGAGGCTCCATCATATGTCTACATAACTAATTGGTTACCATGACCTCTTTATAATTGCTTAAAACCTGCTTCAAACAGTTGTTAAAACTGAAGATTGCCTTAAAACTTTGAATTAAACTTTTCAATTAGTTCAAAAGTTAGTTCTGTGTTATTTTTAAAACTGGCGCTTGATTCGTCATGTTCCTTTAAGGCCAATCCCTGTTTGGCAAAGTACAATGCACCTTTAGAAATAGTTCTCAATGTGCGTCTTTCTGTCCGACCCACCCCTTCCTCTAACTGCGACGCTCAATCAACCCTCTTCTCGCTCGTGAAAACAAACCATCAGCCATTTCTGAAATATGTTATGTTTTCTACATTTTGTAGGATTTCATGTGAGACTTTGCTTTTCATGCTTCAAAAAGAATATTTTATGCAATGAATATAAAGTTGTGATTTTGAAAGGCTAATGTGCAAAACTTTCCAACAAAAGATTTTATAAAAGATTTAGATACATCATTTTTTTTGCCCTTCTGACAGCCGATGGGAAGGATATTCCACAATTTGGTACCTCTATAGGGAAAAGAATTCTGTCCTCTAGAGGATCTTTCTTAGGTAATCGTAAGTATGTGGCAGTATTAACAAGACTACGAGAAGTTAATTGGGAGTTTTGTGTGAACAACTGTTCCATATAGAGTGTAGTAAGCCCATGAAGAGAGTTAAAGATCATTAGTTTTAAGTAGTAATCTCTGAGCTACGTAATAGATATCCAGCCCGGCCTGTGTATCAATACTTTTCGAGTGCATTACGCTTCCATAAATGATGCCTGTTTGAGTTTTCGTGTTGTCATTTTCATCCTGTCGCTTCCTTGCATAAGAGCCTTAAAGCTCATTCTTTTCTTAGGGGCGACACATTTCATATACACGCAATTGTTTTATTGGGGCATGCTTATCAATGATCATAATGAAGAGGGCTGACCAGTTGTTGACAATTATGTCAATGTTATAAGTTTGAGTCACCTCGCTATCCAAAGAAGTATTTTATACATCAGCAATGAACTCGCCCTCTTCAAGTCTGATCACTTTCCGTGTTTTGTTTGCTTCATTATCTTTAACTATTGCTCCATTGAATTCACGGATTTGAGGCATTAAGATAATCATCACTTAAGGCATTGTGATAATTTCCTTATTTGGCAATATTTACAGGGTAAGGCGTTGCAATATGATCAAGTGATGTAAAGATATTAAGGGCAACCCATTCACAGTTGTGTCTTTAATATGCTGTTAAAAGTTGAACAGCTCAGACATATGGCTAATATATTTTGCATTGCAATCCATATTCCGTTTTGTGGAAGTAAAATCACATTTTGTATCACAAAGACGTTCTGCAAAATAATATTGTCAACAACAAGTAACATTATACACCTTAGAATTTTTTTTAAAAATTCTTTCCATTGAATAGTAACTTTAAAATACAATTGTAAAACTATCCTTAAAAAGGCAGTCTAGAACTGGCCAGCATTGTACAAACTATCTGTTGGAAAATTTCAACAATCAAACGCTACTGGACAAAAGAGTCAGATGAAGGGTTGGAAAGTAAGAAGCACAAGTGTCCATTGCATATTGCGGCAGAATATATATATGATATGTTGTGCGGGCGGTTATGTTTGTGATCTTAGAAATGACACATATTCTACATACTTTTCTATATATTTATATCTTGATCATGATGATTTTTACTATATGTACATAATGAAAGCTTAGATTGATCTTAATGGAAACCATAATGAATTTTCAGGTCTGATCACCCTAGAATAACGGAACTCGCTACTTTTAAAAAATATTTGTTTACTTTATACTCTCGTTTCACAACAAAAACGATATGAAAATTTTAAAAGGTAAAGGGAAAAGAAAAGAATCCATGGGGCTCATTCTATGTCTAGTTTTGCGACATAGGCTTTGGTAGGTAGAACGGATGATGGCGAAAGAAGGCTTTCGAGGTTATATGGCATTTGTGAATTTTTTTATCTCAAAGACTTCCGGGGAAAGTTGGCGTGTATCACACCAAAGGCCTTCTTTGGATCTAAGAGTCTAATGACAAATGATATTTACTTGGTAAAGGCTTTGCTCATTATTTGGCGCATCATCTCCGTATGTTCCAGATCAGATATGTAATTTTTAGGCATTTTGAATTCAATGCTCAATTTGACCATTCAGATAAGTTATAAGTCAAGAATTAGAAGAGTCGTTTGATTGTGTCATTTAGGCCTTCTTAGATAGAAAGTTTTTCCCAATGCAAAACTGAGAGCCATCTTCGGTTTTCCTTAGAGTTTGTCATCATAACTTAGGTTTCAGGAATGCTTTCCGATTTCTTTATGCTCTTCTATAGTTCACTCATTTAATTCCGTAGCTGGCACGCCCTGTACTATGGTAAATCTCGCGTCATTTAGTCAATCTTTTTAGAATTAACAAACCACTGTGCCATTTCAATCTAAACGGACGGTGCTGTCTAGAGGTCTGGCTGTCTGACTGGCCTTTGATTTCGTGATTCTCTCACTACCGTATCGGCCGTGGGGATAGGGACTCGTTCTTTGCGTTTGTTGGTGGGGGTGGCGGATGGGCTCTTGGTTTCTATGATCGATCCGCTGGGGTGCGGGGTTCTATTCTCAGTGCTTTTTTGACATTTTGTACATTTTGTACTTGCTTAGTTTCGGCACGTCCTCTAAGTCTGATTTCTTATTGGTCTTTTTTGGTTCTATTCATTTTTTCAATCTTCTCCCGAAAGTAATTGATATTGTGAAGCACAAAAGTTTTATAGCTTAGAGGAGGGCAGAGCCTTCCTTAACAAATTTTTAATAGGGGGAAATTTTGAAATGGGGATCAGCTGATTGCTTGTTGAGCGATGAACCACACCTCTTGACCACACCTTTCAGATTGGCTAGCAACAAGATAAAATCAGTTTTTTTTAATTAAGATAAAACTTGTTCTCAGATCATTTATAAATAGTCTTAAAAAAACAATCTCAAAAACATTTAGTGACAAATTCTCTGTTTTTATAAGTTTCTACAGTTGGTCTTGAATCACGGAGGTCCTTATTTTGAAAAAATCTTGCAATGGCTGGTCTTAGATCGAAATCTGAAGTTGAGACACCATTCCATGCAATTAGTAGCCTGCTTCTGATTGTATTTTGATTTTTTGAGGATCTTAACTTCAAGTACAAAGTATTGTATGTAGAAAACCTTCTCTCCACCCGTCATCCTGTCAGGGGATACAACAATAAATGCAGACGGCAAATCTTTCACTAGCCCCGAACTATTCCTCAACATTTGCAGAATTCTAATTCAGTAGTCTTTTTCAAAAATATCACTGCTGGGTTTGAAATCATGAAATATTTCAAAAATCTTTGACTTGGTCTCCTGATATTTCTGCACATTCTAGCAAGGGCATTGAACTGGTTATCAAGTCAGTCGGTGATTTAGCACCACAAATTTTGGTTATATTTTTCATGATGCCTTCCTGCTCAGAGTCAAGTCTTTGCTCGAGGAAGTTTGTAGCACTGACAATCACTTCTGTTCTGATTGCGCAGTAGGGTCTCTTTCTGTGCAGACTATCAATTAAACTATGCAGTTTCTTTGCATGTCTCGTTTCATCAGGGGAAGTTTGTGTCCCATCAACAGTTAGGGGTCCATTTTCTTTAACCCATTTCTCCTGAGCATTGCCAAAATAAGATGCGTTCTTCATAGCATTGAGCTTTTCAATTACAATATCTCTATATTTCATTATGTCTGGTATGATGATTGATACTTTCTGCAACTGTTTTCAAAAGGGCATAATTTTATTGGGTCACAAGCATCATCACTGGGGGGAAAGTTGAAAAGCAGGGGGTATTTGCCCTCCCAGTTTCAATGTTAAAAAAGGCTCTGGAGGAAGGTTTTACTATAAGCATCCCATCTAAGGGTGTGTGTGTGATCATACCAGGGTTTGCAATGGGGAAAGATACAGACTGTTTCAAAAACAAGTAAAAATCCCTTAAACAAAAATAAAACCTCTAGAGTTCAATAAAAACTGATCTAAAGTTGATGTGCATGATTATCCAAAGGAAGATATTTTGAAATGTATGTTCAAAAGGTTTTGACAGGAGAAGCAAGATTGCTCAATTTTCATGTTGCAATGGGGAAAAGCGTAAAGAACTGCTTTATTTGTGACATTGAAACTGCTTCAGATAATGAGGTTTTAGTACAGTCCTTGCAAATATTAACAAATTAGTGATTCCTTCCATTCTTATATATTTCCAGCAGCTCTTCAAATTGCTAATAATTTTTTTTGCAGCTGTGAAAAACTGTATTGTTTATTTAGAAGAAAATAATTATTGAGAGATTTCAATTTTTCAAAAACACTAAAAATGTATGCAAGGTATCATGATGTGCATTTTTACTGAATTTCCTGTTAACCCCCTGTTCTGTTAAAGATTTTAGGATGATGCTTGCTGTAAACAGTCTGCTGTACACAGTCTCAGATTATTTACCTTTTGTCACTGTTTTCACTTTAAAGTAATAATTCCACTGTTTGTCACATTCTGTAAAAATGCATCCTTTTGTTTGGCATTGAAATTTTGCAGCATCAAGATTAAATACTCTAACAGTAACTATGCTCAGATAGAATGTCAGTATTATTTCCAGTTTTTATTCTATGAAATCTATTCCTCCTTGCATTGCAAGATAAATACCTTTAATCCAATTCAAGTAACCCAGAAATTTTGGCTTCAAAATTTGCACACCTGTCTTGTTATTATTTCTTGCTATAACATATTTCTATTATATTGATATCTATCAATTCCTTTTATTAATTTAGTTAGTATTTGATATACCGCCAAGACGTTTAGGCCAATATTAAGCATCAAAAACAAACCTTGATAATCCCATATGAGTGTGTTACATGCTATGGCTATTAACGTTTACTATGAGAGAATATGGGTTCTTAAAAACAAATGCAAATCTCTATGATCTACAGTAGAAAGCCAAAAAAATTAACTGTGTTTCAAAAAGTTATAGGTGATTTAAAGGATTTCCAGAAAAGTTATTTTGCGAAGAAAATATTGATCAAAAAACTTGAGTGTCTAATCAAATGTCCAATTGAATATTGCAAGCTGAATAGAGGAACTTACAAAATTTAGCGCTGGTATCACATTTTGCAAAACAGCCCTCACTCTCTAACTATTAGTGGTTGCAATTTATCATTATCAAAATCAAATACATGGAAACATTGCAACACTTATCATTTTCGGCTATGATTCTAAAGAAAAATTATGTTATTCAAGGAAATGCGCTATCCCTTCTTATGAGTGATGCACTCAAAACAACACCTTTTGTTTGAAGAAAATCCCTGCCCCCAGGTAATCTAAATTTATCACTAACATTATAATCAGCACCAAAGATGCTTGGTGCATAAGCCCCAAATATCAATCCATCATGAAATTCACTCCTCAATTGTGCTAGAATGCTTAGTGTTTTCCAATTTCCAACAGAATTGCACGCAAATATGAACACTAATGCTACATAGGCTTTCATGTCTGCAGATTTTTTAACCTGCTTACAAAAGTCTTTAACATGCAGCTTCATATTTTCAGTGTCAATGTCATCATTAACAACCATTGAGAAACAAATCACATCTCCACTTAAAACCATACCAATGATTTCATTACTAGTAATAACATGTTGAGTAAAGAGACAAGATTCTGAATATAAACCAACAATGCAGGTACCTGGACCATATAGTTTGTGCAACACTTTCACAAAATGAGCCATTCTTCCAAGACTGATTGGGTGAATAAAGAGTAAGACAAATGATGCCCTACTATGAATTTCTGGCAGAAAACCAGCATAGCCCTTAATCATCTCATATTTCTTTTTCAATGGTATATGGAACGTGTCTATGTGATATGATTTCATTTTTGGGAATAGAAGCACTGATGTAATATGAGAGGTAGTCGAGCTTGCTTCAAGTGTATCAACAAGATCTTTTAAATTACCCATCCTAGGCCCAAATGAAAATTTGACAACACTGCCAATCATTTTTGTAAATGGTTCCTCAATCGGTTTGCTTTGGAATGCAGAATTGCTGAGTTCATTCAGGTACTGGCAAACCTTTTTGTCCACTTGAGCATTCTTTGAGGTCTGAGTTAAAAACACCACTGTATCAATATCCAATGAAGTGTGCTGTAAATAATCTGTAATAGCTGCAGAAGTTAAGTTCACACTTTTTATTTCCCCAATAAATGATACTGCATCAAGAGTCTGACGAATTTTTTTTGAGAAAACTATTTCTGTTGCCTCCTTCCAGTTTTTACATACACAACGACATGATTTCAAGCACCTCCCTGGCAAAAAATCCAATATTCTTACTAAAACCTCCAATGGCAAGTCCATATTATAAAATATAATTGCCTTTTTTATAAAGACCCTCAATCAGAACCAATGCTTTGCGCGCTCCTAGAATTTTAACAAAAGGCAACCTCATTAAAGTAGCTTGAGAAAATCTTGAGAAAACGACAAAAATCACGTGAAAAAGACTTCGACGAATCAATGTCCTTGGATTTGCGGAAGAATATGTTTCTTTATTGTGGCCATAGACGTAGGAACCGGGGGGGGGGGGCACAGGGGGCACGTGCAAAGAACCCCTTTGAAGCTTACAGTGTTGTTTTATTTTGCTAACCGTATAACTAAAATGTACCTTCACATACTCAGTTGCTACATGAAATGAGCAAAAGCAGTTGCTTTAACGATCCTCTCACACATGCTCTCCGAATCAGTCTCTGACACTTTTCAGAAGGTTTGTGAGGGTGCCCCTCAAAACATGTCCCCCCCTCCACTTTTATAATGCTTCCTACGTCCATGATTGTGGAGAATGATTGCCATTGATGTTTTGGGAAATGATTTCATGAACCTCACAGAAACTGAGTCGGGGAGTACAGTGGCTGCACTAGAAAATTTTAATGGGGGGTGTCGGACCTCAGATTGCCGAGTAATTTCGAGGAAGTGGGAAGTTCGACTGCGATGGTGCCATTCACATAATTCATGGATGAATAATAAGGGGGTTTGGTAACGCAAGTTGTTTGATACCGCCCTTTCTATACTACGGAAACGCCCATTTATGGACTATTTCATTGCCACGTGCATCTCTAAAAGAAATTATGTACGATAGCCATATCCAGAGCAAAAGCACTTTCCTAAGAAATAAGTGTTATGCAGCAATACATGTGCGGGATGGATGCCCCCATGTACTTCTGCAGATACTTTCATTAATACCCAGGGGCACAAAATGAATATAAATTCCAGTTATTACAAAATTCTAGTCTTTTGGCCGTACCATCCATGAACATGCCCGTATATCTAACTTCCCCACTACCCTTTCACAGTGCTTTAGAACAATTTGCTTGCAAAATCACAATAATAGCCTGCGCAAAGTCTCAGCAATTTCATAGCGCAGATTAGGCAGTAACACTGTTCCATCATTTATTTGGTGCCATCAAATGTCAAATAACATAAATATATATGCATAGTCTTATTTACCAAGAGGAATCAAAAGCACAAGTGCTGGAGCTTGATTATACGAGGTAAGCTTTCTCGGGCCTGGTCAATTTGTCTTGCTAGGTCCAAACCCTATTTAGTATAGATGCCTGCTAAAAATAATGTTTCCAACATGAGGCGAGTGGTGTAGGCAGACTAGTAAACCTCCTCTGTTACAGTTGGTTGGTTTAGCAAGCAAAGCTGAAATGGGTCAGCTTTTCCCATGTAACCAGGATAGAACGAGCCATAAACAAGTTGTGTTCGTTTGTGTAGGATGGGCTCCATGTAAACACAAAGGCAAATCGGATCATTCTCAAAATCTTGCCGTCTCAAACAACTTTTGGAGTGAAAATAACGATAATTAAAACAAATACCTTATTTTGAAATACCAGAAAATTGCGGTATACAAATAAGAATAAAGAAATGCAAAAAACCTGAAAACACTTGTTTTGTGACTTGTACATTTCCTTTACTTTTAGTGTTTTAGTACTTTTAGTATTCGTTTAGAGAAGCCATGCCTTTTCAGTAGCGGATCTAGAAATTTAGAGGGGGGGTTTCCAGTTTTAAATATTCTTCAATAGTGTTGTGAAGAGTTTGAGGGAAGACCGTAGGTTATGAACTTGAGAGTCTAAAGGGAGCCTTAGGTCCAAGGCCAGGTTCTAGTGGGGGCCGAGCCCACGGAAGTTTCAGAAATGTCACATTTTCCAGGGCCTGAAAATGGCTAACGATCGTACAATTTTCGTATTGCATTAAAACACAAGAAATACATCAATTTGTCTCCGTGAGTCTTGAAATAATATCCAAAATAATAATGAATTGGCAAGGGGGGGGGGGGGGCTAAATCCGCCCCTGCTTTTCTAGATAGTGTTTGGTGATGCAAAAAAACTGAAGAATTTATCAATGAATCATTAACCCATACCTAAAGAATTTACCAGTTGAAATGTTTTGACTGCTTTTTGTGATTAACCGTAAATTGTTGAAGTTTATATATTTCCAGGCAACAAATCAAGTAGAAACATAGTCTTATAATGTGGGTAACACAGCACAATACCGTTATATCTCGCAGTAATAAAGAAATACATGTACCACGGTGTATCATCAAATGCTATTTTAGTTAGCCGTAAGGAAGCCGTAATGCTTTTTAAGTCCTTCTGTTATTGAACTGAAGTCAACTCGAATACGTAAGTATTTTCTAATATTTTTTTGGGGGCTGTTTTTGAATTCAGACGTTAAAATTCTAGTCATAAAAGAGTTAACAATTACAGTTAGACATCGTGGTTTAACAATAAACATGCGACTACCCCTTTAAAAAGTATACGGTCTTTTGCCACCTTCCTTGAAATCTTTCGGCATGGCCCCCCCTCACCACCATTAAAACACTACTCATAACAGCAATATCGTATAATTTGAAAACATGGACCAAATTGAGAAAAGGGATTGGGGAGAGCTGGAGCAGAATCAAGTAAAAGCAATTGAAACATCTTCAATCTACCTAAGACAAGTCCAAGCTATATCAAATTAAGACAACAAAAATATAAAAAATATAAAAGACAGCATTATCTAGAAGAAAAATAAGACGAGGCTAGAAATGTGGGACATAGGTGATGATCTGGTCAAGGAAAGGTGCATACGGTGCGGCAAAGTAGAAACAAATGAACATATTTGTGAAAAAGTCAGTGAAAGAAGTCAAGACCTACTCAAAGCAATGGAGTACATCAAAGCATTAACAGAGAAAAAAGATGAATAAACTCAGAAAGGAGTTGTAAAAGAGCATCGCAGGTCAGGAATGACAGTTGTTGCTGGAAACAGTGAAGAGGGCGATGCAGAAGTGTCGTCCCACTAGCGTCGGAGTGTCGGAAAAATTCGAACATTTGAGATCCGTTAGCCATAGGGCCGAATTCAGGCATCTTCAAACAAAGAGGCAAGAATAATAAAATGTCCGACAAAATTTCTGACTCAAACAAATGACTTATTGTGTACAGAACAATAGAGTAATCTATTACTTAATCAGAACAAATTTCTGAAGTATTTGTGGTCCGCCCCATTCAGCCTATCCATTGGATTCGGCCTCGGTTCGGTTGTCAATATTTTTCATGGTTTTTGTTGGGTTGCATTCAATCATTTACTGATCATGTAAGGCTAGGGTCATGATTTCTGTTGCAATACGAATGTAGTTAATTCATTTATATGATCAATGAGATGTTTGATAGTTTGTAAAAGTAAAAGTCAATCGTTTGTTAGTTTGTCAAGTTGTCTCGATGGAAGGCCCATGCACCAATAGGAAGCACAATCGAAAATAAAAAAATTAGGAAGACCTGTGTAGCTGCTTGCTTGAAATGTAATCATTTCAGAAAGTGCTTTTTTGGAGGTAAGGTAGAAAAAAGAAATAAATGTATTTTGTAGGTAACATAACATAAAAAACTTGGGAATGTGACTGGGGCACAGGCGGCGTGTGCGGCACCCTGGATCCGCCACTGCTGCTAAGTACAGCACCAAGACTAACAGTTACCTTAAAATATTGATAAAGACAAAGCAGTTTTCAAACTTTGTTTTCCTGAGCAAAAGTGTTTTTTCGCAATGACTTGAATTGAAGATATGCGATGTAAATTTTTATTTGATGGCAACAAAACGGGTATACATGGCCTCTTAATCAGGAAGATGCCTTAAATATTATGCGCGTGCGTGTGATGACGTCATTTGATATAAATGTGATCCCTTGTCGGAAAATCACTGATTTCTCTCCCTCCTATATCGATGACAATGTTTCAAAGATGTCAATCATGTCTCTACATTTAGGTAAAAGCACTATATGTTCACAATCCAAGAAGAGATGGAGTGCTAAAAGTCTTTGGTTAAAATATTCGAAAAAAAGTTTGAATTTCATTGCAGAATTTCTTTAAGATTTATCTTTACTTTCTTGCAAGACAGATCCAAGGCTAAATTTGTTGCCTGCCACATTCTAAACAATTGTTCAGGCAATGGTAATAAAATATTCAAAAAACAGTTTTCTAACTTTTACAAATGTCGCATATCATAATTTCAATATGGCTGAAGATTAAGTTTCCCAGAAAATTTCAAGGGGGCAGCTGCCCCTTCTCTCCCTATGAAACTTCAC
Source organism: Catostylus mosaicus (assembly GCA_964019065.1). Taxonomy (NCBI): domain Eukaryota; kingdom Metazoa; phylum Cnidaria; class Scyphozoa; order Rhizostomeae; family Catostylidae; genus Catostylus; species Catostylus mosaicus. The sequence continues at coordinate 3,805,533 of OZ025198.1, forward strand.
AGTTTCATCCATGAATAGGATAAACAGGAGAATTTTGCAAGAATACTGAAATCCAAAGAGCTATCTAACTATGATATGTAGCAAAATGTAGGAGGATGGGCGTTTTCAGGTGACCATATTTAATCTATGATATTTATTTAATTTCTACCAAAAGATGCCATTTATTTGAAGTGGATCTCAATTCCAGTGGATTCCTCTTGAATTCAAAGGGAAATACAAATTGAAGAATTTGATGCCTAACATGAAAATGAAAAGTATTGGTCTTCAAACAAGATTTGATAAACTGTTGTTAGCTACAAAATATGTCAATGCTATAAGATTCAAAGTCTAAGGTGTATCAAAAAGTCCAATGTGACTAGAGAGACTCTCAAGTTCCATAAATATGTCCAATGTTTACAACATTATTTGCTTCCTTGATCAACAACATGGAATTATTTCTACTCAGTTTATAAATAATTTGCTCCTTAGATTTTTTCTATCTCACCACTTCACATCTTCTCAGCCAAGCTGTGATGATTTTGTGTTTTTTCAATTTGCTCTTGTCTACCAACCTTTAATGAAACATTGTTAATAGGCTTGCTATCTAACTGCAAGTTTCTTTTACAATCAATCTTTTGGCTATGGTAGTCTTTTATAGCTTGTATTTTACCTCTTTCTTTCAACACTAATTGTCGATCATCTCCCACAACCCTAATAACTTGCTTTGCATTATCTGATTGAGCTAAAATTTTCTTTTCTTGCAGCCATTCTTCATAAGATTTTCTAGCTTGAGCTTTTGCAAAAATCTTTTTATTCTCTGTTGGAGCTATGGTAGATTCTTCATTTTTGGCACTTTTTTTTACCATTTTTACATTTTTCTCATTTCTTAGATGAGGATATTTTTTTCCCTGAGGGCTGGATATTTTCTCAAATGAATGTACAATGGTGTATCCTTCAGGAGCTCCATCAGTATCTTTTATAAAATGTGCTTCATTAAAAGGAGCAACACAGCCATTTGATGTCTTACACAGTCTGCTCTTCTTCTTCATCCATTCCTTGACCTTCTCATCTGAAATTTCCCTTCGGCATATCTTATCAAGCTCCTTTAGTCTATTGGCTTGCTTTTTCTCTCTTCTCATAAATTTTTCTGCAGTTTTTTTCTTTTTCTTTTCTATATTCTTCAACTTCAGCCATTGCAATACAGATGCATTGTCTGACTCGGCCAAATTCGCATCAATTGGATGTTTCCTTGTCTGTTTTATGGCCCCTCTTTTATTACCAAAGTTTTCAGTTTTGTAATAACATTTATTTTTTGAACTGCTTGCCTGTTTCTTTCTAGGGATTTGGCTCTTTTTCTTGAGATGTGGCCCTCTCTCTTTAACCTTACCTTTAGAAAATAAACTATCTTGTCCACTTAAGTCAAAAATGTGCATTTTTGTTAGTCTACAAATACATTTGGAACAGCGCTCAATTTCACTGCCAGTAATCAAGTTAGTCCATGTTTTTTCAGAAGTATTTAGGTCAACTTTTTGTTGATTTTCATTACCGTACCTATCATTATTCTCGAGTACAAACTCTCTATCACTTTCTTCTCCATCTGATGCACCAGTAAAGTCATCAGAATATTCAGTAATGTCAGGAAGATCAAATTCAACATTCTTCTGAACAATTTGATTTTCAGCAAAAAAATTATCAAACCCTTTATTCAATCTGTATGAATTCCTGTCTTGTATTTCTCCAATATTGCATGTATCTTGTATTTTCTCGTTATCATCAAGTAAGTATGTGATGATGTCACTTAACCTCTCATTCCCAAGAGTTTTATCTTCCCTAGTCACGACTACCTTTTCTTTTTTCTCTTCATCAGTCCATGTTTTGATTTCTTCTATATTCTCCTCATCTTCGATTCGCTTGGCGATGCAATCTACGTCCCTTTCAAAGTCTTCAAAGTTGAAAATACCATTAGGCTTCGTGTTGACGATAACACCAACCGAATCCATGGATATTGGTCTCGATTAGTGTATTTGCAGTGCTTTCTCCTAGATTATCTTCAGAACTCGCTACTAGCGGTTAAATGTGTCAGAAAAGGCGAGAATCAACGAGCTTTCTTTGAACAGAAATTCATGTTGCGTTTTAACTTCATCTTCTTCACTTGTTGTTGTTGTTGTAGTTACTGTAATTATTGTAACCATGACAATATCAATTCACTTCGTTTGCTTATAGCCTGCGCGCAGATTTTTCTGTCCACTGCGATGGCAACTGCAGACCATGTGATCAATCCAGAGCCCCGTTTACACTACACCAACTAGCCTGGGTTAAGAGGCTGTGGAGCTGTGGACAGTGGCGGATTTAGGGGGGCCCCCCTTCGCCGCTCTTCAACGTGTGGTGCCCCCTATTGGAAGTGCGCGGCGCCCATTTTTTATGAATAACCGAAGGTTTATAGGTGCCCCTTTTTCTAAACTGCCCCCCCCCCCTTCAGAATGATTCTTGATCCGCCACTGGCTGTGGAGCTGTGAATCTGTTGAGCTGTGGATATTTGGAGTTTTGGAGCTGTGGGGCTGTGCAGCTGTGAATCTGTGGGGTGCGGGGCTTTGGAGCTGTGAATCTGTGAATGTGTGGAGCTGTGAATCTGCAGAGTTGTGGAACTATGGAGCTGGGGAGCTTGTTCTTGAGCTGCGGAAAGAAAGCTGTGAATTTTGTAAAGTTTGTGAGCTGTAGATGGAAGCAGGATGTGTCTTCTTAAAGAGGTTGTTCTGATGATGCAATCTGATGACATTTAAGGAATTCAGTGTTTTATCTGAGAAATCGTTTGAAAAGGAGAAGTTAAATAACTTGCTCGCAGGTAACTTCACCTGCACAAATTGGTGCTATCAAGAAAGATGAATCTGCAAAATATTATTACCACGATGTTGCCAAGTAAAAACTGGTTCAAGTGAATAGACTTCTTCCTTATTATGACAATTTTTCAGCATTTACACAGATTCAACATTTCTGATCATTTAATCAAATACTAGATGGAAAGAACCATCAAATCGATGTTTATAAATTTATTCTACTGCATAAGCTCTTTGTGCGGGTAGGCTTGAGTGTTAAAAAATTATGAGTGATATGATATTATGATTCAAATCTCACTGGAGGATATTGTTAACTTACCCTAAAAATTACCCAAAAAATATTTGACAAAATTTTTTAGACTCAAGAAATAACAGCATGTATGTTTGATTTCAGTGGAAAGGAAAATAGAAATTTGCAATAGGACAAAAAAATTCTATTTTTTTGAATCCCTAAAAGTAACATTCATTTTCTAGCTACCCAAATAAAAACTTTTTGTCAAATTACACAAGCAGTTATGTTGGCAACTTTGATTGCCCCCCATCCAGATAAAAATTTTATCCATTCAATTGGCTTTGCCCCAACATCTGATAATTCATGGTAGCTTGATTCTGCTTGCTTGCAGGCTAAGTATATGGCAAGCGGATGTCACCATAGCCAGAAAAGCCCACTTTTTCTCAGATAAACTGGGTTTCTCTGTAGAAAAACCTACTCTTTCTGGATAAACGTACTTTTTCTAGAGAAAAACCCACTTTATCTAATTAACCCACTTTCTCTGGCAGATAAAGTCGGTTTATCTGAAAAACCCGTTTTTTCAACTGATATAGTGGGTTTTTCTCAGAAAAAGTTTGTTTTTTTTTTCCGAAGAACGTCGGTAATTTTCGGATAAAGTGGGTTTTTCAGATAAAGTTGGTTTGTCTCTAGTCAAAATAAGTTTTTCAGAGAAAGTAGGTTTTTCAACAGAAAAACCCAGTTTACCTGAGAAAAAGTGGGATTTTCTGACTATGGTGACATCCGCTTGCCATATAAGTAATCTGCATGTTGGACACGATAAAGCAAACATGCCTGTCATCACTGCGGCCAAGAACTCCGCGGCCCAAAATGACATCATAGATACATTATGGACCTCTCAGTTGATGTCCATGTCACACAAAAATTTGAACGGGTCTTCTCTGCCAATAATGGGCATTTGAACAAGATTTTGTGGCAATAAATGAAATATTCCTAACAATTATATTTTGTTTTCACGTCTTCGATATTTATCCAGAATTCAGAGTAGGGCAATGGCGCACCCAAGATAGTTCTTAAATGCCTAAGAAAGCGCACCTGAGCAACCCCTCAGATTTAAAGTTTTAGGTACCTTACGATTTTTGTACGGTTTTAGCGCACCCGCACCTGAGGTGCGGGACTGTTGGCACACCCAAGATCTTGTCAAGAACGGCTACACTTTGCAAACTGGATATTTATTCTGATACTCCGAACGTTGCGTCGTTACACAACACACAATAAAAGCGAAGGAAACTGGAAATTAAAGTAATATTTGTCAAACCTTTATACAAAAATCTTGGAAGTCGATGCTGTTCTTCATACAAAAATCATAAAAAACCAAACCCAATGCTAGGAAAGGGTTTTGAGAGGAGGGCTTGGTCCAGTGCTTGAGAAAGCGCCCCGTTGTCGCGAAAGCACCCGTTTTCATCGCAAAAGTGCCTCTGTAATGGAAAAGAGCCTTGTTTTGCATGACTCACAAGTCAAAAAAGTGCCCCGTTCTCGCTGCGCTCCTAATTTCATCCCTCCCTTCACTAAGGAGTTAATTTATTCTGCAGGGTCGCAGAAAAGCGTCCGATACTAATTCTTTAGTTATGAAATTTTATAAACATCAGTAGTTACCAAGAAACTGATATTTTTGCTAAATTTCAGGTACAAAAAAAAGGAGCACACCTTTTCAGCATTTTTTAAGGTTATTAGGGGTTTCACTGGTCGAAAAACTAACTTTTTTGTTTCTAATGTTAGGTCAGCCAAACTTTGCACGGAAACCAAGTCTTGTGCGATGAGTCAGAATTTTGAGTTAGGATGTTTCTATTTTTAGCCGTTGCCATGGAAACCGCAAATCTTTTGTACTTACGGTGCCTTGTCGGGAGCATGCATAACTTTTTGAAAGAGCTATCAGAGGGGTTTCTTTTATTATAAACGTAATCTTTGTATGTCCCCATGTGATGTTATCTATTTTTTTCAAGTTGTTTTTCATAAAAATAATATTTTTTGATTGAAAATGTTTAATTAATGGTTATCACTTGATCCTGCATCAACTTTGACTAAGGAAAGCATTCATCCTGTAGAAGAAACAAAGTTTCTAAAGCCTTTACATCACACATCATTATGTGAGGAACAGAATGATGTATAGTTTGCAATACTTTACTTTATAATCAAAAAGTTATGCGATTCCTGGCAAACCCAGTACAGCGAGAAAACTGTTTTGAGATAAATGCATTTAAAGATAGCATTTGAGTTTCACTTTCCATTTGGCTTGATTTAATGCACCATTAGATGAAAATATTGATATAAATACTTTAAAAAAACAGTTTCTATACTAAAGCAGTGTCTAGTTTGTCCATTACTTTTTAAATCCTGCCTCCTAGTGGACAAATATGCCCCAGAAGCATACGTTTCCCCGCCAACTGATGTCTATGACTTTTCATTTGAGGTCTTTGCATTCTCCATTTGCTGTCTTTGGATTTTATATGCCTCATGTTTGATTGCTCTGCAATTTTAATTCTTTTCTTATCATTTAAACAACTGTTTATGGTTGTGTATTACGCAAATTCAATTTTTAAATGCCAATAAAGAGTATGTATTAATGCTCCAGAAGAAAACAGGCAAACAGCCAGGCTTGCAACATATTCCAGGGTCTTTCTTCTTAAAAAAGATGTGCTTTGGACAAAGCTTTCATGTTAGATTGTGTAGAAGCTTACTTGAACTTTGGGTTTGACCTCTAGCATGGCATTTCAATAAACTCTGATCTGTCAGTCTGTTGAATATTGCTACTAAATTTATACCAATTTATGATTAGCAGTGTTTGCAATCCTTGTGCGGTCCTGGTTATTTCCTTCAGCAACTGCCCTCTGCCAGAAACACCAAGACCTTTAATCAGGTGGGGAGTGTACAAGTTTTGGGTACTGATCTGAGGAAGATAGATGAAACAGGATAGCAAAAACTCTTGACTCCATTTTCTGTATGTCATCACCACAATCCTTGCTTGGCCATATTTGTTCTGCACTTTGCCACCTTCTTCTTTCCATCTTCTTTTGGGTAAATTTACCTTTTCTCTGATGGATCCTTTTTGTGCTCTTTATGTGGCTGCAAAATGTCTCTTACAAACCCGCAAAACCATAAGATTTGTGCTTTTTAGGATAATACTTTTACAGAAATTCAGACAGGCAGAGGAGCCTGCTGACTTGCCTGGCTGGAAAGCTTGCATGTGCTCGCAGCTACACTTTACTTTGATGTCGATGTGTCGCACCGCCCCCTACCTTTGGTCGCACCTTTTTTTGTTACAGGAGGTAGTAAAATATAGGCATTTCTCCCCTAAACAATATGGGGTGCTGGTTCAACTTGAGTGAAGTACTTATAAGAAGGAAAAGGGGTAAAAACACACGAAGCTCATTAAATATTGGCTTGGTTTTGCTAGCAACACCTATGATTTTGTCGCATGTCGGCGCGAAATTGGCTTTGCTCGCACGTCGCAGCGGAAAAATTGTTGTTGGTCGCAACTACGCGTAGGCAAAAACAGGCATATTTTCCAAACCGGCTGACTTGATTGATCCAACAGTCATCATCACTGTGCTCACATTCGATCTTATTGTTCTCTTGAAACATCAGAGCCCTAATATCTTGAAATAGCCCTATTTTTCCAGCTAGCAGAATTCGTTTGATTCCATCTTTGGCCTACCATACCACACCACAAGCTTCAGTCACAATGTCAGCTGACTTCTCGTCTTGGCCTTCCAGCAATCTTTCTACGACCAAAAAGGGTGGTACAGCTTTTTGCCTCTTTCTTGTCAGCTCAGTGGTGCGAAATAAAGATAAAATTTTCTCAAACGTTTATAAAATATCTTCGATCCTATCGCAACCGAAGACCGTGACGAATTCAAAAACAAAGATCCGCCATATTTGATTCACGTGACTATGATCGCTCAATGAAAAGCCGGTATCAGCAGAATCATCCAATCAAATTAATTGAATCATGATGACGTAGTTATAAACGGCTGAGTTTTTGCCCTCCTTTGCGAAAGAAAGGAGACGATTGATGGTCACAAGTAGACTAAAGAGAGAAAACTTCTCAATATTTGAACACCCCATGAAATTTGGAATCGAATGATGTACAGGAGTTACATATTGCGGGAATAAATATAAAAATATGATAGTTGGACAAACGAAAACAATCGGATCTAAAAAGCACACTCGATTCGGACTGCTGCTATCGACGAGTTGGTAAACCTATGTTTCAGGGGTGGCGCAAAGATTTGCACGACAGGGGGCTAGGTTCCCTGACAGGGGCTCAATAAGAAAATAGAGGGTACTTTTTGAGCATAAGAACACAACTTTCCGTTAAAATTTCTCCTATGGCAATAAAATCTTTTACCACACAGGTGCCCCCCTCTGGTACCATCCATGCTAATAAAGAGTAACATCAATGAAGTGAAAACAAAATATAATTGTTCGAATTATTTCATTTATTGCCACAAAATCTTGTTCAAATGCCCATTATTGGCAGAGGTGACCCCCTGACTTTCTTCACCGTTCGATTTTTGTGTCATATGGACATCAACTGAGAGGTCTATGATATATCTATGATGTCATTACTTGTCGGCTATTTCCCTTGGGCCGCGAAGTTCTTGGCCGTATTATCATTATAATTATTTTTATTATTATTTTTTCATTTCTTTAAGGAGGGTTGCCCTTCAGTAGAAGCTGTTTTACAAAAGGCCCTCCATTTACAAAACTTACAACTAAATATCTTATATAGATAAATAAACAACTAAATTAACCTAAATACAATGAAACTTACAATACTTTGAAAACCCCTATAAAACCCCCCTTAAAAAAAAACTGGCCGAAACCCTGTCAAAACCCTACATAACAAAATTTCAAAATACAAAAGAAATAATTAATTACAATTAGAATATATAAAAAGTATAACTGAAAATTTACGATAAAGAGAGAAGAAAGAAAAACTAAATTTATTGAGGAAAATTGGATTCCTCAACGAATCTCTTAAACATATTATGGGAGGTTCCTCTTTTTGACTTAGCTGGTAGGCTAATCCACAACCTTGCGCCCCTAAATGAGAAACATTTTTGGCCATTTGCAGATGTTTTCTTTGGTAGCCTGAGGTCTGTCTCAGTTCTTCTTAGGCTGTGGGTAGTACATTCTGAATTCCTTTTGAAAAGGCTTTCCATGTATTGCGGAGCCTGCTCATTAAAAGCGACTTGAAGACTATCTTTTTGACTCGATGTCAATAAGCTGCGCAATGGTCTTCCAGCCAACCTGTTTTATGAGCGGTCTACTTGGGGTATCAAAGCTGCTATTTGTTATGATTCTAGCAGCTAGATTTTGTTTCTGTAGCTGGTTGATTTGAGTGATCAAGGATGGCGCCACCGGAGGGGCTAAGGGGGGCAGGAGCCCTCCCGCTATTCCTGCTAGCCCCTCCGTCGGCACTTCATTTTTGAATATTTTAGGCACTGTCGGCACTTTGATAATTTGCACCTTCAACTGTGCTGCAATGAGTCATTATTTACGGTATTTCCGGTATTATTTTCCTATTGTGTCATTGTAACAACTGTCGTCATTTAAATAGGTTTTATTGTTATCTTGTGATATCACTCTTGTATCATAGCATGAATCGCATGCTGATGGTAAGCTCCTTTTTGTCGTTTTTCTGACGTGTATATGCTGCATCGCAAATTTATCGCATTTTTTTGAGAAACAACAGCAACTCAGTAAATTACTGCATAACACCATGGGCAAAAAGTCCAGAACGAAGCTGAAGTGTTTAGTTTGTAAAGAAGAGTTCAAGTCTGACTACAGAGAAACGCATAATCAGAAATATCACCTCAATCTAATTGAACAAAGAAAAGCAATATCGTTTTGTGAGGCAGGATAAACAGTTGTATCAAATCCTTTTCCAGAATGCAGAGTATGGCAATTGCACACTCAAGTTAAATTTCTAAGGTAGCGCACCTGGGCACCCCTCAGACAGTGATACCATTGTTTAGTGGTGCACCTAACGATTTTTTCCGGTTTTTGCGCACCCGCACCTGAGGGGCGGGACTGTTGGCGCACCCTAGATCTTGTCAAGAGCGGCCATACTCTACAAACTGGATCCTTTTGCAGCATCGGCAGCAAGAATAGCTAAACGCCCAGCAGACAAAACAACCAATGACGAGTTCGTTTCACTTACGCCGAGCAAAAGGATGGCAAACGTTACCAAAGAAGCAGAAAGTGAAATGTTGATTGAACATAACGCTAGGGACGAATTCGTGTACGTAATCACAAGTAAGAACAGCGGAGATTCTCCCGTCGGACTGCAGCCAATCTTGGGGGAAACATCAACTACCACGAAGTCAGTGCAGATTGTGCAGAAAACATCAAAGGGCCCAAGAGATTTATCACAAAAGCTAGAAGATGGCCCAAAGCAACCACTGAAGTCTAGATACCCTGCTCACCTAATTAAAGGTGTATATCGCCAATTGAACGCGTCGTTTTACCAGAGGCACCGATGGCTAGAGTATTCAGAAGTTACAGATGCTATTTATTGTTTCCATTGTCGTCATTTTCCTGATGAATCTCGTCAAGAATAACTTTTTCAGAAGAAGGATATAGGCACTGGAAAAAATACGAAAGAGTTCTGGCCCATAAGAAAGCCATAGAGCATAACAATGCAAAAATTGTATTGATAAATACAGGTTCATCAAGGCAAACTGTAATCGCTATGCTAGGAGAAAAGCACAGAAAGGTCGCGGAAGAAAACCGCCATTATCTCAAGACAGTGTGTGAAGTTCTTCTCCTGACAGCAACTCAAAAGATAGCGCAGAGAGAAAGTGGTTTCATTTCATTTTCATTTCATTTATCACTATTTACCCACAATATCCCTTCAGCTATTTAATTAACAAAACAAGTTTTAATTACTATTAGAAATGCAACTATAATTACTTATAAAAAAAATGTATTGCTGGTCTTCCAGGGAGTCGTGTTTTAGTTAATTTTAAGCTCTTCAAATATATTTTTAGTTGTTTTTTAAATCAGCATAGGGTAGGAAGCTCCCTGATATTTACTGGGATTTCATTCCAGACCTTTAGCGCAGAGTTGGAAAATCCTTTTTTGGTATACTCCAGATTGTACTTCGGAATCTGCAGATCTCTGCAGAATCGTGTGTTGTAGTTGGAGTATTTGGATCTTCGTTGAAATTTGTCCCAGAGATTTTCTGGGCAGAGTCGGTTATGATCTTGTAGGCCATAACTGCACGATCAAAGATGACGAGCTGCTCAGCACTCAGGAAGTTGTTTGACCATTCATCTTTGATTCTGGACGTTTCGTTTATGGAGATTGCTCTATCTTGAAGGCGTTGAAGGGATTCCTTTTTAGATTTTGAGAGGCTCCCCCAAATAACATCTGCATATCGCTATGACTTTCTATCAGTGCGCGATATACATTGCTTTACTGAGTTTTAAGGATGCAAGACCTTTTTGAACTTTCCTTATGACAGTTTGGAATTGTTCTACCTAGTTAAGTCTTTCGTCTACAACGACTCCAAGCGATTTGGTTTTTTTCACCTGTTTTATATCTGAGCCATTACTACTTCAACTTTATTAGCTCTACGAGGGTGTCCAATTATCATATATTCCGTTTTTTAAAGATTTGCACTAAGGTTATTTAACCTCATGTATTCGGAAATATTGGTCAATTCTTCTTGAGCCTTATGAACTAGTTCATCAACATTCATAGACATTAAGGTCACAAGAGTATCATCAGCGTTTCATATCTCGGACTGCAGATTGTGACATTGAAAATCCGTCTTACGGCTCAAATTCTGGAAACTTCTTGGCAATTCTTGCCTTGGTAGCAAAACATGATCCAATTGTCGCAAAGAGAATCAAAAGAGGACCAAAGAATGCAAAATATACTCACCACAGCATTCAAAATGCATTATTTGATGTGATGGCTGACATGGTTTGAAAAGAAATTCACGACGAAATTAGCCAGGCAACGTATTTTGCTTTGCTTGTCGATGAAACAAAGGATGTGTCCAAAAGGAGCAAATATCGTTTGTTCTTAGCTACGTCATCAAAGGAATGATCTTGGGTTATCTTGGGTTAGACGCTGAATGCCTAACAACATCAATTCTCGAATTTATGGCCGCATTTGGAATAAACACGAAAAATGGTGTAGGGCAAGGCTATGACGGAGCTTCTGTTAAGAAAGGTCATGTTAGTGGTGTAAAGTTTTTAGTTCAAAAAGAAGCTCCATTGGCTAATTATGTGCATTGTTTTAATCACAGGCTAAATTTGGTAATTGTTGATGTTCTAAAAGGTATTAAAAAAGCAACTGATTTTTTTGTGATCCTCCAAAAGTTGTAGGTTTTTATAAGTGGAAGTGCAATACAAATTAAATGGATTTAGCTCCAGAAAGACATAAACCTGAAACCATTACCGATAAAGAAATTATCGGACACAAAGTGGTCTTATCAGTATGAGATGTACAGCACAGTCTATAAACGACTTGGTGTGATAGTAAAACTTCTTCAACAAATTGATTGGCACGACAAAGATAGAGATAGAGCTTTTGAAGCACGGTGTTGGCTTGGTTTAATGCAAGATGATTTTTGCTTGCTTTTGGTTGCAGTAAAAGTAATTTTAAAGCATTGTAAAGCAGCATCAGATTTCCTGCAATATTCCAAGAATTCGCTTGCTGATGCAGTAGACATCGTCGAAAATATGGTTGAAGGAATCACTTCCCTGAGAAATGAAAGCAGTGATGATGAACTGAAATCCAACGCTGAAAAACTTTGTGATGACAACAATATCCAGACAAGAATACTAAAACTATCACCACGAGTGCCTGGGAGATTCCACGATGAAGTTGTAGAATGTACAGTTGGAAAAAAGAGCAGTCCTCAGATCCTTAAAGAATTAGAAACAGAAATAGAATTTATCATGAAATTGTATAGAAGAAATGAACAAATTGTTCAAGTATATAAGCGTGGTTGTCGAAGGTCAAGACCAACCCTGGTGCTATCAATGGCTCATTTAGACTCTAACTCTGAACCTTTTACTCCCGGCGTAAATACCACTAATAGACTAGAGGCTGGAGGGGGAGCATGGTCACCACGAGAGGGAATTTATGGGGCACAGTTTTTCTAGAACACATTTTGCGTAGATTACGAATCTGGATGTTGATTTGGCGGTCGAGGGGGCGTTTCAGTGATACAGGGGGTCAAAGACTAGAAATAGGCCACATAGGCTTATTTCAAGAATATGAACGCCCGAGAGAAGCTTAGTTCACACAGTAGCCTTTTTTTGGTAAACATTGTTGGTAGATTGCGAATGCTAATGTTGATTTGGTGGTGGGATGAAATGGGGGGCAAAGGCCAAGAGACGCTCGGAAACCAACATTTAGGCTATGGAAATGCAATTAAGTTTTTATTTCATAGGACCATCTGATTTAAAGATGTTAAATGCATAAAATACCAATCGATGTATGTATGTATGTATTCAATATTTAAAGTGAATAACAGAGTTAAGCTAAAGCTTGTTTACAATCTGGTAATCTGGTTCACTGAAAATAAAAAAGTGAAAATAAATATAAATAGATAAATGAATAGGTGAAAAATAGATAAATAAATTATATAAATAAATTAATTTGTGTTTTATTTATCAATAATAAGTCCAGCTAAAATCTCCATTTATATTGAGTGTAATTCACACTCTTGATAATACCCATAAAGTTGTTGGAACTGTGTCTTTTAAACTTTACCATTGAGGACGCTTGCCTTATTTTAGTTGGCAAGGAGTTCCATAATTTGTTTCCAAAGAATTGAAATGTTTTGATGTACTCAGTGCCATTTCCTCTTGCAATGAATAAGTTCCTTTTTCCAGAATGCCTAGTGTTGTAGTTATGAACTGTTTTTGACTCCTTAAATATATCTATCAGATATGATGGTGCAGTTTTATTCATTATGTTAAACATTAAGCAACTTGTAAGATATTGAATTCGTTGACAGACAGGCAACCAGTTTAGTTCAATGAATAAGGGCTTGCTAGGAGTTAGTCTATTGTAACCATAGATCAACCGTTCACAATACTTTTGCAGTTTAAGAAGTTTGTCCACCTGAGCAGCAGAGAGATTGTGAAGAAGAGATGCACATTATTCAAGGTGACATGATACATGAGAGTTTGCTATTGTAATTAGGTTTTCTTTTGGTAGATAGAATGTTACTCTTTTTATTATTTGGATTCCATAATTCATTTTTCTGCAGATATCTTTCACGTGAAGTTCATATTACAAGCTTTCATCTAAGGTGAATCCAAGGCACTTATAAGAATTTACGTACTCCACTACATTTTCGCCAAGGCCGAGAAGTGGTCGGTCTTCTATAATTTGCCTCTTCTTGTGGAAAATTACAACCTTGGTTTTATCAAGGTGTGGTACCAGGTGATTTTTTCGTGCATAGTCATACAGGCTATTCAAATCACCTTGAACTCCAGTGGAAACTATATCTACTGTATGTCTATGGGATAGGCAAGTTTTGTCATCAGTAAACATAATGGTTTCTGCTTTAATAATAGATGGTAAGTCGTTCACATACATTAAGAACAGTAGTGGGCCCAGAATTGAGCCTTGGGGTACTCCAGCTGTTAATGTTGCTTTTGTTGATAATGTTCCATTAAAATCAACAACTTAACTGCGTTCAGACAGATATGTTGACATCCATGCCTGGAGTTTTTCACTCGGGTTAAACCATTTGAACCTGTCCAAGAGAATTCCACGATGTACAGTGTCGAATACCTTGCGTAAATCCAAGAACAGTGCACCGGTAAGATCACGATTGTCAAAATCATTATAAATTGAGTCAACAAACTGAATTAAAGCTAAAGCTGTGGAATGATGGTGTCTGAATCCAGATTGCAGAAGATTTTCTTCGATGAGGAAACTGTAGATGGTGTTGAACACTAAACTCTCACTTATCTTGCTGAGATAGTTCAAGACTGATACTGGTCTATAGTTGTCCACATTTTCTTGATCTCCTGACTAATGAATTGGGACAACTCTTGCTCCTTTCCTAAATTTACTTGGAAATTTATTACAGGAGACTGGCAAAAAATCTTGATAATTTTTACTGATATACCATCAAGACCACACCCCTTGGATGCCTTTAACTTTGAAGCAATTTTGAGTATCATCCTAGGGCTGACAGAAGGGAAGGTCAAGTAGTTTCTGTGAAAGCTCAACAGTTTTATCAATTTGTGGTGGTGGTAAGTGTGACGCAATCTTTCTTGCAACATTGCTGAAGATGTGATTGAAGAAGTTTGAAATATCCTCTTTTTTGGTGTATCTTTCAGCCTCAAAAAGTATTTTTTCAGGATTTTTTGCCTTTTCTGAAGGTAGTAATCTCTTCAATATTTTCAACTGTTTAGGATTTTTTTCATTGTTTTGTATTGCGTTCAGGAAATATTCCTTTTCTGAGTTACGGATTGCTGTTGTTGCCTCATTACGAGCTCGTTTATAAAAGTTCCATGCAAGATCTGATTTGCAACAAAGAAACACCTGAAGGGCGTATGATTTTCTACGGATAGCTTCGATAACACACCTACTGATCCAAGGATAAGATTCCTTCCGAACCCTTCGTTGACGCTTAGGTGCATGCAAGTCAAGAACATGATATATTAGCTGATAGAAAATATCAAGCTAATCATTAATGCCTTCAAAAACATCTAGTAACTGCCAGGGTGCACTGTTTATGTCATCGAAAAATTTATCTTCACTAAATGATTTGAAATCTCGAAACTTAACTAAAACGTGATCCTGCTGTTTGTTATGAATTCGATTAGTTTGTTTTTTCCTGACCCCATATATACCAAAATGGTCACTTATTGAAAGCTGAAATACACCAGACTCAGCTATGTATGATGGTTCTGAGACATAGTAAATTTATCAATGATGAGGTCGAACTCGTAACTCTGGTGGGTAATTATTTCTTTTGTGCAATTATTGATTTCCAACTGGTTCAAGTTGAGATCTCCCATTAGGACTATGTCACTTATCTCAGGTACCAGATCGAGAGAATTGTCCAAAAAGTCAGTTACGTGAGGTTCAAGGTTTGTCTGGGATGAGGGCCTGTATGCAACTATTATTAAAAAAGATGGTGAGGTGCTGGGAGAGACTTTGATGGCTAAAGCGTCGAATTCAGGGCTACTTTTCTTCAGCGGCTCTTTATGCTTGACTAAGCTCTTGAAGTAGGCTGCCACACCACCTCCTCTGCTTCCATATTCTCTGTCACATCTTAGAGGATCTGAATAGCCCTGGATTGATATCTCACTGTTAGAATCTGATTTGTCAAACCATTTTTCTGAAATCGTAGAGTTTGCATTATGAAAATCTAAGCAATTCTTGGGAAACCTGGGGGGTATTTTGCGATACAGGGGGGCAAAAACCTAAACAGTCCTAAACGTTGAATTATTACATTATGAAAATGCAAGGTAATTCAATTAGTTGGAGCATCTGATTTACAAATGTTATTCAGATAGAAAATGGATCTGAACATAAATTGAGAGGATTAGGGGACTTTCCAGAGATACAGGGTGGTAACAGTTCATGGTTTTACTAAGAGAGTGACTCTCCTGTAAGTTAGTTTGAGGTGCAGTTTGAGCAAAATTGCGGAAAAGATAACTTTTTAATCATGCAAAGTTTAACTTATGTGAAAGACAGACCATATCTTTAGCTGCATAAATTTAGCTCAAGGATGCTGTTTGATGCACCAAGTGCTGCCTTCTTCTTCTTTTTCTTCTTCTAGCTTTTCCCTATTCGGGGTTGCAATAACACATCATTGTTCTCCAAACTACCCTGTCCTCTGACTTTTCCTCCACCACTCCTTTCACCCTCATGTCCTCTTTCACCACTTCCATACATTTTCTTTTCGCTCTTCCTCTGCGTCTCCTTCCTGGAAACGCCATTCCCAGCACCCTTCGTCCCACATATTGCTCTCCCTTTCTCCTGACATGCCCGTACCACCTGAATCGCAGCCCTTTTAGCTGGTCATACAACTTCGCATTTCCAGCCGTTCCTCTGATGTACCTATTCCTTATTTTGTCCAGTCTCGTCACCTCTAATGACCATCTCATCATCTTCAACTCTGCCACCTCCATCTTCTCCACCAACCTCTCTGTCACTGGTACCGTCTCCATTCCATACAACATCGCTGGTCTTACTACACTTCTGCACATCTTTCCCATGATCCGCGCTTAGAGCTTCTATTCGCACAGCACCCCTGAGATCCCTCGCCAGCCCATCCAACCTGCCTGTATCCCCTTTGCTTCCTCTTCTGCACAGCTAGCATCAGCAATGATCATGGAACCCAAGTACTTGAAGTGCTCCACCTTTATCACAATCTTTCCCTGCAGTCTCACCTCTTCATCCAGATCTTCTCCTGCTTTCAGGTACTCTGTTTTTGTACGGCTTATCTTCAGGCTGTGCTTCTCAAGTGCGTTTCTCAATCGCTCTAGTGCCTCTTACTGTTAATTGAAGCGTGGTCGAAAAATCAGTTACAAAGTTGAAAAAATCGAGTGGTGATGCAACGAAATTACTAAATTAGACTAAGTATGTAAAGTTAGTTAAACAGATTACAAAGCAACCCATTTGAATAAAATTTCATTTTTGTTGCATCGTCTTTGGCCGCACCACCGCATATGAATTTTAGGATTGTATTGGAGTATTCTTGGCAATCAAAATAGAAACTTGTGCAAAAGCCTTTTCCTTTGATATTGTTACTTTGATTTCTATTTGTCTGCTTTTTGAAAGAAGCCAACAAGTGTTCATGTTTATGATAAAATATACAATTTTGCATGAATGAGGTCACACGTCCGCGAGCTGACGTCATAATAAGTTCATGTGACGTCATTATATTATAAAGTTTAACACTTTTTATGGTGAATTATCCGAAGAAACTGTTGGTTGCTTTAAAATTATAGGAACTCGACTTGTTTGTTTTTAAGCAATAAAAAAGTATGCTAATGGTTGACATATGTTTCTGTTTTTTTAGCTTCTAACAAAAATGTCAGAAGAGATCTCAAAGATAAAACAGAGGAGTGAGTACCACTTTGTTGTTTGCTTAAAAATCTTTTCTTCATAATTTTACAAGAAAAATTACTAAATAGACTTCCTACAAAATACTCTATTAAATAGAAGATTATTGGAAAACAACTGATTATGGCAACCCTGTGCCCCTAAAGACTCCGAAACTGCCATTGATTATACCCCAAGTACCTGTATGAAGAATTTTAACTTTATGCAGCAACTTGGGGACACCAAACGTACCTTCTCAGCAATTGGTTGATTCCTTGAAAAACCATGTCTGCTATTGGTATGAAGAGAAGCATCTTTAATCTTTTGATGAAGCACAAAAATGAATCTTCTGGAGAAACTTTGAGCGTGATGAAAAGGTTACTGATTTGTCTCTGCTACCACCATGAAGCAGTAGTCTTAAAAAGCGCATTCTTTTTAAGAATTTGGCGACAAGCAAACCATCCAATAAAAGAAATCGAGGAGCCAAAAAATCATAGATGGAATGAAACTTGCTCTTTTGAATGGGTTACTGTCTCTTATCTTAGAAAAATGGTAGAGCTCTTGATTGAGAGAAAGAATAATGCAAGTGTAAATGAAATTTCAGACCCCGACGAAGCTAATTGGACGGATTTCTCGGACAATGAGCTTTGAAGTGAATGTATTGTACATATGTATATATTGCCCCTTCAGCAACGCTAGGTGCATCAAACAGCATCCTTGAGCTAAATTTATGCAGACAAAGATATGGTCTGTCTTTCACATAAGTTAAACTTTGCATGATTAAAAAGTTATCTTTTCCGCAATTTTGCTCAAACTGCACCTCAAACTAACTTACCGGGGAGTCACTTCCTTAGTAAAACCTTGAACTGTTACCACCCTGTATCTCTGGAAAGTCCCCCAAACCTCCCAATTCATGTTCAGATCCATTTTCTTTATGAATAACATTTGTAAATCAGATGCTTCAACCAATTGAAATACCTTGCATTTTCATAATGTAATAATTCAACGTTTAGGACTGTTTAGGTTTTTGCCCCCCTGTATCTCTAAAAGCCCCCTAACTTCCTAAGAATTGTTTAGATTCGTTGTTTAAGCACTGAGCAACATAGAATTTGATACTCCTTTAAAATATAAACTTAATTGCATTTCCATAGCCTAAATGTTATTTTCCGAGCGATTTTTGGCCTTTTTCAACTGTTTCCTCTTAAAAACCACTTCAACCACCCAATCAACATTAAAATTCGCAATCTACCAACAACATTTACCTAAAAAGACTACTGTGTGAACTAAGTTTCTCTCGGGCGTTCATATTCTTGAAATAAGCCTATGTGGCCTATTTCTAGTCTTTGACCCCCTGTATCACTGAAACGCCCCCTCGACCGCCAAATCAACATCCAGATTCGTAATCTACGCAAAATGTGTTCTAGAAAAACTGTGCCCCATAAATTCCTTCTCTTGGTGACCATGCTCCCCCTCCAGTCTCTGGTCTATAAGCAGTATCAATTAAAATGTTCTTTTTCGTTTTAACATGAAAAGAATGCTCACAAGAAAACAAGAAGAAGAAAAGCCGAAAGGTCTTTTGGAATTCTCCGTTATGACTGAGCGATTGCGTGATGTTTTTTTTTTGAGCTGAACATAATATTGACCACTGCATTTGCAATTCCAGTGTCAACTGCTTCTTGTTTCACTCTTGACAGGCCAGAAGATGAAGATGCAATTCGCTCATCCGAACTAAAAAATCGCTGTGAAGGGATAGTCAAATTAGAAGAATATCTAAGCTTCATTTATAGGAATATTTTATCACATTGATTTTAATAAATCAATGGTAACGAAATAGATTTCTTGCGTCAGACCCCGGCCTTCACTGTGGGCATGCTGTCCTGTATGCTTTTACTCGGTTTCTCCTGACATTCTAGTGGTCTTCTTGTTTCAAAAAACCTCTTGATCCGAATAATTATTGAAGTAGGACCTTGGCTTCACTCATTTTGATTCGATTTTTACTACACCCATACAATATCACTGAAAATTTTTCAATAAAATATCTTCTACTAGGCCCATCCCCCGAAATTCAAAGGGGATCCTTAGCATATTTTGCTTGTAAGTTATTTGATAACTTCTATGTAATTTCCTTTCATTTCTGAACGTCTCCGGGATTTTTTGTGCACTTTGGGCACTAATTTGTGACACAAACGCTATCAATGTTTTAGTCTTCGTACCACAATTTTGAACGTTATACCAACTAATTACGTCATCAGTCCACGTGATCAGCATTTTGACCGCGTTTTTCTGCAACCACATTTCGAGCCAAAGTATACTTTATATGAGCTATTGCCTAGGCAACATTAGCTCTCAACTCAAGTAAAGAGTAAGCTAGGCCAAAGCCAGTCAATGGTATGCCTAATGCTTAAGTTTCTATTTACAGCTGAGGGAACCCCTTCACCTCCATGGCAATAGTATGGACTGGAAGGTAAGCAACCATAAAAGGGTTCTTGATAACATCACTTTAGAACAAAACAACCAAAACAACAAACATGCATTAGCGGCAACATGCAAAACAAGGAACAATTGGAGTTGTTGGTGTTGATAATCAAATATATCCACTTCATGACACTTGCAAGTTTTATAATGAACAACAGCTTATAATAAAATGGGAAAACAGAGAGTTCTTGTCCCATGTCTTTTGCTCTTTCTATAATCAACAACACTTTACAATATACCTATAAAACATAGAATTCCTCCCCAGGAGCGGACTGGTAATCCCTTTCTTGGGTGGCACTATGGCTCAGCAGGGGCCCATAGGGCGTGGCCTGACCGTTGTTGGGTGTGGCTACTATGGAAACAAAATTTCAATCATATTGTTATAGGTGATATGGTGTTTCAATTAATCAATTTATTCGTTAAAAAGGAGTCACTGAAAAATAAACCTTGTGCAAGATTTGAATCGGTTGACAAGATCTATCATATGTTTATTCTAGTTCAACCAGTTGCATATGAATCATAAAATCAAACCATAGTTTCGGAATGCTTTGAAATTGGAAATTTGAAAATTGTTTGATTTGTTTGAATGGTTCTTCATCCAGTTGTGAAAATAACCATTCTTCATTTTTCCAGGCGATGCTGGCTTAAGGTATACCGTAATCTTTATTTGAAATACTCAATTTAATAGATTATATCTGACTGGCATTTTATTCACAACTTCATTTTATCACATTATTGTAGGTTATATGCAGTGTCAGAAGCGGGAAAGTCAGGGGCGCCGCTGGAAAATTTTCTTGGAGGATATTGGACCTCAGATTGCCGAGTACTTTCGAGGAAGTGGCAGAGTTTTAGACAGCGGTGGTGCCATTCACAGAATTTATGGCAAATAAGAGGGTGTGGCACCTCAGGTTCCTGTTACACCGCCCTTTCTATACTAAAGAAACACCCATGGATTATTGAAGTGCCACGCCTTATAGAAATTATATACGATAACAATATCCAGAGCAAAGGCACTGTCCTAAGAAATACGTTGGCGAACCCAAACCCAATAGTTTTTTATTCAGCCTGCATACTGAGAGCAAGTCAATATCACTGAGAAGATAATGCACAAAAGGGAATGTTTATTAACAAACTACCAGCCCAAAATGTTAGCAGAGCCGGATTAACGGTTTTGAAATGGTAGCTAGCACTTATCACTGGACTAAAAGAAGAAATGGTGGCTCGAGGGTTTGCCTCTGAGAACATATTCATTTGAATAATTCTGCCTTTCACATTGTTATGACCAAATATCATTTCACATATACCTACACCTGAGACCGTTCACTCACAATCGAGTGATGGTGCTTTTCGATTATTGTTATTCTTTTATTCGATCCCTCTAAATTCATAGCATAGATCAATTGCCTAAACAAATCGACGATTATCTTTTCCTCACTGTTTATATCGTCGATGAAGTGTATTGCATAGTTTCCTTGACAATGTTTTCAATAACTGTGCGGAAAGAGGTAGGTGTTCATTAGGTGCTCTCAGAGACATTTGATGTGATACCCAATGTTTTGTATCGGCTTGCAGATTTTTACCGATGAAGAACCCCCTTTTCAGAAATTCAACGGGGCCCGGGTGGCGATCGCCACCTAGCCACTCAGGCCAGTCTGCCCCTGTTCTTGCCACATGTCTGTTCCCTTTTTACAATCAGCAACAATTCATAATATCATTATTTGAAAACAGATTGTTTTCTCTTCCTCCTGCTCGTCCTATAAACAGCAAAAATTCATAATATAATTAGAAAACATGTACTTATTGTCGTGTGTCTAATGCCATTCCTATAATCAGCAACATTTCATCGTGGAAAGAGAAAACAGAGAGTTCTTGACTCATGTCTTCTTATGTCTTGTTTAAGATACCAGTGGCGGATCTAGAAATTCAGAGGTGGGGGTTTCGAGATTTAGATATTCTTCAATAGTGTGGTTTGAAAGTTTGGGGAAAGTCCGTAGGTTATAGACTGGGGGTCTGAGGGCACCCTAACCTCCAAGGCCGGGTTCTGGTAGGGGTCCAGGGGCAGAGCCCCTGGAAGCTGACAAGATTTCATATTTTCTGGGGAGCCCCCCCTAAAACCGCCCCTGGATACCAGAGATTTTTTCTTTGAAAACAGGAAAATGACCTCTCATTGATAAACTAGTAATAGCCATCACTGCATTTATCTTCAAAAGTGTAAATTGATTAATGAAAGGAATGATATGTCATGTTAAAGTGAGGTCTAAGACCAATCACAGTTAGGTGATAATGCTGAAATGTGTGTTTTCAAGTGCAAATATCGTATTTTGTTGCGTTAGCTTAAACACGGTTGAGTTTTGAGAATGCAGGAAGTCCATACATTGTCAGAGAGCTTTTTTAAAAGAATGCAAATATGGCCCTTTCCAGAACACTTGATGTACTCCCAGCCTGCAGGCGCGAATTTTGCTTGCCCAATTTTCCTTGTTTTGAATGATGAGAACAATAAAAATCGGAATAGAGGCTGTTTTTAAGCAATTTTATTGGCTAAACATTTTTAGAGCTACAATTTGATTGGTCATTGGCCTAAACTGCCATCTTGTAGGCCCAGTTCACAGAAATCTAATCTAATCTAATCTAATCTAAATGTTTATAGTACAGTCCCCATTCACGTTATTGCGTAGCTGTTAGAAGGTTTCTCTTAACAATAAAGAGAAAACGTTTATGTTATGGTATAATAGGATATGAACTGGACAGTAACATTCCAGCAACATATCATCATGGAACTTTTCCTCTTCGCATTGGACAAAAGTTAGTCCCAATTTCTTAGAGACTTGAAGATGATATGTTGTTGGCAAGGTGCAAAATGAACAGAACACAGAACCCAAATAAATCACTTCACTGTCTTATTTGGAGATATTGCTCGAAAATTTTCTATCCTGGCAGAAAGTCAATTGAAAGTACAACATACATAGCAATCTGTCAATTTTGAATTGGGGCAACTTTAAGAGAAACGGAATATGGAATATGGATCAATGGTCAATTTCTAGCAGGGGTTCAATATTCAAGGCTTTAAAAAGTGTAAAATAGCTGATATTGCTGTCTCAAAGGAAACTAGACAGAATAGAATAAGGTTAAAGTACCTGAAAGTGGCAAAGCAGAAAAAGCAAGCTGACAAGGAGAGAGAAAAATATCAAGCGGGATTGTTTTAAGAAACTTATGCATAGACACCTTCCATAAACTCGTTATAACTTGGAATTTTTTTGCAACATCAAGACTCTCAGTAAAAATTATCAAAAGATGTAAAACTTTACTATTTTTAAAGAAGGTTTAGCTCTAATTATAAGGGCAGATGTCACTTGATACGTTGCTTCAAATGTTCCTGATTTTCATGTACGATTTTCTAGGAATGCAGATTTTGCGTATTGTTCAGATTTAGAAACAAAATTGAATATAGTAAACAAGACCTAACTCAGTCAATCAAGATACCATCTTGAAGCAATTTTAGCTGGAAATGCAGTTAATCATTTCAAATATTAAATACCTCATACCAGTAATTAGAAAATGAGAGGTAAACAATAGTGATCTTAGTGGTTTTTTGGATGTTGCCAAAAGAAATAAATTTTAGAAGTATTAAAAAGCAAAATATTAAAAAATTAGATAGATAATTACATGTACCATCTATATAGCTATGAAATGACATAATTTTTTTCAAAATACATAGGAAAGTTTAACTCAACAAATGCTATTGTTTTCCATTCTTTCTCTGTTACCATGAAAACGAAAAGCTATTTTTAGAAGCTAATTTGATATTTGGAAACAAATAGCTGATATAACTCTTACCTGAATATATCCTTATTATAAGATCTGAGATAACTAACTGTTTCACTTTGCAAAGCAACATTGTTTTGTTGCATCTTATGGGGCTTCCAAATGCAACATTGGTTCACAATCCGTTCACGAATGCGCTGTTATTTAGAAGCTAGCAGCATGGTACCCTGGCTGCAAGACCCATCCAATGGGATATCAGTTGGTTAATCAATTGGTGAGTCTGCTACCCAGGGTAGGGGAATAGCGTCTGAAACCCAAAAATCGGCCAATTTGAACTTAGATTTGCGAAACCCGAGCCCAGAAAATGAGATGACAAATAACACGTCAGATATGTTAAGCCAAGATCCCATGGGCACTGTGTAGCCAACCCCAAAACTCGTTAAATCCAAAAGACGCACTCAATAGATGACCTGCTAATAACACAACTCACGGAATGTTAAATCTTGACATTTCAAATAATTTTTTGAACGTTGATCAGAACCTTGGATACCTAATTGCTAGGCCTTCGATGAGGTTCGATGGGATTGGAGTATTGTATTCGTGCTGAATTTTCAATGGTATGGGATTGTGGAAATGGCAATAAATTTCGCAATTGTTTGCATATATGGTCATCTAAAATCAAAAAGTACCATCCTACAATGATTTTTGGTTTTAAGATCACTGAAATTAACATTGTTATTACAGGGAACAGAAGAGGGAAATTGCATGATTTTTCAGGTGTGCAAAAGCTATGTCTAGGAAAGGGGAACTCTGAAGGGGGAATGGAAAATGGTGGGGAATTGGGAATGGTCACTTTTTCCAGGATGACTTCTACATATAGACCTAGGAAGCGGAAAGGGGCACAAGGGAACGTGCCCTCCCTAAACGTTTGAAAAATTCGAAAAATTGTGGAAGAGTGCCCCCTTTGAAGCTTAGGCTATGTCTAGAAGGGAGGATTCTGGAAGGAGGAATGGGGAATGGAGAACTGGAGCTTTTTCCAGGATGACTTGAACACCTAGAAGCAGGAACCAGGGGAGACACAGTGGATACGTGCCCCCTACAATCTTGATAAAATTCGGGTAGAGTGCCCTTTTGAAGCTTACAATGTTGCCTTGTTTTGCCAACCGCATAACTAAACTGTACCTTCATATACTCAGTTGCTGCATGAAATGAGAAAATTTAATTAGTCTCTGACACTTTTCCGAAAAATTTTGAGGGTGTCTCTCAAAACTTGTGCCCTCCCCCCCCCCCCTCATTCATAATCCTTCCTACGTCCATGCTTCTACGTCAATGAAAGAGCTACATTTGTGACACTAATTGTGTTAAAATCAGTTCATACTCTCCTTTCGTTTTTGAATTATACCCGCTGAAAGAACGTGATTGATTTCTGAGCTGAATTGAACTCTCAAATTCTCTAACACGCTGGTCTACATAACGGCTATGTTCTGGCTAGTAGTTTTCCGCTAACACTGAATCAAAATTCTTTGCTCTCGTGTTGGTCGGATGTTTCGATTTGGGATTTCGTTTCTTATACGGTTCAATTTACGTAAAGACTTGCAACCGAAGACCTCAAGAGTTGATAGCTAAAAGGATTGTTGTTTTTTTAAAGTTGTTTTCCAAGTTACCCTCAAAACTCAGCCTCGTATCGTTTTCGGACTGGAGAGGCCATTGAAAGAGGCTTTGTTGTTCATCGCTGGCCGTTTTCGTCAACAAGAATGAGTATTGCGGAGATCTAACAAATATTTCGATTTACCACATGCGCAGAAATTCTGAGAGGGAGGTGGAAGCAGGGGAGGCGCCAGGATTTGCCCAAGGGGGCTATAAAGCCCGACAGGAGAGGGGCTATAAAAGAGGGTAAAGGGTTGCCGGTAGCATTTAAGGGCCCAGGGGATGTATTTTCAATTTGATGGGCACTTCACCAAAGGCTAGAACCTGTAAAATTTTATCTAGATAAAGATCAAAATAAAACGAAATGTTGCATAGGCCCAATTTTTAAGAGATAAAATTCATCTCTGTCCATTCAAAATGTCCATTCAAAGACGATTTGTGCTTTGTTCTGATTGATTGACGAAAAGTATTTATAGGATTGAGCAGCGCACTTATTGGTCCCCCCCCCCCCCATTTGTGGACATCGCTGTAATTAAAAGTAAAATCAGCCACTACTAACCATAGTTTTTGTAAGGCTGTGTTATGAAGAAGAATTTATAGATAGTGTAGCAAAAGGGCTTCACATAAACTCTCTATCAAAAAACACCAGCCACGTCTACAAAACAACTTGCCATCACATTACTCTATTCTTTAATACTTGTTTGAACAATCGCTATCAAAATTAAATTCTACATGGTGAAATGTTAGACGACAAAAGATGTCTACAGTTTTACAATCCAATTCCAGAAATCTTCCCTCGCCACTCGCAGTGACTTCACCTAATGTAAATTTGCTCTATCTTTTTCTCTATTTGGCGGAAAAGTGCAAGGCATACCTAAATTATGACCGCTATACCTGCCACCACGACTCGGCATTAAAAATCCGTGCAGAATACTTCAAAGCGACACCTTAAAAATTCTTCTATGTAGATATTTCGAGCATTATTGCACCAAGCATAATTACAGGGGACAGGCTTCAACCTGATCGTGCCTGAAAATGACTAATCTAGTTAGAACGAGTTAGAGAATTTCCTTAGTGAAAGCGGCGAGACTCGTTCAAGCGCTGCATACTGTGCGCTTTAAAATTCTTTATCTTTATAACCTACATTTTCCTGCTGTCCGATACTGCATATAACCTTAAAATAAGTGATGACATTACGTTGTCCTGACGTTTCGAGTGAGAGATAATCAAGTAAATTGAGTATCGTAAATGGATATTGCTGTGAATCCTAAGCCAGCCTTGCCTGGAAACGCGAAGAATGGTCATTCTTTCTACAGAGTCAAAACATTGAAAACAAAAACAATCTGACTTTCATGCTAAGATTCATCAACTAAAGGGCTATGGAGCTCTTTAAAAAAAACAAAATGGCATACATAGCAAAGATGAACAAATCTACACTGTCTTAATGTCTCAAGTGAATTGCTCTAAAAGTAGCGTCTTTTCTGAACAGTTTAGAGCCATCGTTGTGGTCAATACGCACCAAGAAATTTTGATGACGCAAAAAGTACCCTCTGTAATTAGCGGACTCGAAAGAGAAATCATTCCTGTTCGCCAAACCTCTGCGTGGAATAAAGCATGCATCGTACTTGAAAAGACATGTATTGGTGTATCTGTCAATTCTTGCCTTGAAGCCTCTGTGCCTGAGGTAGTGTGATGGGAAATTTTTAGACTGAAAGCTTATACCGTAACCACACAGCCCGCGCACAACTTTCCAAGAGGAATCCAATCGGTACAATGGCTTGCTTGATATCTATCAATGCGTACCAAGCTGTTTCTGTGCCGCATGTAATACGAGGGAAAGTTGTAGGATCTGAACCTCCAAAGATGTCCAATAAGATTCGCTTTGGAATACCATCCTTGGGCTGAGGAAATTATAGCCAATGCAATGAAAACTGATGCCTTTGGAAGCAGCATGTTTTGACTGGGCAAAGTTCACCTAAAAGAGGAAAAATTGTTCGAAAATGTTGATTCCACGTTTTAAAAAGCTGCTTTGATTTTGTCCTCTAACGGGCCCTCAACTACTCAAACTTCTCTTAATTGATGAAAGTGAAAAAGGTCTAAGGATTGACAGCAATGAAAAAGGAAAATTAGACCAAGCCAAATGTCCACTGGAGTGGGGCCGCAGTCCTTAAAAATTCTCGATAAAATTTCATTAAAACTTCCCCTGGAAATTTGAAGTATCATGTAATGTTAGATTATAGGCGCTTCTACCCCACAGGGGCGTTGTGGCAAGTTGTGAAACCTGCAGATCTTTTAAAATTCATTCTGATAGCTGGCGTTTCCAAAATTTTGTTCAAGTTATCCTTCTTTTCAAGGGGACTTTAAACTGCCAATTAAATGAGGCACCAGAAGTGACAATTCTTCTTATATATGACCATTATTGGATTTGTTTCTATCAAGGTCAAACAAAACATCAAGATGAAGGAATTGTGCCTGTTAAAGAGCACCACAATGGTGTTCAAAAAAAGGAAAAAAAGCTGTTGCTACCAGGGGCAATTGCTTAAATAAAGAAAATCACTTCGTTTTTCAAAATGAAGTCAGAAATTTAGGGGATATTAATATGTTTATTAAAGACAAACCATCTTTATCAATCAAGAATGTAAAAACATGTAGAGAGCGGAGGGGAAAAAGTGGAAAAGGGACATTGGTTTTACTACAAGATTACACAAAGAGATACTTTCACCTCAGAATACATTTCTGTGTAAAACTGCCTTGTTTTAGCGCTAATTTTAAAGACTGTATGGGAACATTATCAAGTCTATTATTTTGACAACATCTTGAAAGAGACTCTTCCAGGCACTTGCAGAATGGATGTTAGCAATGAGATTCATTTGGTCAAAATGCATTCAAAACAGAAGGTCATTTTTACTTCATAGCAATAACTAAACGTGCTCGAATTTGAAATCCCTAATCATTTTCATCATAAACCCTAGGAATTCTCTATAGAAATAGGGTGACATGTTTTATTGATCTCGTCAAATCTTGCAGTTATTGATCATGAAATATTCAAAATGAAAATAGATTTACGTGTAAGATAGAAAATGTGGCGTTCGATTTTAATACGCTTACCTTACACGAAGTGATTCTTGTTTGGAATTCATTTAAAAATATAAAGTCATTGCAATGCAATTAAAAGAAAACAAGTTAAAGCTGAAATGTAAAGCTACCTTGAAGTATTCAATGTCGACGAAAGCGGTAGTTGCTTCTTGTTCCCTCCGGAGAAGTGAACCTTGATGAGTCAATCGTCTGTTAATTTTTACTCAGAAAATACTATGAAGGGCAACTGCAACCAGATAAGAAAATCTCCCTCAGAATTGTTAGCCATAACCCTCACAAAATCAGGTCTCGAGGCTGCACTTTCCTCATCATAGGGAGCGCGAATGGCCGTTGGTGCATCGGCTCAATACGCTCACTTTTTTCCCCAAAAAACTTACAAACAAATGAATTTTATAAACCAAAATACAAGCAAAGTTGATTTCTGGGCAGGGAATGGACAAGAAAAGCTTTCTTTTCTCACTAATACGCCGATGCACCTGTCCTACCTTAGATTTGAAACCGATTAATTCGGCAAAGCCTAAGGTATGAAAGCAAGAATAAGACTGAAGTTAAATACTATATCTTGAAATTGATTGATGAAAAAACCCAAGTTAAATGAGAAGAAAGAAAAAAGGGGGGTAGGACCCGATACACTCCAAGAGACTGCCCAAATGATCCGATAACCAAAGAAAGGCAAACAAATCTGAAACGAGAATAACTGATAGTCAAAATACATTTAAACGAACAATTATATACTTATCAAACAACACTAGAAAAGGGGATGGGAGGGGAAGGGAAAATTGGAAGCAAAACGTAACACGTTTAAATTAGCAAGTGATGCCCCTCCCATGCCTGGGAATATAAATAGTACTCTTGTCCCACGGGACGCAAAAAACTAGGCAAGCCAGCTGTTTAGGCCCTGAATCATTTGGTTAAACCAAACGAGATCCACATTCAATCTTAACAAACACCTTTATAAGCAAGAAGGCGGGAATAAACGTACCAAGAGGCAGTACACCAACCACTTCATTACATTCAATACTCGAGAGATGCGCATATAACAGGTTTTCTTCGTTAAATTAACTCTGATAAAATTTCATTTTATCACCATTTAATTTTTACTCAGAAAATACTATGAAGGGCAACTGCAACCAGATAAGAAAATCTCCCTCAGAATTGTTAGCCATAACCCTCACAAAATCAGGTCTCGAGGCTGCACTTTCCTCATCATAGGGAGCGCGAATGGCCGTTGGTGCATCGGCTCAATACGCTCACTTTTTTCCCCAAAAAACTTACAAACAAATGAATTTTATAAACCAAAATACAAGCAAAGTTGATTTCTGGGCAGGGAATGGACAAGAAAAGCTTTCTTTTCTCACCATAGAGCCCGAAGGGATCCCCCCATTCCCCACCAGAAAACTCAAAAAGGGGAAAGAGGAAGTGCAGCCTCAACACCACTTCAGAAAACAACAAATGAATAATGAAAACTATTTACCATTGAACCTGATACATACCAAAGACTGAATCGATGGTCGAAGCAGAAACATCAAACTGTGCTCAACAAGAGCACGAACTGAACTTTGCTCACCAAGAGCACACGATTAGCTTGGCTCAACAACAAGAGCACAAACTTAAACTTTGCTCAAACGCTGAACAGGGGCCTGCCCGGAGGGGGGACAAACTATAAGCTAGACAAATTCTTAATATTAAACCATGCTACATTAAACAATTGAGACTACCAGAAAAGAAAACAAAATACTTAATTGCAGCACCAGCTTGCTGGTCAATCAGTATTCAAAGTTACAATCAATATGGCTTGAGCTCATACATATCGAACTAGCATATTTGTAATGACTATCATATCAATTAGCAATTACGCTATAGGCCAACTAAAGACAGTGTACAAATAATATAAAATAATTTTTTCTTTTTTATATAAAATAAATTATAAGCCCCCTCTCGACTACCAGACCCCTCAGCAAGAGCACGCAATAAAACTGGCTCAACAAGAGCCCACACATTGCTCAACTAGAGCATACACAATGCTCAACGAGAGCATACACATTGCTCAACTAGAGCAAACACATATCTTCTTGAACATATGGAAGTTATTCAGTCGCTCAAATAATGGAGCGAGACTCACACACTCAGTTGTTGTGGCTCAACAAGAGCACACACATTGCTCAACTAGAGCACACACATTGCTCAACTAGAGCATACACATTGCTCAACTAGAGCATACACATATCTTCTTGAACATATGGAAGTTATTCAGTCGCTCAAATAATGGAGCGAGACTCACACACTCAGTTGTCGTGGCTCAACATGAGCACACACTTTGCTCAACTAGAGCATACACAAATCTTCTTGAAAACATGGAACTTATTCAGGCGCTCAAATAGATGAGCTAAACTCGCACAGTCAGTCGACACTCTTCACACCATTATATATATATTTTATTTTATAAATCATTTAGCATATCTTTTTTAATTTTTTTTTTTTTTTTTTCTTTTTTTAATGTTTGTTTGTTGACAAATTACACGAATAACCAGGAGACTTGGATGTACAGCAAAGAGCTGATAAAAAGAATGACAACAAATGCCACAAACTATTTCATTATACCGTTAAAACAAAATGCATCACATCACTTCCCATAATGTCCAAGGGACCTCGAAGCTGAAGCCAGACAATCAACTGGTAACTTTATGTAAACTTTATAGGCGTCACTAGACCATCGTCCCAAAGCTTTGAGGAGGTACTCAGGAAAACCAAGAGCAGCAGCCGTTGAAGCAGCCCCAACACGAAAGCTGTGCAAGGTGTAATTACCCCCAATTCAACATTTCATTAAAGAAGACTTAAGTTTGGAAGTAAGCTTACTTTTAGAACGAGGGGAGAACTCACCATCCACAAAAAGAGGCCCTTCCTTATCACCACGAGACCAGAGATAAGACGTTATCGCCGACACGGGACAGATGGCAGAATTTGCACGCGCTAACACAATGGTGCACCCTTTACCAAACTGGTCCGTCTTAGAGAAACGCAGCCTTACAAAAACAAATTCCGGAACAGGTGTCCTATCCACACTTAAATCAGATAAAGCCAAGAATTTACCGCTAGAAAGATCATCCTTACTAGCCGTAAATTCCGCCGCCCTTAAAAAACCGAAAAGGCCGTACAGCACGCAGCCCAAAACATTTTATCATCAAAGAGCGATAGATCAAGGCATGACTTAATCACAGCCAAAATGAGCGGAGTAATAGGCAATTTATTGGCCCCAGGCTAAGCATTAACCCGTTTTGCGCCTTTCAGAGCCATCGGAATGCGGCAAGAACCAATCAGGGGATCTGAAAATCCATGTATAATATGAAGCGATCTAACTGCGGACAAATAAGTGCGTATCGTGGACGGTTGACGCCTTTCACTCAAAACACCAATAAAACGAAGTATAGTCAACTCGGACGCCGGAAGTACAGATCCATTCCGATTAAACAAACTGAATTGAATGCAAAACTCAACAAAGCATTTCTGCGCAGAGCAGTAAGTCTTTTGGGTAGAATCCGCCAGGGATTTGCTCAAAAGGTACTGCCACTTCTGATCCAAGGAGGAAACACCAGATAAAGCAGCATGCTGGACGACACTTTCATTTCTGACATTGGATGATCCACTGATTTGAAAAAACTCCTGAAATTTGAAGCGTGACAGCGCATCAGCCTGACAATTTCTACTACCAGAAATATGCGAACTCGTAAACGAAAAATTGGACAATATAGCAACAATGGATAATTCTCGTAAAAGGAAGGCAAGATGACGATCATTACAAAAACAACCTTGTAAACGTGAAACAACGGCCAAATTGTCACATTTAAACTCAACAATTCTATGTTTCTACTGACAGCCCCAAATTTGAGCGGCGAGAACAATGGGAATCAGTTCTTTGACTGCAATACTTAAGGATGAAGAACCATCCGGCCATTTCCCAGCGAACCATTCGTTTTTGAAAATGGCCCCAAAACCCAAACGCCCAGCAGAGTCGGTCGAAACAAAAACATTAGGAGCAGGCTCAAAACCAGCAAAGTAAAACAAACAACGCCCGTTCCATTGGTCAAATAATCTAAACCGCCCATCTAAGTCATCGCGCTCCCAGATGGTTAAGTGAACAAAATGATTGAGATTAACGACGGAATGTGCACGATCAATTAAACGGCGTAAGAATACTTTGCTTAAAGGAATCACTTGAGAGCAATGTTGGCAGCAAGCCAACCAGCGATAATAATTGCCTTTTGGTACCAGACTTACGATTCTTCCAAAGTTCAAGCAAATGCTTAGCTTTATCAACCTTTTTATCCGGTAGAGAAACTTCAAATTTAGAGGAATCAATCACAAAACCGAGGTAGGTTAAACAGGTGGAAGGCCCTTCAGTTTCCTCGCTTGCCAAAGGAACGCCTAATTGCTCACACACCGCAATACACTTGCTTAGGCCATTACCACACTCATCAGAATTAGGCCTATCAAGAATTAGAAAATCGTCCAAGTAATGTTGTATGAATACTGATGAAACATTACTCAAATATGTTGCAAAATATCCGCGAATTGAGAAAATATCTTAGGGGCAGACCTGAGACCAAATGGTAAGGTTAAATCAACGTAAAACTTCTCTCTCCACTGCATACCCAAAAATTTCCTATCATTAGAATTAACAGGCAGAATACGCACGCTTAATGTCAAACTTCGCCATAAAGGTCCCCCGACCAAGTTCCAAAATCTTCGGAATAGCATCAGTAATTCCGCAATACGAGACAGTTGCGTGTTCATCGGGGATTTTACTATTGACACTGTTTTTAAACGGAAAAGACAGATCTGTAATTAATCTCCACTTGCCAGGTTCAGATTTAGGTATAACTCCAAAACGATTCATAACAAAATCCGGAAAAGGTTGTTTATCAAAAGGGCCGATGATAGAACCGTAAGCCAACTCTTCCCGTAAATAATAATCAATAATGTCAGGTTGTTTAAGAGCAGATGGGCAATTTCGAGCTGCAGATAAAGGATGGTCCCCCTCAATGCCTATTTTAAAACCATCCGTAAGACCCTGTAAAAGCCATTGGCTATTATCATGAGGAAAACGAGTCAAAAAGGTAGACCACACACACAATTTCAACGGAGTGGTACTTAAAGGCAGCGGCAATACACAATAACATTCAGATAAATTATTCACAGCTAGTCACTTTTGCTTCTTGGTTTTAAAAGGTGGTGGAGAAGGAGATCTTGATCTTTTATGAAAAACGTCATCCCCAGAATTACCTTCAACTTTACTTGGAAGTTTACAGAACTTCGAAGGGTGGCTGCCACGGCAACGCATACAAATGTGGCGAAATTTACAATTTTGCAAATCACAAGAGGCTTTATTCAAAAGAAAACAAACTCTATTCTCTGTTGGAAAGGACACTGAAGATCCATTACTCCCATTATATCTTCTATTCAAAACGTGCCCAACATAAAGCGAAACGTCATATTCGCCCCACGAGACAGTCGGGTTACCAGCAGCTTTTTTACGAAATAGACGATCATAATCTAACCAACCCAAGCCTAGTTGATTAGTGTCTCTGCACATTTAGCGATTAACAAAAAGTAGGAAAGGAGATCTCCCAATTTTTCTCTCCTAACATTGGACGTAACGGCGGAGTATACGCCCCACGCCTCCGACCAATCCAGAAAGGACCGAATAGGCTGCAAATCATAGTTTTTGTCACACTTGACAAGTTTTTGTAACTGAGCCCCCACAGGCTCCACTGGAGGTAAAAAATTCAAATTGCAAGGCCTGAGTAGAATAAAATCTACAAATAAATCTTTTGAAATCATCTTCACGATATAATTCGGGACTGGAGAAAGGCAACCACTAATAGTGAGGCCTGGAGCAGATGACTGAGTCAAAAACAATTGGGAAGATAAACTTAGCCAGTCCTATGGCAAAACTAACGACA
Organism: Catostylus mosaicus; assembly: GCA_964019065.1. NCBI lineage: Eukaryota > Metazoa > Cnidaria > Scyphozoa > Rhizostomeae > Catostylidae > Catostylus > Catostylus mosaicus. The sequence continues at coordinate 3,839,618 of OZ025198.1, forward strand.
GCGTGGCCGAACTACAGGCAGAATTAACATCCAACGCATTAATTGCCGCATTAGTAGAAAAACCTTGACTTTGGCTAGTAGATGAAAAAATTCCTGAGCTAACAGTAATAAAAGGAGGCACACTTGAACCTAAACTGGGTCCAGGAACCTCAGAAAATTGCGAATTAATACCTGAATTATCTGCAGTGACAGAATGCGTTTGCATGCCAACCAAACATTGTAAATTACTTTGAATGCTGGACAGCGAAATCTCAAGAGCAGAAACTCGCTCAGAAACATCAACACTTCGAACAGATGGAACACCAGAGTTTGACGACCCATCCGAAGCAGACAAATTATCGCGCTGTTCAGCCATTTCAAAAATGAAAAATTGGAAGCAAAACGTAACACGTTTAAATTAGCAAGTGATGCCCCTCCCATGCCTGGGAATATAAATAGTACTCTTGTCCCACGGGACGCAAAAAACTAGGCAAGCCAGCTGTTTAGGCCCTGAATCATTTGGTTAAACCAAACGAGATCCACATTCAATCTTAACAAACACCTTTATAAGCAAGAAGGCGGGAATAAACGTACCAAGAGGCAGTACACCAACCACTTCATTACATTCAATACTCGAGAGATGCGCATATAACAGGTTTTCTTCGTTAAATTAACTCTGATAAAATTTCATTTTATCACCATTTTTATTATATACGTCTCAATTGACATGCTAAGCATATTAAATTTGTGTTGACATCTCCCTAGTTACATTACACATATGTTAACTTTTTGGTTCAAATTCAAATTTAATCTTGCATTTACATATCAAAGGTCCTAGTATTTACATTATGTTTGGGGAATTAAGATTCCCTTTGAAACTGATCATGCCCAATAGAAAGCAATAAATTTTCTCGACGAAGAGTGTCTTTTGTGCAAATTCTTCTGAGCAACAGGTTCTACCTAACCTCAACAGACAGCGCATAGTGCTTCGCAGTGACGGATCCAGACAAGTTTCAGTTTTCAGTTTTCATTCATTTATCAATTAATCCTAAACACAGTCTACAAGTAATTACATAAAAACATTATTTAATAGAAACTACATTTAATATAACATTGATAATAAGATACACAAAAAAACAAGAGCATATTACAAGATTGTATTTAAGATTAATTGACTAACGAGGAACTCTCTAAATAGATAGACTAATCGAGAGAGAGTCCCCCCGTTAAAAACAAAAGAAACTAAAAGAATTTTATTAAAAACTACAACGAACCAGATCCAGGTTTGTATCAAGTAGCAAGCAATTTTGAAATTCCGTAAAGCTTTGAGCTACTAAGTAAAAGTGTCAATGTAAATATGAGACAAGATCCACTAATGCATCGAATCCAATAAAAAGATCAAAGATATCTATTTTAACTGTATTTACTCGATGGCCCAAATATAAAATAGGGTAGAAATGAAATTTAAGATTGAATCTTTTGAGTGAAGATCAAAGAAATTAGAGGCGTATTCCTAGTCCGACGATCCAGACAAAGTTATGACTGCTTTTATAGCCAATGAACGGGAATGATGCGACGCGATTTTCTGATGATGGACACGCGCAATTAAGGGTATAAGCATGCGGACTTTAAAATATTATAAAAACTGTCGATCACTGCTTGATGTAAATTTATCTGTCCGTCAAGCCAAAAAAGCAAAAACTTCCGATTTCTCCAAAAAAAACCAAGTTGAAAACTTATAGTTCTTATTTGGCTCCCAGACATGTTGAATTAATTCATATTTCTGGTAATCTGATTAGAATGCTGCTTGGTAATAAAAATATGAAACGTCTTGCAACTAAATAAGTGCTGTCGTTTAAAGAAGAAGATTCCAAGGCTTGTTAAAATGAAGTTTTTTGCATTACAGGCCGCAGACCAGGGACATAGCCAGGGGAGATCTCTGTGACTGATGAAATGCTGGTTTTGCTTGTATTGTCCTGACTGGCGAGGGCTTATCACAGTGTTCAAGTAAAATTAAATATCCAACAGTGACCACTGTTGAACCTCATATTATCGAGTAATTTGGAGGAAGTGGCAGAGTTTTAGACAGCAGCGATGCCATTCACAGAGTTTATGGCGAATGAGAGGGTGGGCCAATCAGTTCATTCACAGAGTTTATGGCGAATAACAGGGTGGGCAAATCAGGTTACAGTGACACAATCAATTTCTAGAATATTTCAGTGCCGCGCCTTAAAGAAAATATACACGATATATATATATATCAAGAACAAAAGCACTGTCCGAAGAAATATGTTGGCGAACCTCAACCCAATAGCTTTTATGCAGCATACATGTTCAAAGCAAGTCGATATCATTGACAGAACTATACAAAAAAGCGCATGTTTATGAACAAACCACTTGCCAAAATGTTAGCATGACCTGATAAACGGTTTTGAAATGGGGGATTGCACTAAACACTGTGAAAGCACAAATGGGGGTTGGAGGCTTGTGACTGAGAAAAATTTTCGAGATCACACCCCGAATTTGGGCGGGAAACCGATTTTTAAAAGAAAATTTATTATCCATATCCGATTCTGTATATCTTTCTTCTATTTAAGTTGGTGCACAACAGGTATGCCGAGGAGGCGTGATCGGTCTTTTTTAAGGAGCGAAATAAAGGATACTTGATTCTTGGTAAGCGGCATACAGGATAGCCAAGAGGATTTAACAGGTGGAGGCAATGTCATGTTCTCATAATAGATGAAAGTTCAAAAACCCTCCTGGATAAATTGCGCCTTCGCAAAAGCTCGCAGCACCCTCATTTAAAGTTGTGACTTTTGGCATGGCAGATTCCAAATATGGTAAGTGAATTTGACACTGCCTCCTTTTTTCAACTGCATCTCATTTGTTGTTGTTTATTAGAATGTTTACCGCGCTGACTACCGGAGATCCCGAATCAGAGCTGACGCGCCATTGGTGTCAAGCCGCTGGTGACCCCCACCCCAAGAATAAGCACCAAATCAAATTTGCTGCAAGGTATGTTTACCGAAACGGTCATCAAAAGTGAAAAAGGGAAAGCAGAAAAGTGAAAATGGACAAAAATACTGGGAAGTTAACTTGACGACTATGAAAATGTGAGAAGAAGGGAACAACTCTCAATTATAGCCCAAGGATCGGCAAATAAATCATAGATGAACAAGAATATAAATATTCAAACGAAACTAAAGATCTACCAATCATTTGTAAAGCCAAACGATTTTGCAACACTATCACTCACAAAAAATAAAAATAAAAGCTACACTGCATCCATCGAAAACAGCTTCGCCAAGTGTGAATGGTAAGAGATTACGCAACAAATAGCTATACGAAAAAGCAGTGAAAAACCATTTAGCGCCGAAGGGAAAGAATCAAGATGGAGAAAATTCGGTCAGATTTTGTGATTACCAACAAACACGCGCCATGTCAACAATCGATGCACTATAACTTCAACAGTCAACCCAAAGCGAAGAAGGTCCGTGGAAGAGAGAGATTCGCCCTGCCTGTATTGCTTGACCACGACATCACAGAAGCAGTAAAATGCCATCAACAGTTGCAAATAAGTCAGTTTAAGACAAGAAAGCATCTTAATATATTGAGACATCTCGCAACACGCCAATGATCGCAATGGATTGAAAAATTTTACTATATCAATTTGTTGTGTCGCGCAAGGTGAACCATGAAAACAGTTGAAAGCCGAATGCGCAGCGAGAGTGAGAGAGAGTACCTGGACGCATGAAAAAACAGAAAATAAGGCCTAATTAGAACTAAAGGTCTTGTATCGACATATAATTATTATTATATTATTATTATTATTATTAGAAATGTTTAAGGAGAGAAACCCTTGAGCCACATATCTCACGGATATCTTTTCAAAGAACTCATCTCGGGGCACTGTCAAGAGGACCAAATCTGAATATGGCTCAAGCATCCCTCGATTTAAAACCAGCAATGGGCAAAAATCATTCGAAAATCGCAGGTTGAATATGTAGAACAGCCTTGAACCTGAGGTCAAGCAAGCGCCGTCTTTACATGCTATTAAACATCGGCTTTAAAGGGCGAATTTCATTACATTTGATTTTAACTTTACTTAGCTTTGTAATTAATTTATTTACCTTAGCTTGTTCATTATTTTAATTGTAAACATGAAATTGTAAACTTACAATTTTTAAATGGCCCCCTGAAAAAAAGACTTTGCCGACAGGGTTACCGTGCATAAAGAATGAAAATTGAATGAATGAATGAATGAGTGACTGAAAGAATCAATGAATGTAGGAATAAATGAGTTACTGAAAGAATGAATGAATGAGTGACTGAATGAATGAATGAATGAATGAATGAATGAATGAATGAATGAATGAATGAATGAATGAATGAATGAATGAATGAATGAATGAATGAATGAATGAATGAATGAATGAATGAATGAATGAATGAATGAATGAATGAATGAATGAATGAATGAATGAATGAATGAACAAAGAAAGGTATTTAGTATCATGACAAAAATGGAGTTTCATTTAGAAGGACGAACATAATAACGAAATCCATTGCAGAGATCTCAAAATTCTCCCGCACTGGCCAAGAGGCCGACTGGCGATCACCACCAAGGCCACTTCAGTTTTTGAAAAACCGTGCCCCTTCAACTGAATAAACCTTTTAAGCGTAACCCTATAATTATATGCATAAGCTCTGCAAGCTTATTCGAAACATCGTCTATCACATCAAATGTCTTTGAGAGCAGTTAATGAACACCTATCTCTCATCGCTCAGTAAATGAAAATCTTGTCAAGGAAAATAGGCAATAAACTTGAACGGCGATATTAAAAGTAGCATGAATACTTTTGTTGCTTTTTGGGGGTAATTGATCCATGCCACAAATTTAGATGGATCAAATAAAAGAATAGCAGAAATCAAATAGCATCAAAACTCGATTGTTTGTACACAGTCTCAAGCGCATGCATATGCGAAATGATATCTAGTCATAACAACCTGGAAGGCAGAAGTATTTCGAAAAAAATTTTAATGTAAGCTGGTGGGGACCCAAAGGACGGGGAACTTTGTTTGGTTGTACGCCCGGTTCAAATAGTTCACATTTCATAAGGTGATTCAAAGGTGATTTAAAATCAAACTTTTGCGTAGCTAAGAGCAAAATCATTCCCTGCTAATCATAGTTTTGTACGAGTGTCTTATAACGAAGAACATATGGATAGTGTAGCAAAAGGGGTCACTTAAACTCTCTATGGAAAAACAGCAGCCATGTCTACAAAAAAATTTGGCATCAAACTACTTTATTCTTTTACTCTTCTTTGACAAATCGCTATAAAAATTACATGTTGAAAAGTTAAACGACAAAGAATGTCTAACGCTTTTCAATCCAATACCTAAGAAATTCCCTCGCTATGTGCAGTGACTTTACCAATAGTCCGGCCTCTGACGTTCAAGATTTCAACAGTCGGAGGCCAAAAGCTCTGAATGGTAATTTTGATAACACTCGACCTACTGATTATAAAAACCAAAGTCTTAGTCGCCGGAAGTGGTACATGAGGCCAGGGTGTGGCCCCAAAGTTTCCCATATTGTTGAAAAAATACAACAGTCAATGACCAAACATGATTTTCGGTAAAAATACTTCAGAACAAAGCAAAAAACACTGTTCTATGTATTTAAGACGGTTAAGTTGGTACAATCAACTTTTAGGACCCCCTCAAAGTTTCCCCTAGTTGTTGAATGAATTCAACAATCATTGGCCAAGCCCCAGTCTTGTTTTGAATTCAAGGCAATGTTCTATCTCAAGCATTTGCATTAATTTAAGACGATTATGTTTGGACAATTGCCCTGCAAGACGCCCCCCCCCCAAAGTCATCCTGTAAATCTTAAATAGATGTTCAATCATCCAAACAAAATACTGTTCCACAGGTGTACAGTAAATCATCCAGTATTGTGCTGTTTTACCCCGATTCCCTGAAGCAGTGTCTTTACAATACTGATGGTACATCTTTGCAAGCTCTTTCAGTTGGGGTGGAACTTCTAGCTCTTTTTTGGCTACCCATTCTTGTAATTCTGCTAAGGTGTCATCTTTAATGCTGACATCTTCAATGAACCTTTGCAGATGTAAGCCATGAAGAGATGTTGCGAGCAGAGCATGCAACCGTCTACAGCGATTGTACATCCTCCTTTAAGGAACATATTTAGCGAACTTTCAGCAAGACATCCAGATTCCGAAAGGACATATGGACCACCCGATCCTTCAATGATCTTTCCAAGGGATGAGAAAAATGAAAGCTCAATATGGAATGATCCAAACATATCATCAAAAAGAGGCGATTTATCTGACTGTATTTTTTTTCGCAATTTTAGCTAAAGCTAGATCGTATGTCACTATTGTGTACCGTTGCTTGCATTTTTTTGAAACCTGTTGAGATCTTACCATAGTTTCTTTGACCACATCATTCCTTGTTGGTGGATAACGAATATGATTCATGTAATGCACAATCTGTTTGGGACTCGTATCGGTGAATCGTATTGGTGGCTCCTTAAATATGGTCGCAGGGAAATCGAAAGAAGACATCTTTGGCTTCTTTGTGCATGGTGGAATATCCTCTTGTTCCCTTGAGATCACTTTTTCAAAGCTTCGTTTCTTACTTTTCTTGGTAATTATGCTGTTTGTAGATGATGATGATGTGGTTTCCAGACTATTCTGGTAACAAATGCCAAATGTGTGATGCATAGTATCTGCACCTGACAAAGTTTCAATGTTGATGTCAAAATTGTCCCATGCCGTACCTGTGCAAAGGTGGGGATCAAGCAAAATTTCATTTGGTGCATTTTTTTCATCATAATCTGCAGCTAACTCTAATTCCATATCAAGACGGCGTATGGTTTCATCACTTGCACAGTTTCCACTTTTGCTACCAGTCAACAATTTGATTCCCATTGCTAGTGCAAGATGCTTTCCGGGAAGCAATTTCCCTCCAGAGCAAGCATAAACTGCGTCTGCACTGCTTGACTTGATAAATCTTTCCTTTCGTTCTGTTGTCTTCTCTTCACAATCTGACCCCGTAAAATAAATCTACAGAACCCTGAAAAATAAATCTACCAATATTGGGGGCTGAACTTCACCTTGTAGTATTGAATCAATTGTCAGTGGATCAGACAAATACGAAGATTTCAAAGCAAGAATTTCTTCTCGAAGTAACAATGCTATTTCGTAGACCTTTGCTTCCATTGGCAATTTGTGATCATATGCTTGCTGGCATGCTGCTAAAAATGATGTTTCATTGTCATACATAATTGTTCCCCTCCTATTGTTTTCTGCCTGCATGTACAACAAATCATCTGTAAAAAGACTCCTTACTCTTTTGCAGAGATTCTGCACTGTGTAGCTTTCGATGTCATCTTTTTTCCCTTTTCTTCTTAAAAATGCCTGCCTGTATCTTTCAAAAACTGATGTTGCAAGCTCTGGGTGTCTCTCATCCAATATAGATTTTTGTATATGGTTCTTGAAAACTTCAAAGCACTGTTCATGGATATTTCTTGGGTTGTATGCATCTTGTTCAACACTTTTTTGCACCCTTTCAGCTCGGTTTAGGTAGGATTTTCGACAAGAGTGATGATACATTACCTCTATTGCGACAAATCACCCGATGTGTCAACTTTCAGTAACAAAGAATCATCTTTCAGCAATTCTGCAGCATTTCGTATTGCCACTTCTGCATCTATTGTCATGCATTTTCCAATGCTTTCAATTTGTCGGCCAACCTTTTTACGAAATTTATTGCAAAATAAACATAACTTTAGCAAACACGGACTTGATGTGCTTAATTCTCGTGAACTAGATTTACGTGCAGCTGATGATATTCCAGGACTTTTAGCTTTGACTGGCTGCAAAGAGGTAGGTATTGCTGTGAATCTACGATAGCAACTGACATGATACCCATGATGGGAAAAGCATGTTTCTGGCAAATTCGAGGTCTACTTTGAACTACTCTGCCATGATTTTCTCTTGGCTGCAGCGCTTTTGATATTATCCCAAATTTTATGGCTTTCCTGTAGACTCTTAATGTCACCCTCTTCTTGTCCCTCCCCCATATGAATGACGCATTTTTTCCGAGGACTTGTTATTTCTAGTTGACCTATGGTATCATTTTAAGAACATTATTCAAGTGTTTGTGACGGTGGGGAATTATGATTAAAGATTAAGTCGATATTAAACTTTACAAATATTTCTCATTTCATTTTAATAAATAGCTTTCTTATCTATTAATCTGAAGCAGAAAACATTACTGATGGAGTATAACAAAAAATTTCTGAAACTAGCCATATATCTCGATACGAAAGAACATTTCCCCCTTTTTACTTTTTCTCCCAAATTAGACTTTATAGCATTGGTTAAAGTAAAGGCCACAGAAACCCTGACCATAATTGATAATTCTCGAAATGATCATTATCAATGAGTCATTTTGGATTAGCAGCTGGTAGTTTCTTTGCTATCAGTAATTTTGACAGACTAGCAGTATGACAATGTGCACCTGAAATCCCAAATCAGAATTAACGCCCGAAAACATGAATTTCAAAAATACCAACCTTGTTTATACATTTGATCATCGTCCTCCATCGTCAGAGAATTTCTAAAGCTACGTTAAAGTTCTGCACTAGACAGGTACTAAATATGCATAATGTGCAGTTATTGAAACGTGATATTAAAACTTAAGCCATTGTTTCTGTTGCAAAAGTAAATAGTTTAAAAATTAATAAACTTCTCGTCCAGCACACTGTTTGGTCTTCCCTCTAAAATTCACAAATTAACATTTGCGGTTAATTTGAAACGGTAAATGGTAATGCTGTGGTGATTCACTTCTCTTCAAATATCTTTGAGATTTGATTACTGTAAGCAGCCTAAGGGTAGTATCGGAAGGCTTTTATAGCGACTGCCCCCCTTTGGACTGCATAGTAAACTTGATTTTAATAACGAACAAAGTTTTGCCGATGATTGAACATCTATTTAAGATTTACAGAGTGACTTTGGGGGGGGGGCGTCTTACAGGGCAATTGTCCGAACATAATCGTCTTAAATTAATGCAAATGCTTGAGTTAGAACATTACCTTGAATTTAAAACAAGACTGGGGCTTGGCCAATGATTGTTGAATTCATTCAACAACTAGGGGAAACTTTGTGGGGGTCTGAAAAGTTGATTGTACCAACTTAACCGTCTTAAATACATAGAACAGTGTTTTTTGCTTTGTTCTGAAGTATTTTTACCGAAAATCAGGTTTGGCCATTGACTGTTGTATTTTTTCAACAATTTGGGAAACTTTGGGGCCACACCCTGGCTTCGTGTACCACTTCCGGCGATTAAGACTTTGGTTTTTATAATCAGTAGGTCAAGTGTTATCAAAATTACCATTCAAAGCTTTTGGCCTCCGACTGTTGAAATCTTGAACATTAGAGGCCGGACTACAAAAGTAAATTTGCTCTATCTTCAGATCTGCTCATTATGTTTTTGCCCGAAACATTTTCTCCATGTGGCGGAGAAGTGCAAAAAATACCCAAAATAAGTTGGTTGTAGCTGTATCTTCATTGTATAGTAATACGTATTTTGTTGAATGAAAAATAGATCGATAAATATGAAAAATGAAGAAAATAAGATACTGAATTAAATCAGCATTAAAAACCCGCGCAAAATATTTCGAAGCAATTCCTTACTAATTTGTCAATGTAGATATTTCGAGCATTATTGCACCAAGCATTATTACAGGGGACATACTTCAACCTGATCTTGCCTTGATGTCTAATCTAGTTAGAAGGAGTTCGAGAATTTCCTTGGTAATAGAGGCGAGTCTCGTGAAAGCGCTTCACACTGTGAACTTTTTAAATGCTATATCTGTATAGCCTACACTTTCTTGCTTTCTGACACTGCATATAGCCTGGATGACATTAATTTATACAGACATTTCCAGTGAGGGATGATCCAGTAAATTCAGTATCGTTATTATTGTGGTCATTATTAAGCCAGCCTTGCCTGGAAACACAATGAACAGTCGTTTTATCTATTAAATGAAAAACCTTTAAACCAATCAAGCATTTAAATTCCAAAGCGGTTCGAAACCATCAAAAAAATTGTTGAGCGTTTGATTTTAATTTACGGGCTCTCAAAGACGATATTGCATGTACGTATTGTAAAACCAATGTAAAAATGGCTGGGTATGTCTTCCCTTTTAGACTGTTGTTCAAGAATTTGACATGGATTTACCAGAAAACATCTTGGACAACAACAGTTCTACAAGAAGAGGTCCTTCTTCCAACATAGAATAGAAAACTTTGATCACCAAAAAACTACAAGACTCTTTGAGTCTTGTGGTATCAAATGTATTGGCTGATGAATTTCCAATCTACATTTCAATTTTTTTACAAGCATAGCAAGCTGCTGTAGATTGGAATAATGGGGGCAACGGAGTAGCCAGAAGATGCCTAGCATCCCTTTGGGACAATCACGCACTGTATATCTTTCTATAGAATTTCTGATAGACTTGCTGGTAACCCATCAACACCTGCCTCCTTTCCGACTTAAATATTTTTCTTGATTCGCCAGATTGCCATAATAAAGGTTAGTTAAATAAGCAGAAAACTTGCGTTGCCACCGCAGGGATTATTTTCAAGTTTCCTTTGGTTTTGCCACTACATCAAAGTGCAATTTTTGCACGGGATGAGGGGGTGGGACGATTCCCCCTGAAACCTTTTTGCTAGGCCGCAAGAAATAAAGTGGTCCGTAACATGATCACTATATTCAACAAAGAAACTTTGGTTGGTGGTCAGGGGGAGGGGACTGGCACTCTATTCCTTGGCTCACACTATGACTCAGCTAAGGCCCATAGGGTGTTGCCAGATCGTAGTTGGGCGTGGCCACTTTGAAAAACCAAAGCTCAGTGCATTTATTAAAGGTGATATGATGTTTCAATCAATCAATCCGTTCATTAAAGAGGAATCATTGCAAAACCAACTTTGGTCAAGGCTTGAATCGATCGGCAAGATCTATCGTTTGTCTATTCAAGTTCAACTAGTTGTGTATAATTCAACAAATCCGTAATTAAGAGTCCGTATATTAAGATCAAACGCTCAACAATTTTTTTGTTGGTTTCGAACCGTTTTGGAATTTAAATGCTTGATTGGTTTGAAAGGTTTTTAATTTAGTAGAGAGAACGATCATTCATCGAGTTTCAAGGCAAGGCTGGCTTAATATTGACCGCAATCGAATTTACGGTATTGATTTTACTGGATTATCTCTCTTAATGGAAATGTTTGTGCAACTCAATGTCATCAAATATTTGTAGGTTATAAGCAATATGGCTATGTCTAGAAGCGGGAACTCTAGAAGGAGGAATGAGGAATGGGGGAAGGGGGAAATGGGAGTTTTTTCCAGGATGACTTCCACACCTTGACGTAGGAACCGAGGGGGCAGAGGGGGCACAGAGAGCACGTGGCCCCTACTTTTGAAAAATTCTGTAAAAGTGCCCCTTTAAAGCTTACAGTGTTGCCCTGTTTTGCCATCCGTATAACTAACTAAAATAACTAACTTTAACTAACTATAACTAACTAAACTAACTATTATTGAAATGTACCTTCAAATACTCAGTGGTTACATGAAACGAGTTTCCAACGCATTTACCGCCACCCTTGGCTCTCCGAAGCAGTCTCTGACACTTTTCAGAAAACTTTTGAGGGTGCCCCTCAAAACTTGTGCCCCCCTCCCTTTTTATAATGCTTCCCACGTCCATCCTTTTACCTCAATGACATGATCTACATTTGAGACACTGATTGTGTCAGAATCAGTTCAAGCTTTCCGTTCGTTTTGAATTATACCCGCTCAAAGGACGTGAATGATTCCTGAGCTGAATTGAATTCTCTAAGCTGGACCACACAATGGTTATATTGTGGCTAGTAGTATTCCGCCAACACTGAATCAAAATTCTCTGCTCTCGTGTTGGTCGGATATTTAGTTTTGGGATTTAGTTTCTGGTACTGTTCAATTTACATAGAGTCTTGGAACCAAAGACCTCAAAAGTCGGGCACACTGGAATAACCAGACCCAGGACCGTAGGACCGGACCCCAACGACCGGAGCCCAGGGGAATGCCCATTCGCGTCCATTTGCAATGGCGGCAAGCGCAGCGCAGCAATGTTCTTCAAAATAAGACAACAAATTGCTACTGAAAGAAAGTTCTACTTCATGGGTGCCTTAAGAAACGTGAAAATGCATAGTTTGTTGGATCATCTAACCTGCAGACAAAATTCTTTCCAGCTAAAGGAAAGGAAGGACTGTAGCATGCTCAGGTCGATCGATGGGCCTAACCGTAAGCCAGAAAAATCATCCTAATGCGACGGCATTCTGACCAGTGAACGGATGACGAGAGGCTTAGAAAAAACTGCAATATATGTCTACGAAAACGACAGCTTTCTTCAAGTCGTATTTGTGCCTCCAGGGGCGGATTTAGAGGGGGTTCCGGGTTTTCAGAAACCCCCCATTGCCACCTAAATATTATTTGAATTTTAGACTCAGGAGGATAAATTATTGTATTTCTTGTGTTTTAATGCAATAAGGGAAGAATTTTTTAGGGTTCTGTTAAGAATTTATTGTTCATTAGCCCCCTTAAGTAATTCATTATGATGAAACATTTGCATAGCAATTGCTGATTGAATATATGAAAATACAAAGTAACAAAGAAGAGCAATATATCAACATGAAGTGGTATTTACAAGTGTGGGGGATCACTGACATGTTCAGTACATTGTCACTGATTTTGTCAGAAAGGTTCTTGATAACAGTATTATACTAATTGTATCTAAGATGCATTGCTCCCATTTCAATATGCCTTGTTTCATTTGCAGTCTTAAACATATCACATGGTAACTGGATTTTGTTTCATCTTCATAAACAGGGTGTCAGTGAGGATAAGGTATTAAGTTCCTTGGAAACACTGAGCATCCTTTAAATTAAAAGTTATGCCTTCTTTCATTGATCCTTTGCCAAAGGAATTAAGGGCAAATAGATATGTTGTACCCCAGAGCTCTTTGCCTACCAAAGTGTAAGATTACATTAGAAATTGACAAAATTTCAAAGTGCTTCATGACTTTCATGGTACTAAAATGCTAGGCTTAATCTTTGGCTTCTTAATGAGTTGATTGTATTGGCAATGATATAAAATGAGGTTGGCGAAATGGCCTACAAACCTTGCTTTTCTCTGAGTGGTTTGTCCCATAGTCACATCATTTCCATCTCACTTTTAGGAAGCAAATGGTCTTGCTAAAAATTTTGCCATGGCTTTTGAATTTCTTAAGTTTATGACTATTAAAAGCACTGAACATATAGTAATAATTCCTTAGCCCTACAAGCCAAGACAGTTTTTCCCTGTTAACCTAATTGAACAGAATTTTTTTCAGGTAAATGTGATATTAATAGAAGGACAGGGAAAACATCAATATTCACAGGAACATCAAAGGCTACATTGGCCTGGTTGGGGCCCAACAGCTAAATACTAAACTTTTTGGGACCACACCCTTTATAACTGCATAAAACCCATTATTCCCAGAGGTTTATGCATGTTATATCATGCTAAAATTTCATTAAAAGCATTACTTTTTAATGTAAGCAGTATAAATATCCTTTTCTACCTAACTTTCTTAGTAGTTTTTTTCAGGGCTCCTTTCCCCAAATAAGTACTTTCTGCCATCATTTATGATATTAACAAACATATCTTTGAATGTATTTCCATTTTCTCGAAAAAGACAAGCTTTAACATTTTTTAAACTCATTTTGGTCCCCTTCCAGGCTGAGGCCTTAGGGCAAATTGCTCCCTGCCCCTCTCTCTGCATTCTGCATCTCTGATTGTAGATTAATTATTGAAACTTTAACCAGTCTAGTTAATGGGCTATATTCCCAACTATTTCTTGGCTTTAGTTCCGAGAGAAAGGGCGACAGACCTGTACCGTTTATGACACAAAACGGTATAGTAGGAAAGGCTATTACTGCCTAAATATTTAACGAAAACCGTTGAACCGCTTAAGCATGTACTAAAAGCGAAAAACCGGCTTAAAATTCAGTCAAAACCGCGATCATATTAAAGAAATTGTGAAGTATACATTGCTTTCTGAAAGCGAGGAAAAGTGCATTCCCCTGGGGTCCGGTCCGTTGGGGTCCGGTCCTACGGTCCTGGGTCTGGTTATTCCAGTATGCCCAAAAGTCGAGAGTTAAAAGGATAATTGTTTTTTTAAAGTTGTTTTGCGTGTTACCGTCAGAACTCAGTCTCGTATCGATTTCAGTCAGGAGAGGCCATTGAGAGAGAATTTGTTGTTCATCGCTGGCCGTTTTCGTCAACAAGAATGAGTATTGCGGAGATCTAACAAATATTTCCATTTACATCATGCGCATAAATTCTGAGAGGGGGGTGGTATCAGTGATGGCCCCAGGATTTGCCCAACGGGGCTATATAGCCCGACAGGAGGGCTATAAAACAGGATACAGGGATGCCGGTAGCATTGAAGGGCCCAGGGGGTGCATTTTATATGAAAAGTATTTATAGGATTGAGCAGAGCACTTATTGTTCACGCTATTTTGGGGCATCGCTGAGAAGATAACTTTCGAAAGTGCATCTCTTGGTTAATAAAAATCCGCTCTGAAAATGTTCGAAGACGTGAATGATTTCTGAGCTTAATTGACGGGTCAAAATCACTTACAAGGTGGTCCAGAGGGCAGTTTTGTTATGACTATGCAGCCATCTCTGGTTTTCCTTGTGTCCATCACACTTATCAATTGTTTGCATAATGGATTATTCCAACATTAACTTTGCACGAATAATTCTCTGTGTCTTTATTGGGAGTGGCATTTATGTTCAAAGCGGCAGGAAATTATGTCTAATGTGCCAAGGCTCCCGAGCGCGAAAGCTCGGGTGCAAGATGGTTTTGCGACATCACTAAAAAGATTTGACTAGGCTGCAGTTACAGATCTCAAGATTATCGTTGAGTCATATTTACAGTTGTTAAAAGCCCCTATCTTGTCAGTTTCGGATGTAAGGATGGTACCTCTATCACTCGCATCATTTGCATATCCTTAAGTCTGTATGGCCATATTTGTAAGAGAGCTGCCAAGCGAATGGCTGAATATTTCTAGAAAAGGGGATTTGTCGGATTAAGGGTTGTATAAATATATACAATGAATCTTACCGTTCATGTGCCTATTTTATAATTTTGAAAGTTGATTTAATCGAGAACTTTAAAATTCGCTCAACAATTTTTAAAAAACCAATGATCCTTTTAACTCTCGACTTTTGAAGTCTATGGTTGCAAGTCTTTATGTAAATTGAACCGTATCAGAAACTAAATCCCAAATCTAAATATACGACTGACACGAGAGCAGAGAATTTAGATTCAATGTTAGCGGAAAACCATTAGCGTCAACATAACCGTTGTGTGGACAAGCGTGTTAGAGAATTTGAGAATTCAATTCAGCTCCGAAATCATTCACATCATTTGAGCGGGTATAATTCAAAAACGTAAGGAAAGCATTGACTGGTTTTGACACAATTAGTGTCTAAAATGTTGCCCCTTTCATTGACGTAGAAGCATGGACGTAGGAAGCATTATAAAAGAGGGGGCACAAGTTTTGAGGGCAGTCGCGATTTGAGAGGCAAAAACTTAATTGCGTAACGGAGCAGTGTGGGCCCTTAGTCAAAGTACTGGTTTAGGGCCCCTATTTTTTGCAAGTTTACAAGCTAAGCCTGAAATTACCCTTAATTGCATAAATTTTTTACATGCAATTTTTAAACATAATTAACTAACAACAACATAAGAATTATTAAGAAAAGCTTGTATCCGAAATATATTTCACAAAATTTCTTGAGAGCCCCTTAATTGTGTGGGGGCCCTTAGTTTTGCGCTTAAAGGAGCACAATGCGCGTTACGCCACTGTTTGAGGGGCACCTTCAAAAGTTTTCTGAAAAGTGTCAGAGACTGCTTCGGAGAGCCTAAAGTGGCGGTGAATGAATTAAAGACTCATTTATGTAATTGCTTTTTCTCATTTCATGTAGCAACTGAGTATTGGAAGGTACATTTTAGTTATATGGTTGGCAAAACAGGGCAACACTGTAAGCTTTAAAGGGGCACTCTACCCAAATTTTTCTAAAGTAAGGGGAGGACACGTGCTCTCTGTGCCCCCTGTGCCCCCTTGGTTCCAACGTCTATGTGTAGAAGTCATCCTGGAAAAACTCCCATTCCCCCATTCCCCCATTCCCCATTCCCCTATTCCTCCATTCCTCATTCCCCCTTCTAAAGTTCCGCTTCTAGACATAGCCTAAACAGTATTGGAAAGTAAGAAAATGTAGGTTATAAAGATATAGCATTTAAAAAGTTCAAGTTACAGTGACACCTTTAATTTTTAAACTATTTCATTGCCTACCTAAAAGAAAATATACACGATATTGATATGCATAACAAAAGCACTGTCTGAAGAAATAAGTTGGCGAACCTCAACCCAATAGCTTTTTATGGAGCATACATGTTCAAAGCAAGTCGCTGAAATAGGGGCTTGCACTAAACACTGTGAAAGCACAAGTTGAGGTTGGAGGCTTGTCGCTGAGAAAAATTTTCGAGATCACACCCTGAATTTGGGCGGAAAACCGATTTTTAAAAGAAAATTTATCATCCATATACGATTCTGTATATCTTTCAGCATGAATATACCAATTGTTGTGTGCCACAAGGCTCTTGTCCTGGTCCTTTTCTGTTTTAAATATATACTAATGCTCTGCCATTTTGTCTTCAAAATAATCGTCTTATCATGAATGCGGATGATACAACCATATCACATTCTTCCAATAACATCGATGATCTCAACGATTTCCTAAAAAGAGACCTGAACTGTCTTAAAGGTAATATGAATCAAAAAACCGTTTGAACATATCTGATAGAACTCAATTCGCTCTCTCTAACTGTAGACATCGTTTAACTTTTCAACATGTAATTTTTATAGCGATTTGACAAACAAGAATTAAAGAATAGAGTATTTTGATGCTAAGTTGTTTTGTAGACATGGCTGGTGCTTTTTCATAGAGAGTTTTTGTGGCATATTTTGCTACAATATCTATAAATTCCTCTTTATATGACAGTCTTGCAAAAAATATGGTTAGTAGTGGCTGATTTTACTTTTAGCTACGCCACAGAGAAAGTGTTGACTCTGAACTCAGTGAAATCTTCAAACTGAGTGCAGAACTTAGAGAAACACAGTACGTTTTTCTGAAGGTAAAAGATAGGAGAGGGAGGGTTGTAAAACTTTCCAATGTGAGTATGTAGGGGACAGACGGTTTTAAATGGTGGTGAAGAGGAGGCCAACGCAACAATTGGATAACAAAGTGCAGTTTTTCAAAAGAGAAACCATTACTTGTATTATTCGACCATTAACATCCACTCTCCTTTGGGGGTTGCAATAGGGATGTATATGAGTGTTTGTCTATATCTTTGAATGATGCATTAAAGCGACAGCGGATTCATATTTACAAGAACTTGAGCAAGGATAATGACCAGCTAGAGATAACAGTTGACATCCAGCAAAAACAATGTGATCTTTCGGACTGTGGTCGTTTTGTTGTTGCCAATGCTACTGCACTTGGAAATGGTTTTGACCCCTGCACATGTACTTGGAAGTAAGATGAAATGCGGGCTCCTCTTCTTGAATGTTTGGAGAAACAAAAAAGCTTTGAAAAGCACGAAAAGCCTTGCTACAGCATTAGTTTTTATTGTGTTTGCTTGACTCGCATTGCCGGAACTGACATGATAAAATTTTCAATGTGCAATATTATTTTCGCCACAAGAAGCCACATTTGTGTATAAAACTAACCCCTAAAAAGGCCCTGCAATTGTAATGAAAGAATCATTTATTTATCTTAGATGTGAATCAAACTAACTGAATAAATTCTTCTATTTTTTATATTTCAGCTCATGAACGTTTTAATAGTTTACTGTAAACATTTACTTCTAATTTTACCTTTTCGTTATCTGATTATCACTGGCTTTAAAATACAGGATGCGCTTGTCTGGAATAGACGTCCCCCTGACTACTTCTTTTTGAAAAAATGCATAACAGGAAATCCTATTGAAACCCCCTGGTTATTAATTGTGAGCCATGACGACATTGTTCCAACATGACTTAGACGACATTGTTCCAACCAGCGCAAGAACTGTCCTGGCAATTTAGTAATGATCATTGTTTGTTATCTTATAAAATCATTTGCATGGTTAAGCAACAGTTTCCACATTAACTCAGTTATGTAGCAAGCGAATACCACAAGGCAAAATTGAAATTATGCAACCAGAGAACGGCTGTTTACGTTCGAATAAAAAAAGTAATGATTTATCGTTTAAAAAGCTGCACTTTGTTATCCAATGCATTTGTTGACCTTCTCTTTATCCCCCTCTACAACAGCCGGTTCCCAAATATCCACATTAGGAAGTTTTACAACCCTGCCCCATCCTATCTTTTATCGTCAGGAAAACGCATCTTGTTTCTCTCGGTGTTTCTCCAAGTTCTGTACTGAGTTTGATTCAGTAGCATTACATACAGTCAACGTTCTGCGAAGGAGCATTACATCATTTTGGATATGAGTATATGATTTAGTGCTAACCTTCTAATGTCCGCTGTGCGCATGCGATGTACAACTAACCCAGGTGCGCCTCAGGTTCGTGTTTACACTGTGGTGTGTCCTTACAAGGCTGGGTCGAACCTGGGTTGGTAGCTATAGTGTAAACGGGGCTTAGCATCTTTTTAGAGTACAATGTACAATCTTAATAAAGAACACTGTTTATTTTGTGACAGTGTATTTTCTGCTCAGTGACACAGAATTATTCGTCCTTTTTTCAAATAGTGACACGAAATTAGCACGTCCTTATCACTTTGCCGCTTCCACCTCAGGAAATTAAGATGAAACCTACAAAACAATATATTTTGCGCAAAAAACGGTGTTTTGTAAAACTACCGAGATTTAAAGGGGAGGTTGAGAATACGATCAAGGCAAATCCGTTTTAACTATTTACTTTATTCGACACAACCGTTAAACTGAACTCTTAACTCAATACTTATTCAACAATGCATTCAACTGTATAATAAAAACTGCGGCACAACTGCACTCGACGAACTCTTCAACACGACTGACTTGACAAATAAACGTACGATAGAAATCACATTAATACCAGGGGCGGATGCAGACCAATGCAACTGAAGCTGGAGCTTTAGTCAGATTCTGAAAATAAGGCTTAATCCAATCACAATTGAAGTTGACCAAAGCTCAAAATAGGCGGGAGCATTGGTCTCTTTTGAAAATGCAACGCTAGCCAATCATTTTCTAGTTGACTGAAGCTTGAATTGCGCTGCTTTGACGAGCTGGGCGGGTATCTATATTCCGAAGGGGTATCCCAGGTCCAAAATCATTTGGAGGCCAGTCTGCCATTTGTCAAGTTGTGAAGCGGGAAATTTATCCATAGAATTGTTGTATAGAAGGACATCGCCTCACAACTTGTTCGTCTTGAGGAAATTTTGCCAAAGCCAGATCGCGATGTCAGGTATAAAGCGGAAGAGATCGAGAAGGTTAGAGTTTTATGCGGAAAGTTTATGGCAATGAAAAAGAGCGAGGTGGCGAAAAAGAAGAGTGGCGATTGCAGTATAGGTCTGAAAATGTGCAATTTCGAACAGCTGCAGTTCCCCCGAAGTCAAAAAGAAAGAGCTGGAAATCGTTTTCCAGTTCGGTAAGAAGCTATTTAAAAACCCCCATTTACATTTATGAAACTTTTATTGACAGATACGTATCCATACAGTATTTGTTCTGAATTCGTAAATTGCTTCCAAGTCAATGAAAATAGTATGATTAATCGAAAAGTAGGTTATCTTTGTTGCTGGCTGCTCAACACCTGTCCAACTTATTTTGAAAAATGTACTTATTCTTTGTTTTAAAGGATGAACATGCCTGGCAACCCATTCCATGTATTCCATTCCACCTTTTTGGAAAAACGTTTTTTCCTTGATGTAAGTAATCTAGAGTAACATTTTATCAATAACATGTCCATTTGGGCTGGATACCCTTTGCCCTGTTTTATTCTTGCCAATTATTAGAAATACAATTTGATTTTTAACTTTCTGGAATTGAAAAACCCTTATAGCAGCTTGCAATGAGGATGTGCCTGTGTGACAAGTTTATTTTGCTCATTGGGATGCATTTCTTTGACCATATTCAGTATTAATGTAGATGAAATGACATAAATTCTACAGCATAAATTTTCTTATGTAAAATTTTGTAGAAATATGATTATAACAAAAATTGGTACAACATTGGCAATCACAAATTATCACAGTGAGAATTTTTAGGGGTAGATCACTCTGTATGGGTCACATTTACATCAATCTTGTTTGGAATAATGTACCAGTTTCACACATTGAAGCTGTATTTGCACATTCTTAATCTCCCTATTGAGATATCTATTGCTTCCTCTCTTTTGAACAAAGGGAGATGGAAATTGCCTGTTTAATGCTTGTTCAATTGCATTAATTGGAGATGAGACTTTGTCCATGTGTTTGAGATCTCTTACTTGCTGTGAACTTTACCTGTATGCTGATCTTTATGCTGCTCATCCCATTCTTAATTACCTAGAAAGCCAAAATTTGGTTTCAAATAAGAATAACGAATTTGTTAAAATGCTGTCATACAAAGCTGCTGACCTACTTGAGAAAGGCAATCGTCTTCCTGCTGTTTATGGAGAGGCTCAATACGCTTGTTAGCCATGTCAAGTGTCATTGGCCTTCCCATTGAGGCATATTATCCAATTAACTGTGATGCTGAGAAATTGCAACTAAATTCTTATGAATCTCTGTTTAACTGTATTCTGAATCCAAGGATTACACAATCAGCTCTCAATGAGAAAATTCACATCTCTCGTTGTGCATCTTTACTAATAGATTTCTTAACAAGCTAAGCATTCCCAGAAGCAAAGAATCATTATGTTCCATTAGTTCAATGTGCCAGTATGGATACCAATCTTCTTAAGTTGAAGGATCAATTCAAACCACCTGTGTCTTTTGGATCCATGAAACTGTTGCAAAGTACAAAAATGTCACCTTTTTTGCAGAAGGATCGCTCAACAATTTATGTTCATAAAAATAATACTGCAAACCAGAGTAATACTCCTGCTGCTGTATGAAGAAAAAAAGGGGGGAGAGCAATTTAAGACAATCCAAATTACATTCATTTATTTTTAAGAAGCCTAGATACTCTAAGAAATAACAAGCTAAAATTGATGCTAGTTCACCTATGGCTACTCTTTCTGATAACCATGACACCAGCATTGACAATGAAAAAAAACCACTGCTTCATCATCGCTCTTCAATAAAAGAGATATTGGACATTTCTACAACAATTTAGCTTCTTTGTCAGATCCAGAGAAATATGACCTTCTCTGTAATGCATGGAAACCAAAGGCATCATTCACTTTCCCTAAAAGCACATCAGGGCGAAGATTTCAATGCCAAGGGCTTGAAAGCTTTCCATGGCTAAGGTATTCAAGCATTTGTGATGGTGCATTTTGCATCAACTGTGTGTTGTTTGCTGGAGAGAGCACTCATAATTCATCTAAGCTTGTCTATTTATTTAAATTGCCCCTCGAAGATTGGGCAAATGCATGCCTGAGACTTAAGGACCATAACTCAAAGTCAAACTCGCATGCAACTGCTACACTGAGAGCATCCCAGTTTCAATTTTGTATGGAGGACAAAATAACACCTATTAATGTCCAGTAAGACAAAATCGTTTGCAATCAGGTGCAGTTAAATCGAATGAAATCAAAACCAATCATTGAAGCAATATTGCTGTGTGGTCGTCAACATATCGCATTAAGGGGCCATAGAGATGATTCTAAATACCTCGATGAAGCAAAGTACAACCCAGGGAATCTGCAAGCTTTATTGAGCTTTCTTGTTATATGTGGCCAAATTAAAAGTCTTTGATGACCATATTGCAACAGCACCACGCTCTGCCATTTATCGGCCCAAAACTACGCAAAATGCCATCATTAATATTTGTGGGAAAATGATAAAAGAGCATCTGATAAATGACATCAAAGCAGCCAAATTTTTCTCAGTTCTTGCTAATGAAGCAATATGTGTCAGTAACCTTGAGCAAATTTCTGTTGTTTTGAGATTTGTAGACCAATCTTCACTTGTTTGTGAGGAATTTCTTGGTTTTGTTGTTTGTGATGAGGGCTTGAAGGGGGAAGCGATCACAAAGAAAATCTTGAAGACTTGGGTCTTAACATGGGTCACTGTTGCGGTCAAGGTTATGTTGGGGCAGCAAATATGTCTGGAAAGTGCATTTGAGCTGCTACCATAATCCAAAACCAGTTTCCACAAGCACCATATTTGCACTGTGGATCTCATTTGTTAAATCTTGCCGTTACATCTGCATGCTCTATTCAAAGTGTTGAAAACATGATTAGGCTTGTGAAATCAGTTGGTCTCTTCTTTAATGTTCAACCATAGCGCTTTGCATTACTGTCACGAAATGTCAAAGAGCTTCATCTCACTGCCCATCACAAACATCTGATCGATGTGTGTCGTACTCTTTGGGTTGCAAGGATTGATGGCCTGGATGTATTTATGGAAGTTTTTGAGGCAATTGTTGTTTCCTTAGAAAATGTAAAATGAAATGTTGACAAATCATGGAACAGCGACTCGATGAAAGCTGCCAGTGGTAAATTTCATGGGACAGTCGATTTTGAGTTCATCGTGTGTCTTGTTGTAGTTTGAGGCTGTTATAGTTTGAATGCTAGAGGTTACTAGACCATTGACAAAACAACTCAAGACCCCTACTATCGGTATGCTGCTGTCAATAAAGTTTCGTTGCTGTATGCAATGCTCTTAAGATTTCGAAACGAAATTTCTCAGTTGTATGATCAGTGGTATGTAGAAGCTGTCGAAATTGCCGAAAAAGTTGGAACTTTACCCTCAAAGCCAAGAATAGCTAGAATACAAACTCTCCACGTCAATACACCATCTGACTCTCCATCTGAGTATTTCAGTTGAGTTATTTCAATTCCATTTCTCGATCATCTTTATTGCAAATTAAAACTCGCTTCTCTGATCGGAATGTAAAACTTTTTAATGCATTTCATGCACTTCCGCAGAATCTCCAGGATTGGAAAGAGAAATTTTCAGTGTTTGTATCAATGTTTCAATGTGACCTCCCTGAACCACGTTATTTGGCAAAGAACTGAAGTCGTGGGAGAGTTAGTTACTGGAAAACGTTTCATGGCCAATGTCCATCCACAATATCTGACCTTCTGCCTTGCATTAACAAGATAACTTTCCAAAACACATATGCAGCGCTTTAGATAGCAGCTACCATCCCTGTAACGACTTGCTCTTGCGAGCGATCGATTTCTGTTTTAAGGCGTCTTAAAACGTATTTACGAAACACTATGCAGGAATGTAGAATGAATGGTTTAGCTTTACTCCACGTTCACCGTGAAGTACCACTCGATGTGGAAACAATTTTAGACAGATTTGCGAGGTAACATCAAAGGAGGATGAAACTGGTGGACATTTTGAACTCTGACCCTGAGTTGAGTTTCAGATCAAATCTTTTTTCTGTACAAGTTAATAAACTTTCTGTTGTTTCTTAGTGTCTTACAAGACATTGGTATTTTAACTTGTAAAAAAGCAATGGACAAAGAACCTTCTAAATTATGATGGGTTCTAAACAAAATAACAACGCATTTATCTATAAGGGAGTTTCACATAGGAATGAAATTTAACAGCAGAGAAAGATACAATGAAAAGGTGACTGCACCATCATTGCACTGTTAATTATCGGTAGGAATTCTTCCATCTGGATGACTAGCAATTTTCTCCCAGTTTTTTCAAAACTGACACTCTAACTTACTTGAAATTTTATCCTCAGTTTATAAAAGTTGCTGCCTTGTACACATGGACCTAGTCAAATCAGTTAACCTCGTTCTTTGAAGGTTGACCCTGTTGCCTTTAACGTGTATTAAATATATTTTTCGCTGTCGCTAAATGCTTGAATTTAAACGTTTTTATATGCCTTCCATTTTAGCAAAGTATTTTGAATTTCCCATAAAAATCTTCTGTAACCCTAGTAAACATGATTCTTAAAAGGGCGCGGTACATGACCACACCCTTTTTGGATCGGCCTTGCTATAGTCAGAATTTGCCCTGGATTCGCTCCTGAATACAACACCCTAATTACGCTAACACTATAATTACTTTAAACAGGAGAACTGATGATAACAACTGTGGGAATGGCATGGTGCAATAACGTGGAATGTGGATGTCAAGGTGACAAATAACGGGAATAACAGGATTAAAAAAACAACAAGATACATAACATCACGAACCAAAAAAAAAACAAGAAACTAGTTATTTAACTGTTTACTGGTGTTGTAAAAACGTTGGGAAGAAAAAAATTTCCTAAGTTGCCCCCCGTTGAAAGTATCCTGTGTTCAGCCTGGCTTGTGACATTTTTTGTTCTTACTCAATTTTTGACAATATTTTTTAGGATGAAAAAACTTTTTCCACTGTTTTTGAACTTTCTGCTTGTCGTTTTTACAACTTGTGCTCGGTTAGCTGCTCCCTTTCCAAATCTCCAAATCTTCTGCTTGTGTGAGGATAACGGTGGCAAACAGTATCTACTTGTTAACAGCCTAATGAAATTGCAATTTTTATTATGTGTGATAAAATGAATGTAGACAGTTCACCAGATGATGACGGAATTGACGAGAACGTTTGAAGAAAAGCCATCATTTAAAAGTGCACAACTACCATCGCATGAATCCCTATTCTGGGTTTGCTCAATAGCTTGGTCGTATGCTACTGCTGAGAACCCATAATTCCTGTGCCTCTGCACCATCCAGTTGTCTTTGACGTTTGATGCAACATCTGCTGAAATCAATTTAGAACAAATCATCATTAGTTAGCCCCTCTCTAGAATTCTAACAGCCAACAATATGACTTTTATGTTGATCACATCGATGATAAACCTGATCATTGATACATAAAAGGGTCAAGCCTGCTGTATGTTTCACAAAATCAGGATACCAAGGAAATAGGAGAAAAGGAATAATAAGGATAAATTCAAGTTTCAATAATATTTGACCCTGCAAAAATACCTTTTTGTGAATACACATCTCCAATAAGGGAATATCATGTAAGTTACTTAGAAAATGAAGCGTAGAATCTCAATATGATATTTTAAGTTGAATATGTTGACACATTTCAACGCTATTCCAGTTTGAAAGTTATAAAATTGACGTTTGCAACGAAAGGATTTTCGTTTATTGTCGGCTTCTTTCGAGACTCAACCTCGTGTTACGTCACAAACACCATGTTATGAACTGAAAACGGACTTCTCACAGCAAATTCACCAGAACACCGTTCAGCGTTTAGAAGCAATTGGAGAAAATTTATGTTTTATATGGGTTGCAGTATCGAAGATGTTTGGTTGTTCAGCTTTTAACTGTATGGGAAAGGGTAAGTCACTGTTTACTTTTCCAGAAAACCCTGCGCTGCAGGAACGGCGGGCACAGCTATTATTGTTATAACAGTAATAGCAATTTTTTCAGGAGATTCTCCGTGTTTTGTTACTAGAAACCCTCCTTGAAAAAAATTCCAATTCTAAAATATTTTCTTTGCTTTTATTCCGCGATTCTATGCCTTTAGCTGCGTCAAAGCCAATATCGTTACCAATTATTTACAATATGAAGTATAAACACCTACTGTTTGGGCTTTGCGAACGGCCACGCTATTACTCTCTCGATTCTAATAGCATTTCAGGAAAAAACAATAGAACGGCCGCTTCCTATTTGACGTAAACTCCTGCATGTTTCAATGCCCATTTTTTGTCATGTTATTACTTTTGAGAAGTGAATAGCAGTGGAAATATCATCCCATAGGCGAGCCGGGTTGGCAGCGCTCGGGACGAAATAGACAAGCCGGGACGAAATAGACAAGCAGGGACGAAATAGACAAGGATTGTTATAACTCATAGAAATGACTAGTAACCGAAACGAACTAACAGAATATGAATCGCTGTCGCCCATTCTACCTTTTTGATGAGTTTGTAATTTCCTTTTTGTATGTTTTCTTGCTGAAAACTCGAATTTATTTTCAAGCTACGAGCGGCCTAAACAGCTAGCGCCTTCGCAGCAACGGGTCAAAATAAGCAAGAAGCAATGAGCACTCGGGACGAAATAGACAAGCAGGGACGAAATAGACAAGTCTTTTTATTACTCAAAGAAATGATCTGCAATTAAGATTAAATTATCATAATATGAAACACCGTCGTCTATATTACACAACTTTGTTATTTTTACGTATTTTACTCCGTGCTATTGTCTTATTGCTCTTGGGACGAAATAGACAAGCCGGGACGAAATAGACAAGCCTGGTCGAGATAGACAAACAGGGACGGAATAGACAAGTCTTCTTATAACTCTTGAAAATGATAAATAACCGAAACAAATCAGCCAGAATATAAATCACCCTCTCAAATTCTATCTTTCTCGATATTTTTATAATGTTTAACTTGTTGTTTTCATGCTTATTTCTTGAATTCATTCCAACTTTTATTGGTAGCGCTCGGGACGAAATAGACAAGCCGGGACGAAATAGACAAGCAGGGACGAAATAGACAAGGATTCTTATAACTCAAAGAAATGAACTGTTATTGAAACAAAACTATCAGAATATGAATTGCCATCTTCACTTCTATCGGAAAACAATTTTTTTTATTTTTTCATTTCTCTTTTACTTGTTAAATTTTTGAAATTATCCCCGCTGAGTTGACAGCGCTAGGGACGAAATAGACAAGCCGGGACGAAATAGACAAGGATTCATATATCTCATATAAACGACCAGTAATCGAGACGAAACTAACAGAATATGAATCGCTGTCGCCCATTCTACCTTTTTGATGAGTTTGTAATTTCCTCTTTGGTCCTTTTCTTGGTTAAAATTTGAATTTATTCACTAACTACGAACGGCCTAAACAGGTAGCGCCTTTGCAGTTACGGGCAAACTAAGCTAGGGACGAAATAGACAAGCAGGGACGAAATAGACAAGTCTTCTTATAACTCAAAGAAATGAACTGTTATTGAAACAAAACCATCAGAATATGAATCGCTTTTAAAAAGACTACCTTTTTGGTGGCTTTGTAATTTCTGTTTTGGTCCTTTTCTTGGTTAAAATTTGAATTTATTTACAAAATACGAACGGCCTAGACAGATAGCGCCCTCGCAGCAACGGGTCAAAATAAGCAACAAGCAATGAGCGCTCGAGACGAAATAGACAAGAAGGGCCGAAATAGACAAGTCTTTTTATTACTCAAAGAAATGATCTGCAATTAAGATTAAATTATCATAATATGAAACACCGTCGTCTATATTACATAACTTTGTTATTTTTACGTATTTTACTCGGTGCTATTATCTTATTGGTCTTGGGACAAAATAGACAAGCCGGGACGAAATAGACAAGCCGGGACGAGATAGACAAGTCTTCTTATAACCCTTAAAAATGATAAAAAATCGAAACAAATCAGCCAGAATATAAATCACCCTCTCAAATTCAATCTTTTTCGATAATTTTATAATGTTTAACTTGTTGTTGTTTTCAAAGAATTGCACTATCATTGAAACAATCAGAATATGAATCACTATCTTCAATAGTTTTGTCATTTTGACGTTTCCTACCCTGTGCTAGGGTCTTTCCGCTCTATAGCTATCATGAAATGGTGCATCCAAGTCGAAACGATAGCAACAGAATTCCATTAATATTACTTTTTTGTGAGTTTACATTTTATTTTCCTTTTTGCCAAAAAACTTGATTTGCATTGATCTTCATGTTTCTCTTTCATAATCAAGTTCGTTTGAGAAGATACAATGATATCAACTATGAATTATGATGTAAATATAAAAAATAGAAAGACTAATTATGCATAATCGTACTACTTTGGGTACTATTTTCAGTCATGATTCGTCACATACAATTAAAAGTAGACGATAGTAATAACGCAGTATGAAATTAAATTATAAGAATAAGATGTATCTATATTTTGACTGGAAATGTTTATATGTTTCAAATTATATTACCTTCTAAGATCAATATTAAATGTCTAAATGCATTCATCGGTATCTACTACCTCTGGCTTTGATAATTGGTGGTACATAACAGCTGCAAAGTGGGAGGCTGGGTAAGATGATGAAAGAGGCCCAGCCATTTTCTTCAGATTTTTAATACTGTTTTTGAAAAGTTTAGGTCAAATCAATTTTGCGGTCAATTTTAAAGATTATCTTTCATCAAGAAACAAAATTCAAGGGCCTACCCCTACTCTATATTTTGACATAACCCCTCCCGTGGTTCCACCGCTGTTGGCACCAATAATCTAGATTGATATCCACCGAATTCTGACGCCACAAGTTCCTTATCCTTAAAAATGGTCGGGGAAAACTTTACATGAACTTTATCCCGTCAATAAATGATGAAAAAACACAGCCGTTAAGTAGTAAGATGTAGGAATGTTAATGAATATCCAAAACTTTAAGAAATTGCTGTTAGTAAGTTCAATAATTTATGGGTAGGTAACTGAAGATTCCACTTTATTTCTTTGAGATAGAAGTGTCTAACAACTACGGCAACGTGCAATTTGCACACTTCCAACTCTCGTCGGAAAAATCCCCACACTCAAAACTATTATGGTACCATTCTAGGCAATTGCAGCATTGAGTCATACTCGTTCCAACATCTGGCATTTGACAGTGACAGTATATATCAGCATTTATTTTATATTTTACTCCGCTAGAAGTCCGTGAGTACTCATCAAACTCAAATTTCTCAAATGAATGGTCCTCAAGGCAATTTGGAAGCTTTTTGCTTAAATTTCGATAGTCGAAACAGATGAACTGTGGATCAATTTTTTTTGCAAGACAAACTGCAAAAAATATCGCAGCTACGTCACTGTACGTATCTTTCAACGCCGATGTGACGTCCATAACATCAATTATCAATTCGTTCATTTTGTACCCTCTAAATCTTGCGGCATAATCCAACAAGGACACATCATACCTTATTTCGCTTCCACGCAAATGGAATCTCTGCAAACAATCATATAGAGATACATGGCCGTTTGGCGATAAAATGTTGGATATTGTCGCCCAGTGGCAATTTGATAAAAGCCTTATTTTAATTATTTGTATGAAGGGTCTTCCATCTCCCACATAGTTTTCTGCAATATCAATACTAACCAATCCAGCATAGTCTGCGCTTGAATCGTAAATTATCTGAGTTGCATTATCAATAATATCATCCGATTTTCTAGAGGAAAGGGGTGTAGAAGTTTTCAATGGTTTGAGCTGCCCCCTTTCATCCAAAAATATTGAACTTGATTTCTTCCTTGAAGATACTTCTAGGCTATTGCTCGATGTATCTGATATAACCCCATCTAATATACCCAATTCATCTATTTTCTCTATTCTTATATTGCTTGCATCTAAAGTGGATATATGCTGATGCTGCGAATCAATCAACAAAGGGACATCTTCTGAACCACTCAAAGTTTCACACTCAAATTGGGAAGAATTAATGACCAATTCCTCCAAGTCTGATGTTGGTGATGAAGATACTGATAAGTAGAGAAAAACTGAATCTAGGTCGTCAGGTAGATAATCACAGTCATATGCACCAATGCTTGGATGAATGTCTGGAAAATTTTCAACGTCAGACACCCTTAACGAATCCAAAGAAAGATCATCGAAATTACTATAAGCAGGAGCCTCCTCAAGATAACTACCAGAAAGAGCTGACTTAGCAAAATCCTCAGACTCCGCAAAGATATTATGAAGAGGATCATCCTCGAAATTATAGACAGAAGTGTCAAAGTTTTTTTTGGAAATATCGGACTGATCAATAGGAGGCTTTTGTATGGGACCACATGCAAATATAGCCCTACCATACCACGTGCAATATTTTCAGGAGTAGGACGTGCTACACGACCATCGTGGGGTTTAAAAAAGTTGCCATGGTGAATGTTACCATGCTTAGCAACAATGTGGGCCATATCATTAATGAATACGTTTGGTTTGTGCTTTAAACTACGCAATACATCAAGATAGTCTCTCGGACTTTCTCCTCGTAGCAGAAATTTCACTGCATAAATTATGCCATGGGGGCATGCTACTGTTAACCAACCACCCGAGCAGCCAACAAATTTTTGAAAGACCTTGTTGAACTTCTCATTTCTACTTCCAAGCCCATCATTTATGCGGTTGATAATGTCCAATTTCCTTCCCTTGCAACTAACACCTACTTTACGTGCCAACTTACGTAAATCATTCAATTTGCTTTCAAACATGGTTTCAATCAGCCGCTCTTCCGACAATTCCCTACAATCGATTTCTATCTCCCCCGTCTCCCAGTGTATTTTCCGACTCTCACTATTGTACAAGAAGTTGCAGTTTCTCGAATTTGGCCCTATATATGGCGACCAATTAAGTAAGTTAGGTTAGATATCGATTGATGTAATCTTCCTATTTCTAAAACCCCTGCTCAACATTGCCTTTGTAACTGTTTTCCAGAAATCTTCACAGTTAACTAAATCTCTTTCTACCTCGTCACAGTTTTGAAGGAATTTATTTGCATCATCAGTTTCTTTATACTTGAAAACAACCTTTCTGTTCAGATCGGCGATTAACACAGAAGGGAAGTATCCACAATCAACACAGTTAAAGTTATAAACCCTTTTGCTCAAGGCCTCGAAATGAATATATGGATTTAACACTGCCTGGCCATCGACCTTAAAAAGCCAAATATTTTCTATGATGGAACAAAAAGTACCCACTGCTAAATGGTTTGACTGGCTACTTCTTAGGAAACAACATACATCTAGAGAGAGCAGCAAAATATCGTCAAAGTTGTGGACACCGTCTGAGTATTCCTGATAATGATAGAAGTTGTTACAGTCAATGCATCGTCTAAAAAAGGTTTCTATGCCATCTATGTACCCCTGCATGGTTAAAATGCACGCCGTAGATGTTATTTTAAATGGGCCAGATAACACATTTTCACAATCTTGACAAATTACTTCGTTAGGGTAAAATACTTCTGGAAAAAGATACTTGTTACAGATTAGGTAATCATTCGGGATTGGGAATGGAACTTGCTTACATGCCAACCAGTATATCATCATCTTATCTAGGGATTCTTCCGAATACGGTGGATATGGTGTTTTTTCAGAGGTAGTCTCCGAGCTGTTGATTTCATCCCCATTTTGGATACCGCCGTCATGACTTAAATCAATTTTGGTGGACGTATTCCCCTTTATGACCCTCCTCTGATACAAATACCAGATTGCAAGTGCCTTGTGGAGGCGGAAATACTTACTTAGTCTACATCTACAATCAAGGTGCTCCGTATTTTTATTGAAAGTCACAATAAGTCGTGAGCGCGCATTAAACTGACCATACTTTCCATCAAAAACAGACTGGTGAAGAAAATTATTATCGTCCCATTCAACAACCGCAGTTTTATTGGATTTTAAGCATTGATTGCTTTTCTTCTGGTCGTTTATATGAGATATATGAATCCTTGTCTATTTCGTCCCTGCTTGTCTATCTCGACCAGGCTTGTCTATTCCGTCCCTGCTTGTCTATCTCGACCAGGCTTGTCTATTTCGTCCCGGCTTGTCTATTTCGTCCCAAGAGCAATAAGACAATAGCACGGAGTAAAATACGTAAAAATAACAAAGTTGTGTAATATAGACGACGGTGTTTCATATTATGATAATTTAATCTTAATTGCAGATCATTTCTTTGAGTAATAAAAAGACTTGTCTATTTCGTCCCTGCTTGTCTATTTCGTCCCGAACGCTCATTGCTTCTTGCTTATTTTGACCCGTTGCTGCGAAGGCGCTAGCTGTTTAGGCCGCTCGTAGCTTGAAAATAAATTCGAGTTTTCAGCAAGAAAACATGCAAAAAAGAAATTACAAACTCATCAAAAAGGTAGAATGGGCGACAGCGATTCATATTCTGTTAGTTTCGTTTCGGTTACTAGTCATTTCTATGAGTTATAACAATCCTTGTCTATTTCGTCCCTGCTTGTCTATTTCGTCCCGGCTTGTCTATTTCGTCCCGAGCGCTGCCAAGACAGTTGCCATAGGCTACTACCAGTTTGAGTACACGCAATTTTCTAAAGTAAGATTCGGTGGCAAGATCTTTCAATCATGAATCAAGTAGCCACTGGTAGTGTACATTGGAATGTTTCGACATTTTTCTCTATCTGATCAACCCAAAGGGAAATTACGCGAACAACTTTAAAGAAATGATGGACGACCGTGCCCTGTTGGAAGTTTAAAAAATCAATCCTCTGTATATCAGAGTTTATCTTCGATTTGTGGCGATAAAGAGAAAAACACTTAAATTTGTTGGCCATGTCTGGTGATGGGAGATTTATCAAAGCTTAGAATAGCATTCATTTCGGTATGAGTTTTTTTAATAGCCCCATCGCTTATGCACCGCGTTATTACTTTTGAGAATTGAATAACGGGGCTCTTGATGACGGCAAATGGCCGCATCGCTTAGCTCATCATCGGCAGTTTGCCGTTTGTGAGCCACTCTTCTGAGACGTTTGAGACCCTGAAATGGTAATGTCAAATGGGTGTGGTTTTGTTGGATACGCCCATTTTCAGGACTTGTAATAGCAGCCGAAAATGTATGCGCGCCGCCCCTGCTGCGCTGCGTTCGCAATGGATAAGAAATACGAAGCGGGAGTACTTTAGGCCGGGGCCAAGGGCAGCACTTCTTCAGGTCAACATGCTTCGAGAGGAATCCCGAATTAATGGAATTATCTAGCATTCGCTTCAGACTTAAATTTAAAAAAATGATACAGTAACCCCTTTCGTTGACACTGTCAACTTCCTTGCAGCACACTCTTCCTTTGGCCATAGGTAAACGTTTTCCACACAACAACCTTGAAGAAGGCGAGAGGAAATAAAAAGACGCAGCCTGTAACGGTATGTTTAAGCGATTGTTAAAGGGAGATTTAACAGCCTAAGTAGACTAAAATGTTAATTTTTAAACATATACATATTGAGGATCTTTAGCAATGAATTGTACAAATAATGCTCTGACAGGTCTCGGCCTACAGACCAGGAGGCATGATTTAACCAACCCACTGAAATCACACAGAGTACACTTCCAAGGACAGTTTAGCAAAATTTAAAACTATTAAATTTTGCAGAGATATTAGGTTTACTTAAACACGAATTAATAACCATCATGTGTGTCCGATTCTGTTATTGTTGATTTCGTTATCTTCTTCCTCATCAACGCTTACTTGGCTTGCACTGCTTGCCCACCTGTATTACTCATCTTAGACCGTAGAAGCGGCTCTTAAATATAATGATGAAGCGTTGCTGGCTGCTGTTAATCTAGATACGAAAACTCCGTATCTGAGTCAGAGTCCATCCATTGGTGAGATCTGGTGCGAAGACGAACGCAAAAGAATATTGCACTGAAACAATACCGAAACACGCTGTCCACAACGACATTCACCAGAGCAGAATTGACAACATGGTGTTTGTGACGTCAGGATTTTATAACATTTTCAGAAACATTTGGGAAAGCGCGCATTTTATGGGAAGATTTTAGGACACGAACTTTGACTCCTTGTAACTTGAAAAAAATTGAATATGGAAAAAAAATGCACCACGAGTTTCTTCGCTATAAAAACTCTGATCTTGAACCAAGTTTATCCTTCATTTCAGTTCACCTTTAATAAACAGAACTGGTAGTTAACGAAAAATTTATGAAGATGTCAGAGGTAGAGAATGACCATGTAAATTATGTAGCATTCTACGGCGTTTCTAGCTTAAGTTACCTCCAGAGTATGACGTGAAATTGAAAAACCGATCATATAATGATAATAATACATTAATATACTTACAAAATATGGCATAATATCCACTGGAGGCGTCGTTACCGTTCTTATCTTTTTGGAAACTGCAGCTCTTTGTCTTAATTCCAGGGTACCGTGGTTGCGCTGAATTCCGTTGGTGACGTGAGTAGCCCCTTTTCCAGAAGGAGCTTCTTCCCTGAAGTCATTTTTATTCCAGACGAGATATGTGAAGGCATCATTATTTCTTGGCAAAAAAGGAACATGTTCACTATTTATGAAGGAAGCTGTATGCGCAGGGTCATGCTTATATACAGTATCAGCAGATGCACAGTGACCTAGCCCATGCAAAATACGTAAATGACCATTTGAACCAGATTTTTGCCTTACTGCCATATCCAAAGCAAGAGACTTGTATGTAGCTCCTTTTCTCTTCAGGATGCATAAATTAGATCGTGACAAATTTATGTCACTTTACAGGCAATTTCCAACTCTATAATGACCTTTTTACCCTGGACTGCCTGTTCTGAATAACCAACAAACCGAGGAGTGAAATTAAAAATTTTCAAGTGTATTGATTCCATTGCTAAATCAAGGGTTAGGCGTGGTGGATCAGGTAGCCAGCCGGAGGTAGTGACACTTCTGCACTCTATGGCTTTTTAAGGATTGAAAACAATTTGTGGATATCTGTTTAATCCTGGCTTTGAGACGACTACCTTGATATGAACTAGCTATTCATTCAGTATCATTGACCAGCCTAGAATTGTCTTACCAAGATACTAAGCATGAGAATTTCTTTGTCTTTAAGTAGCCGTTTCTCGATAAACTTCTCGCAAAATAAATCGTGGGATCTCTGGAATGTCATTTCTCCTATATCTACTGGTTTCCTAATAAGGAGATCCACATACTTGAAGTAGCATTTTCTATGATACTGTGCTTCTACAGCCACAGAATCCTTCCCTCTCATATGCACGAATTGCCGCTGCTAGCAGTTGTGATCAGTGGAGACATTTCAAGCCACGTTGACCTTATTGTTGTTGGCTCGCTTGGTTCACAATAACCCGGTTTATTGTTCTGATTTATCTATTTTTTCGTATTTTCCAAATTTTGGCCAGCTCTCTCTACTTTTGTTTTGTCGGTAAAGGTACCGTAAAATGAAAAATGTGCTTTCGACATTATTTAGAATTCTCTCCAAAGATTTGTTTGCAACTGCAGTAAAGCGTCCGTAAGAGGATCGAGGCTAAGCTATTGTTCCTTTCATTCTTGTATTTTGGTTAAGGTTTCCCTTGTAACTTCTCTCCGTGGGCCTGCTTTACCCCCGAAGTGAATAGACAGTCTGTTTCATCCATTAGAAGTAGTCTTCTCTCTTATTTTCCTGTCGATGACTTTAGAATTCAGCATAAGGCAGCTATTATATAAAGCAAACAACCTTAGTTGACCAGACAACTACTTTAAATGGCGCGTGCATGGAAAACAGATTTGAAGTTGTTCAAATAAGATTAAAGAAGTTGCAAAAATTGCTCCTGGAAGAAGCGGGAACTCTAAAGAATTTTAATAAGCATGTTTGAAAATGATAAGTGATTACAAGAACTCTTAGATGCTAAATATGCACAATGAAACTAAAGCATGTTGGATTTGCAGCGAACAGCCTAATATCATGTCATGTTACAAGATGAAAAAGTTGAGAACCCCAAAAATGAAAAAGAAAGCTGTCATACCAAAGCACTTTTATGTCAAATTAAATTTTAAAATTTGTTTGAAATTCAACGTTGTCCTTTGCAATCTAGGTCTTCTTATCGAATGTTCATACAAAAATGAATCTTGTCGACCTTATAAATTTCGTTGTGCCTAGGTGTATATCAGCAACATTTGTATGATTAAATTGAAAAAGAAACTTATACAGAGAAATTTAATGGTATGAAACTTTTATTTCATCACAGACTATAGCTAAAACAAAACAAAAGGGAACAAAAGAAAACGATCTTAACTATGCCAAGCCAAACAATACCAAACCATACCAAACCAAACCATACCGAACCATACCAAACATAACCAAACCAGACCAAACCATACAAAACCATACCAAATCAAACCGAGCCAAACAATACCATACTAAACCAAAACCATACCAAACCAAAACAAAGCAAAACATACCAAAGCAAACCAAAAATAACCATACCAAACCATACCAAAGCAAACCAAGCCAAACCAAACCAAGCATAACCAAACCAAAGCAAACCAAACAATACCAAACCAAACCAAACCATACCAAACCAAGCAATACCAAACCAAAGCAAACCAAACATAACCATACCAAACCAAACCAAAGCAAAACCATACCAAACTAAAGCAAACCAAATCATACCGAACCAAACCAAACATACGCAAATCAAACAAAACCAAACCAAACCAAACCAAAGCAATCCAAACCAAGCCATGCCAAACACACTAGACCAAACCATACCATACCATACCAATCCAAACCTGACCAGACCAAACCATACCAAACCATAACATACCATACCAAACCAACCAAAATTACGTGAGATGGAATCGCTCCAAAATTCTAATCGAGCATGAAATGTCATCCCATATTTTTCTTGTTCAAAATTCGTTCCTACAGCTATTGAAGCTATAAAGGTAAAACCGTAACAGAAAATATTAATCAAAATGGTGTTTAGCGGTATCTTCGTATTAGCGATACACCACATTAGGCGCTGAGATATTGATTTAGGGGCCAAATACTAAAATGACCTTCCTTTCCGTCGCTTTCCGATGAATCTCCACAGCGGTAATATCTCATATTAAGCCTTTCAAAATTAAAAAATGGATAATTCACAAGTATCATCTCTCATCATTTATAGTCAGAACAAGAATCTTCTCCAAAAAAAATTTCATAAAATGTCATAAACATAAAATATATCTACATAAAAACAATGACAAAGAACTTAACTTTTGGGAAAAGTATAATCTCCTTAAAACAGCCTTTTCAATTTATGATATACAGCACTGCAAAATGATTTCTATTCTTCAGTCTTATTATCATTTATGTGCTCTAAAAGTTCATCTGCATTTTCATTGTCTTTAACTTTTATCAAATAGTGGAGTGGTTTCGTGTTGTCTCCATCTGCCTCTTTCAAAAATACGGGCGGATTTGGAACCGACATGATTGAAACATTATTCTTTCCAACTCTTGCCACCGGCATGTTCTTATGTAATGAAATATTCAGAAGAACTTTCCCAACAGCTGTTTCCATTCTAACAAGGAGCTGAGTCTTACTATTCACCGACTTCAGGTACAGCATACCAATGCCAAGCTCCTTCCAATCGTTCGCTTTCTTGAAAAATAATTTACATCTTGTTGAGAAGACAACATTTTCTTCAATGATTCTGCATAACAAGAAAAAAAGCCAAAAGATATCAATAACTTTCAGTTATTCGACAACAATACTCTGAACCTGAGAACATAACGTTTTTACTGGCTATCAATAAGATGTTTAGCAAATTATCATATGCTGCAATAAAAACAAAGGCTACGCTTATTACGACGGGGCTGATTGGCAGCACCCCTTCGCGAAATTATTTATTTAGGAGTTGCATACGTTTTGGGTTCATCTGTTTCGGAATCATTAGTTCCTCCTTCCTTATCACTGTCCTTGATTTCTTCATTTTTTACACTAGCCCTAACAGGATGAGGTACATCTAATATCTTTGGCAGCGCATCTACGGACAAAAAGAACATTGAAAACACATTCAACAAATCATTTCATATCCAATGCTTAAATTTATAAATATGGCTGACAAACCAAGATCTAAAGAAATTACAACCTACTATAAAGGTGACTAGTCTTTTATGTATCAGCCTGGCTCACAGCAATCATTCTTCATCTAAACCAGAATGCTAACTACGCAATGGATGGAAATTGTAAAGAGGAATGCGCTTATTACTTATTATAACTCATGAATAATCACAGGAGTCACCAAGTCTAAGCTTAATAGCAAAGTAACCAAAGAATTATTTCAGTATACAAAAACAGGTTGGATTGCGCTTCCGCACGCCATAAGTTGCACCATGACAATGTCATCAAATATTTTTTTAAGGAGATTGGACACAACTTTATGAACATATCATTAATACGAGTTTTCTTACTTTAAATCGCGGGGGATTGGATAAAAATAGTAGGAAAAATGATGGTGATAAGCAACAATCTAACGAACAACTGATCTCCTTCAGCTGCTAGCAACGAGAGCTTGTAAACTGAGAAAGCAACATCCTAATGTTACCTGAATTCTTTGTGTTACAAAAGTTGATCAAAAAAACATTCCTGTTCCATTGATTACTTCAAAATTTTCATTTTTTTCTTACCCTTGACAGAGTCTGGTAACGATTTGCAGTACTTCTCTTCGATATTACTCATATGGTTTCTATAATCCTTGAAAACGGGAGTCAAATCTACCAGAGGATTTTCTTCTATATGCAGCTTGATCCATTGAAGAAAACTTAAGTTTAAAGCGGTTAATTGATCAGCATATAATGCATCTTTTCCTTTATGCTCGCCTTGGTTAAATGAATTTCTCCCGTCCTTCACTATAGTATCTTTAAGGTGGCCCTTACTTGGGATTTGATTCTGAAATTTAATAGAGTTGCTTTCCTTTCCTCTTTCTTCCAATGTACTACCGGCAGCTTCAATGCTGCTGTCTGATTTACTAAGCAATGCTGTGCCCACAGAATTGGGATATTCCTTTGCGGAAGCTTGCAATGTAGCTACTGATGCATGAAAAATGGAAGTAACTGGTTTTATCTCATTTGAAACAAATGTTTTAGTAGGTTGTCGCTCATTTGTCCCATTGTTAGATGCCAAAGTTGTTAAACCTCCAAATATGCTAAATGGGTTTGCAGCAACTTCTGTCTGAAAGAAAAACAGTAAATATGATACATGAAAAATAGACAACAAGTCACACCAGGTCCATCATATCCTTACAACCGAACCTCATTATTAACGTCGGTATCGAATGTATCTTTGCAAACAAAAGACTGCAAAAGCTTCACACCAGATACATTTTACAAAAAGCGTCAAAGAAGAATAGCGTGGTGTGCCACCTGAACTAAAGAACAGAAATAGACGACAAGAGCCACTCTTTAGCGCGCAATAATACATTAGAGGTCAATCATTATAGGAAGCCAATTATCGTTATACTACCCTAAAAATTGTCAATTTCAGTCGAACTTCACATATTTTGTAGCTTTTCTTCGAACAATCAAAACGTAAGGTATTTTGTAAGCCTGTAGATACCCTAACCCTACTTTTTTCCCCTTTCTTTGTCTTTCCATTGTGATATATTGGTCTTTGCTATTGCTGTTTACTCTGGTGGGACAGACCGAATTTTCTTCTTCAATATCTTACTATCATACGTCACTTCCTTTTCGGTTGCAGGTACGGAATTACTTGCAGGATAGAAAGAAATACGGTAGCTACAATTTTGCTCTCTGGTTTACTAAATAACAAAAGACCCAGAGAGTATTTCGATCAGGATTAAGACCTATGACTTGAATACATTATACAGGAAATATCAAAGATTTAAATTTATAATAAGCTCGATTTGTAGCTGAACAATCAAACTGTCATAAAATCAAAGGAAATGTATATTCGATCACTGCATACCTCTGTTCGATCTATTCGCCTTTTTGCCTTTTTTATTCTAAAAAAAATATTTGCTTTCAACCATGATGAGAAGCAAAATCAGAAACAGCTTCTATCAAGTGTGTGTTTGGAAGGATTGTTGGCTTTGGTCAGTAAAAATGATATACTCAAAAAAAAACCACTCTAAGACATTTTGCTTTCGCTTTATCAGTAATACTATTCCAGGTCAACAGAGCACATTAAATGATATCAAAAAACAATTTATTTACAAAACAACAAATCAAATTCGAGCCTACCAACAGGCACGCAATACCCGGAGAAGGGGGGGGGGGAGAGAAGAGGCGGCGACAACCGAAAACTCTTAATCTAGTCAGGAAATTTGAGGGAGTTTGAAGACTTTTTGCAAAGCTAGGTTAATTGGAAAACGTGAATATTTCATAAAAACGTTAAGTGCCTATCTAGTCAAATTGGCGAAATTGCTCATGTGGCATTTTTTGAAAGCTCTGGCTGCTCATGAACAAAAGAATGAATGTTATCTGAGTTGTATATTTGTGTAAATTAGAGTTTGAAACCGCCATTTTTCGAAAAGAATGCGCACTTGATGGTCTGGGTAGAGCGAGGCTCATGACCACTGATCATTGCGCATGACATAATTTCAGGGATGTCTCAAGATAGGCTGGAATGTTTGAGGGCACTGTTGCCAAGGGAACGTCAAAGTCATCTTTGATGCAATGGTAAATTATGTCATAGTTAATTACAGAGTGTCTCATGCTGTTAATTTGGTGAAATTCTTGCATGAAATTTTCAACTATTTCATAAAATTCGCCATCATTACTTGTTTGCACAAAAATTTAGGCTTATCGAAAATCTGACAATATAACATCGGATTCAAATATTTTTTCAATTGCCGAAAAAACGATTTTCAGCATGAGTTTCCAATTCTTTAAAGTCTGCTCAAAATTTGTACATGAGTGAAGACCCGTTTTCTTTTGTTTACCGGAAAATTACAAAAAAGCTGACCCGAATACAAAATCGGCTGCAATAACGCTGGTCAGAGGATCCTTTTGGTGAAGCACAATATTGTTTTTGCATCCCCCTGTATGTTTTCTACATGTCTTCTAAGCTTATTCGTTTCTGATCAATATTTATGCTTTCTTGCCCAAACCATTATTTGATCCATCCATTTTTGGCAAAAAATTAAAAACAACAAACACTCCACTTCGAGTTTTAATATTGGGTAAAGTTATGTTAAGGGCAATGGGTCTCATGGATGATTTTTGATTCAAGCTTTCGTTTTTTATCTGACTTATATACTTGCATATAAAAATATGCAATTTTGCATGCACAACAAAGAGAGCTTGCAATTGATTGATCATCATCATCATCATCATCATCATCATCATCATCATCATCATCATCATCAGCATCAGCATCATCATCATCATCATCATCATCATCATCATCATCATCATCACCATCACCATCATCATCATCACCATCATCATCATCATCATCATCATCATCATCATCATCATCATCATCATCATCATCATCATCATCATCATCATCATCATCATCATCATCATCATCATCATCAGCATCATCATCATCATCATCATCATCATCATCATCATCATCATCATCATCATCATCATCATCATCACCATCATCATCATCATCATCATCATCATCATCACCATCATCATCATCACCATCATCATCATCATCATCATCATCATCATCATCATCATCATCATCATCATCATCATCAGCATCAGCATCATCATCATCATCATCATCATCATCATCATCATCATCATCATCATCATCATCATCATCATCATCATCATCATCATCATCATCATCATCATCACCATCATCATCATCATCATCATCATCATCATCATCATCTTTGAGTAGAGACCTGTCTATCATGGTCTATTTAGTTAAAAAAACTCCTAAAATGGTCTTTTATGAAATGTGCCCGTGCTAGTGCCAGTGATAATGCTGGTACAAACTGTTTTTAACGAGAGGCAACAAGTCGGTATGCAACAGATAGTTGATTTTTTTGCACTTACACTCTCCTGGTCATGACTTCACCAGCTGCTTTTAAGAATTCCCCATCCTAGAAAAAAAATTCGTCATAGTTAAGTGACTGTGGCCACAATCTTGACAATAAGGCACAAAAAAACTGCCCTACATATTATCAAATGTTAAACCGAAAATAGGATCTATTCTTTGCAATTCGCTCCTTCTGTCTAAACAGATATCGGTTTTCAGTATTCATATAGAAAAATGCAAAGGTTGCCTTTTTTCATCCATAGAAGCCATCAATACCATAAATACCATCAATACCATCAAAAATGAGCAAACCCACATATTCACGACAATATTCAGATATCGGAATGTCTTAGAACACCGCTGCCAGATCAGAACTCGTATTATGAGAACGACGGCAAAAAATAGCATGATTAAAGTGAAGCGAAGAAATACAAAACGTAGACATTAACAAATTTGGGCATATTGAGACTAGGCTATTAAATAAGAACATTTCGATTGGCTGGATTCTTCATAAGAACTGAGAGTAAGAATAACGAGAATTATATAAAAACTAGAACAAAAGTGGATACAAAGCGTCTTCACTACATTTTGATAATGGAATAGTTGAGCTTTATTGCTCTACTCACTGATGATTTTTGAAAATTCAAAATAATATTATTTATCGTTGTTCTCATACAACAATATTTAGATAATTGCAACAACATTTCAGAGGTTCTGAATCTGTCTATATTAAGCACAAAATTTTCAGCAGATTAAATTTCGGGCAATAAAATTCGGTAAAAAAATTTTGGGCACATTTTTAGCAATGCGGACCAATTAATTTTGGGACAAAATGCTGCACAGAATTTTAATTCTAGAGAGAAAAAACTATGTTAGGTCCTTATTGAACAAACCACCACCTTGGAAGCCATCTGTTGATTTTGCCTTCGTTTTGCCTTTGCCATTCCTTAATTAATTGCATTGGCAAAAAATGTTTCTTAGTGATCGTGAAAGGTCCTGTGATCTGTTGTTTATTATTTCTGCTTTTTTATTTTCATTTTTATTTGTCTTATTCATTCTAAGCTGCTGTCTTAGTTAGCCTACACATAGGAATGGAACCCCCCAGTCAACCAGAGGTGTCCTCTTTCCTTTTTTAAAAAGGTCAAATATTTTGGCTTCAAATTACGGAATACTCTGCAACTTCAATAATTGATGAAACTGGAATTAAACATAGTTAGGAAGTATGTGCAGCTAAAGTATAAGGGATTATTGGTAAAAGACCCTTGACAGTGATTTTTATATCAATGACAGAAAATGCTTTGAATTCCCCATCAAAACCATTGTTAATATTCATTTCATTATCGCTTCATAAAATTAATGAAAGTTGAATGGGTGCATCAGCACCAGTTGCACCAGTTTAGATCCGCCCCTGTTGAGAATGGAAAATGTCATACCAGGTTCATTGAAAAGATGCAATAAAAGATTCTCAATATGCTATGCCTCCAGTATTGCATATATTACATTGAGTTTTTTTACTGTTATACAATACATTGTTAAATTTCTTAAGTAGTTGATCAAAGGAAAGTGGTATCATTTATTTTAAACTGCAGTACAGATATCATTTAAGTCTTCATAGAGAGGGAGCGGCGCTTTAAGGTTGTGGCACACAAATGTGATCATTATCTAACAGCCTCTACTTCAAATATGAAGCACTAAACAATTAAAAAAACAGCAAAAGACAATAAAGTAGGATATGTTTGATTACAATAAGATTAAAATACAACACACAAAAAGGTTGTGGTTTGCGTTCTTCATTTAATTGAAGTGCATGATCACATTTAACTTCTGCCCCCCCCCTTTCCTATATAAAATGTGGTGGGACAACCCCTATATAAAATGTGGTGGGACAACCAATGGTCCCTAAATAAAAATATGCATGAATTCTGCCTAAAACCTTTAACAGCAAACTCTGTCTACAGATTTTGAGGCAATCATCAATTTGCCAACTCAGTACAGATCTTTGAAGGAAATTTTGTGAAACGCAGTTAATTTATACTTCATGTAGAAAACACTTGAATTGCATAAATCTTGATAATGGTGTGGTATACCACAATGAGACCTAGATTAAGCCCCCACCCTTGAAAAGCGCAAATGGGAGGCTATTTGATTTTCACTGAGCAAAATGCAATTTCTTCTCAACTATCAAAGTTATCACTCAAATCATTGTTTGATTGCACATGCATCACTGGTAATTTTCTGAAATCCAAAAATCCATCTATACCTAATAATATTGTACACTACCTATAAAAAGATATTGGGTACAGTTGTTTATTTGTTTGGAAAATTGAGTTAAGTAAAAAGTAAATAAGTAAAAAGCTTTGGCAGTTTTGAGCCTATTGAGGATTTTAAAATTAAGTTAAATGGATTTCCTTAGGACTGCTAAAAAATAATCCCTCCTCTCAAATCAGCCATTACCATCTCAAATCATTTTTTGCGAAATAAGCCCCCAGGGGCTTATCGAGTCTTTGCAATTAACAAGAAGATGAAGGGGTACCTTCTCTCACTCATCAGTCTTGTCCCAATTTTAAAATTGACAACAGCATAAGGATTTATATTTTATTAAA
The DNA here is from genome assembly GCA_964019065.1 of Catostylus mosaicus. Taxonomy (NCBI): domain Eukaryota; kingdom Metazoa; phylum Cnidaria; class Scyphozoa; order Rhizostomeae; family Catostylidae; genus Catostylus; species Catostylus mosaicus. Next base: position 3,883,901 of record OZ025198.1, read on the forward strand.
AATTACCGCGGTTTTCCCACTATCTTCCTTTTCCTCCTCTCTGTCGAAATTTTCAGCAGTTAGTTGGTAAGCTGCAGCTCTTTTTGCCATTTTGAGGGTTTGGATTTCAGTATTTCAATCAAGGAAGAGGCGCCAAGTCGTATCTGCCTCGTTACGTTGTGGTCGATTGGTAGCACTCGGCAATATTTTGACAATCGTGTACCTTACATTTACAGCAAATATTGAGAAAGGATGAAATAGCACTGCCAAGTTATAAAAGGCAAAGATTTAGGTTTCAGTTGTTAAACAAAGATATATATGAATTCTTTTGATTTTTCTGTTTTTCTTTCCGCTGACTTCATGTTGTTTTTTTATCATCAGTAAGAATTATTCGAAACAGGCATGGCCGACCAAACTTTGAAAACGAGGCCATGAAAGGACAAAGGGTTTTGCATCTTGCAAGCCTACTACTACTATACCAAATTAATAGCCTGCTCGCAGACTCTGCTCGTCAAGACAGTAGGAGTAAGGGCTACCCGTAGGCTACCAAATTACAAGAAGCAGAGAGAAACGTGACTTCGTCACATGAAAGAAAAATGGGCCAATGATCATTCTTTGACAATAAATACAGTAAAATCAAAGCGTATGGAGGTGGACGAATAAAAAATGCTTTCACTTTTTTATTCACTTTTTGGCACAGGGTTGTGACATGTTGGTCAAATTAATGACCATCAGCAATTGTGATGCCTAAAAGTTTTACACTTGCTGAAGGGTAAATAGTAGCTCCATTTATTTGCATGCATATTTTGCTATTTATTTTGGTACCGAGGAGCATAATCTGGAAATTAGATGGATCGGCCGCCAGTCTGTTTGATTCAAACCATTCTAGCATTTGGCATAAATCCTCTTCTAGGTCGATAATAATTCCATCCAAATAAGAACCACAAAAGTAAATGGTATCGTCATCTGCAAAATTGCAGATTTCAGTATTTTGGATGAAACAGATCAGATCATTGACGGAAATTTTAAATAGCAAAGGACCTAGAACAGAACCTTGGGGCACGCCTAATACAATATCGAGCCAGTCGGTGAAGGTCGACCCAATTTTCACCCTTTGCTTTCTGCCAGAGAGATAGCTATGTACAAATCTAAGGCATTTCATGCCGAAGCCATAGGCCTCTAGCTTAGCTCTCAGGAGATAATAAGGTAGGCAATCAAAAGCTTTAGAAAAATGCATAAGTACCATACAGATGACGCCCCCTTCATCTAGGCATTTGCGACATTTTTCAATTAATCTAAAGAGGGCATGTTGGGCACTGTGCCCCTCTCTGAAGCGGCAAAGTAGCCTGGAAATTCTTTCTTTGCGAAGGGAGTCATCTGTTGTGATACTTGTTTCTCGAGCACATTTTTGGTGAGTGCAGAAAGTACACTTATTGGCCTATAGTTCTTCTTGTTAGTTCCGTCATCATTTCTAAAGATGGGCAAGATATCAGCCATCTTTACTTTTTCCGGAAATTCACAGCTTTCAATTGATTTGTTCATATGATGGGTGATCTCCTGATAGCAAAGATCGTCGGAGACCATTTTCAAAGAGCTGATAGATATCTCAACGCTGGTCTTTTTTGTATTATTAAGCTGATTGATTTCATTCCAAACCGAAACCGGGTTTAAGTGGGAAAATTCAAACCTATCCTCCTCCGCAAGATGACCAACGTTTTCTTTGATCATTTGAGTGCTAGGATAGTGTTGGTCCTGATTTATCGCTTCCAGCACTGGATCTTCGTGAGTCACGTCCTCATGAGCACTGATCGTTTCTTTAGGAAGATCCAGGGTATCAGTGATATTCACAAATAAGAATTGAAACACTATCTTATCGTTTTATTATCATGGAGGATGCGGCCATCTTTGACCAAAACAATTTTTTCGTTGGTATTTACTGTGCCTTTTGTGAAGATTGGTTTGAAAGTTTTCCAAAATTTTTTACTGTTTCCAATGTTGGTTGGATCTAGATTTGCATAGAATTCCTTTTATGCCTGTCTATTTATCATAACAAATAGATTCCAATCGGTTTTGAGATTCCTAATGTCCCTATCAGTTCCTGTCCTTCAAATGCTTACCATGAAGGGCTATATTTAACAGGTGCAAAGGGTCCCAACTAGAATACAAAATTGACCTCCTTGTTTGTTTGAAAGTTATCGTTTGTTCGTTCATTGTTGCTTGCTGGCTGCAGGAGAGATGTGCTTTATCACACCTCTTGTGGAATAGTCTTGTTAATCGTCTTGTGAATTGTTTTGTACCATGTTGTTAAAATATAGTTAATGCAATTTGTCTTATATTAATAACTTTCTTGTTAATTTTTTTTTTTGGAAATTGTATTAGCATTACTCAGTTATTGTTTAATTATTTCTCCCGTTCGTCATTATTCTTTGATAATATATAAAAAAAATGCTTACCATTGGTAGAATGACCCCTTGAATTTCACAATCATTAGATTTCTGTGTCTCTTGCAATGGAAGATGCATTTCCTGTCATGTCATTACTAGTCGGCTATTTTCTTTGGGCCGTGGAATTCTTGGCCGTAGTGATGCATTGCAGGCATGTTTGCTTTTTTTGTGTTCAACATGCAGAATACTCAACCTGCAGATATGCAGAATGAAGCTGCCGAGCTTCCACAAGGGGCTCCAGACACCGGAAGAATTATTGGCTGATTTTTTAAGAAAACCGTTTGGCTGCAGATTACGTCGAAAATTTTTCCCAGAAAACGAGAGAGTGCGCCATGCGAACAGTGGTAGCCAGAGCAGCCTGCTATATTGAATGTGTAAAAACAGAGTGCAGCGGTAAACATACCGTGGAAACTGTTGCCGTGGGAAAATTGGAATTGGGTTTTCTGAAAAAATCACGCCGAATTTTTCGAAGATGTGAAATTAGATCATTCTTCCAGAAGAGAAATGCTGTAAAGATAATTTATGGCAATGAATTCTTATTGCTGAATCCATTGTATGCACAGTGCCCAATATATGGCTCGTTAGGGTCTATTGGAAACTTTAATGACATAAGAATGATTAGCTCGATGAGCATATCAACACGTCCCATTACGCCTATCCAATCCGATCATCGCATCGTGGTAAGTGATTTATTGTAACTCTACGTTCTCACCCCGGGTAATGTCTGTGCAGTACAGTGTTTAGAGAATTCGACTCTCTAACTCGCTAGTTCTGGTTTACTATGATTCTAAAAGGCAGAGTTCACTCAAAGAGAACAGCAATCTTTACAATTTCAGTATCATTCATTCATCATGTAATTCGCAATCTTACAGAATCCCGCTCTTTACTAATACATGTACTTTTATACTAATAAACAAGAAACTTTAATTTTAACTGACCAATCAGGATTAAGAATAACAACTAGTACAACCAATCAAATTCACGGTGACCTAACCCTAAGGTATGCCAAGTACAATAGTTAAATGCACTGTAAAGTCGTTAACTCTCAATAACCTGAGTCAGTTTCCTAACCTCTACTTCATACCGAGGCTCTTACGCATTTAAGCTGATAATACAATTGAAAGTAAAATTCCTGACTCATAAGTTGCTATAACTAAAATGAATGAACGAACACACATGAACACAACAGCGCGCATGGGGTTTTCCCGACATACCCCCCTCCTTGACCCAGGTTATGGGTCAAGCATAAGTTTGGACTTCCAGCGCGCATCTTTAGCTGCTGCACGCCCCAAATGGCTCCTTGTCCCACAATCTCTCTCCAAACTGATTTTCTCTCCATTACCCTTCGATTCCGCTCTCTCACTAATTCCGCCTTCTTCAATTCCATCTGTTTTCAAATGGTCTCCAGATGAAATTTCTAAGGGATACAACTTCTGTAGAGGTCTAACAAAAGATTGTGGCTTACCCTTACCAGCCTTGCGCACAACTGCACCACGTATCTCACCATCCTTTCCTTTGATTAACTTCTCCACTACCGCCATTTTCCATTGACCTCTTCTGATGTTATCTTCTTGTACCAAAACAAGATCCCCAATTTCAATTGATACTGATTTCCTGCCTTGCATCTTGTGGTATTCTCTCAAGTCGGTCAAGTATTCCCTTCTCCATCTATTCCAAAAGTGTGAAAGTTTCTTAGTGAGATACAAAAATCTTCTAGAGAGGTTATCAACATTATCACCAGGATCAATTTCTGGGTTTATGCCCTCAGACAAATGTGACACTCTATGACCATAAAGTAAGTGTGAGGGTGTTAAAGCTTCACCAAGTTCATCATATAAATAGGTGAGTGGTCTGGAATTTAAGGTACTTTCAACCTCAGTTAAAACCGTGCTGAGTTCATCTCTTGTCAACCTGGCATTACCAAGCACCTTTCTTAAACAGCGCTTGACACACCCAACCATCCGTTCCCAGTACCCACCCCACCATGGAGCAAGGGGCATATTGAACTTCCATATAATTCTGTGATGATCTAAAAACTCAAGAAAAGTATGGTCAGTGGCAAGCTTATCCAATAACTTTTTTGCTGCCTTAAATGTCTTGGCATTATCAGAGTTGATAAGCCTCGGAGTACCTCTCCTTGCACAAAATCTTCTCAAGCTGTTGATAAAGGATGTTGTATGCAAATCCTCTACCAGTTCCAAATGTACGGCTCTGGTAACGCTACAGAAAAATAAGGCAACATATACCTTTTTCATCTCACCTGAACCATTTTTAACAAATAAGGGCCCCGCAAAGTCTACTCCTGTATTGCTGAAAGGCAAAGTCTCATTAACTCGAAAATTAGGCAAGTCTGCTACTGGTGGTGATTTGTATCCCTTACCCTCAAGTCTTCTGCATCTCTGACATTTGCCTATCACTCTCTTTACCTGCTGTCTACCTTGGGGCACCCAAAATCTTGCTCTAAGCTCAGCTAGAGTTGCCCGAACCTTATCGTGGTGGACTCTCTTATGGCATTAAATAATGACTAAGTCTGTAAAAGGGTGATTTTTGGGGAGGAGTATTGGATATTTACTTCTGAAATCCAAATCTGAATTCCCTAACCTTCCCCTGCATACCATCATTCCATCCTCATTCACAACTCCTAACTGAACTGACAATTTCTCAATATCTTCTCTCTTTTTTAATGACTGCTGGACATCTTCAATCCACACTCTCTCTGCTGCTTCAATTTCTTCTACACTCAGCCTTGTCACATCTGCTTGTATACCTTCTCTCTTATTCTTCAAATTCCTCACAAATCTCATTACATAAGCAGTCACCCTAAGCAACCTAGCCAAACTTCCATGTCTTTCCAATTTCACAACATTGTTCACTCTTTTCTCTTCCTCTCTTTTTGTGACCAACATCACCTGAGCACTCTTCCTTTTCTCGTCGCTCACATCTGGGGAATCCTCTAGGGTTGACCCATTAGGCCAGCTATCCTTACCCTTTTCCAACCAATCGGGACCCTTCCACCATAACTTACTGTCCTTGAGATGACTAGCAGACACTCCCCTAGAGCCTAAGTCAGCTGGGTTTTCTACACCCGAGACGTGGCCCCAATCTTCTTTCCTAGTAAGGCGCAAGATTTCGTTGACGCGGTGCTGTACAAACTGCTTCCACTCTCCATTGTTATGAATCCAGAAGAGAGCGGTCTTGCTGTCCAGCCAATACCTGACTGCATCAACCTTAAAGGTTGGACCTAACGCTTCTAAAATGGTGCTCATTAAAGTGGCAAGTACTCTAGCTGACATTAGTTCTAGGCGGGGAATGGTTAGCTGTTTCAACGGTGCAACTCTGGTCTTAGCACTGAGAAGCCTTGTAAAGGTTCCTTCAGTGGTTTCACAGACTAAAAATACCATAGCACAGTAAGCCTTCTTGCTGGCATCTGCAAATCCATGTAATTGGCAACTCAGAGTCTTACCCTTGATCTCATCGAAGACACACCTGGGGACAGAAATTTTATCAGTACATTTCAAATCTTTAAGCCAATTCTCCCATCTAAGACGCTTGTCCTCAGGGAGAGGATCATCCCATCCCAATTCCCCTAAACACAGTTCCTGGAAAAGAATCTTAGCCGATACTGCTACAGGGCTCACAAGTCCATGAGGATCAAACAGGGAGGCAAGTGTGCTTAAAATCCCTCTTTTGGTGGTTAGGGAGGTTCTACCAATTTCCTTACCTACCTTCTCGAGATCAAACTCTAATGTATCTTTCTCATTATCCCAGGGGATTCCAAGTACCTTATTTCTTCCCTTTGTAGTACTAGGTGCTCCTAAAGTTTCCTGAGCACCTGATGGGTCCCCTATGGTTGTTACCTCTTCTTTGGCACTCTCCCCCTCTCTCTGGGATAGTTCTTTGGCTAGCTCTCCATCATTTGTCTTCCATTTCCTTAGGGTGAATCCCCCTTCACTCATTCTTCTCTTGGCCTTCTCATAAAGGGTCAGGGCCTCCTGGGGGTCGGCTCCACCAGTCACAAGGTCATCAACAAAGAATCCCCCTATTAAGGTTTTGACAAACTCAGGGTCCTCCTCTTCATACCTTCTTATGTGATGTCTAAGCACACAATTGAGGAGAAATGGGCTTGCATTACAGCCAAAAAGAACTCTAAGGAACCGATAAACTACAATTTCAGGGTCTTTAGCATGTGTACCATGGCAAGTGCTGCTAGCCGTGGCAAGTACTGCTTCTACGTCACGTCCTTTTATGTCCAATGAGGTGCGCGTAGTCATGTCACATGCTCATCTTTCAATGGCCTCACCACATATGTATAAAATTAGAGTCCAGGGGGTAGCTGCATAACAGGAACACTGTTAGGCCTACGCTTTTTCCGATTGAGGGGATTCAAGAATTCAAGATCGAGAAAATGCAAAAAAATTTGGAACCTTGTAAATCTTTCTTTAGAAGGGTACTGCTTTATCAAAAATTTACCTAACCTTATATAATAAATTATTTTCAATACATTTAAATATCAGCGTGAGAATAAGTTCAGTGTAATAGACAAATCACATTGGCCTTTTTTATAAGGATGAAAGTTCTCTTATTTTAGGTCCAGTTAGTCTCCTATTGTATAAATCCTAAGACCAACGCAGTAAAGTTCGACATCTTGTTTTAGCAGCACGGTTGACTTGAAAACATATCAAAAAGAATGCCGGAGGGGGCCTGAGGGGGCAGCGCCCCCTTGCCCTTCACCAGGAGGGGACAAATGAGCCCTTTAAAAGAAAATAATAATTTTGAATAAAGCCATTCTCTATTTAAAGAGGAAAGAAACTTTGGAATATCATGTTTGCAAATATCCAGAAAGAAAATATGGACCGAGTCGATATCAAATTTATTGCAAGGGAATTTGCGGAAAAAACAGAAATAAGACTAAAGGGACTATAAACAAATACATTCTTATTTTTGCTTCTGTTCAAAATTGAAAGTACTTTTTAAACATCGGCTGTTTACTTACTGCTTGTTCTAGCTAGGGGTAGCATACCCCCCAAATTCCCAAAGGTTAGCCTTACGGAGTATTTATGAACCGATCTAGGCACTGAAGATGCCCTTTTTAAATTGTTACCCTAATGTTGGCTCCGGCGCCCCTGCATATCAATTTCTCGTAGCGTGTTTTCTTGAAAAATTTTGTTGAATTTCGATCCAACTATTATTAGCTAATTTTCACGGCCAAATCAAAAAAAAGATGTTTCACAAAAACATGATTTTTGTAAAAATAACCAAAAACACTGCCTTGATATGTACAAAATTCGAATCTTTGATAATGGAGCTATCAATTTAGGTAAAAAAATCTTTTTTGAATATTTTGATAAAAACCACCATTTTCGGACTGGACACATACCTTTCATTAATGCCTATTCTAGGAAAATTTGCCAAAACGCCACCTGCAATTTTTATAAATCCTTAATTAAAATTTGGGCCTCCAAGAATGCTTTTCATTTACATACTCCCAAAATTAAACATTCAAAAGTATTTTTGAGATATTTTTCAATATTGGTCAAGGAAAACCCCCTTACGAATATGCCAACATATTTCTCAAACTAAAATCACGTTTAAAAACTAACGGACTTTCTTAAATTCCCACAATTGAGATTTCCAAGACCACAAAGTTTTTTAAAAACCAGACTAACATATGGATTCGTCAATGTTTTTGTTGTGCAGCGTTTTGCAAGAACGCGATAGGGGGAGCATGTGTGTGTGCGTGGGGGGGGGGGATCACAGCCCCAATAGTTATAAACTTTAGAGGATAAACTTTAGTAGCTCTACCACAAGAAATATGGAAGAAAATTGAAAGAGAGAAAGGCGGGATAAAAAAGATGATAATCAAGCAATGGAAGTTTTATTTGTCTTGCAGCAAATAGTGTTGTTATATTGGTAGAAGTTCACGCGGGCATTGATTGTATGCAGTCAATGGAGCCATGGAGTGTATAAGGAGCAAGATGCGCCCGCCGCACTTTTTTCACAATGCGGTAATTTAGATTCAACCATAAATGGCGTAACATCTGTCGTTTTTCTATGCGATTCTTTGAAAAGGCTCATTTCTTTGTTACTTCGGGCGTTTCCCTAAGGGCTGAAGGGCTCCCCATGACTGATTTCAGTTTTTTCAAGGTAAAGTCCTCTTTTTGTAAGGTAAAATGCACATCCTACGATCTCCCTGCCCAGCGAAGACCAGGGTCGTTGCTAAATGGGCTATTGGAGCGCTGTACCCTATTCAAGGGGCGCATGCTGTACTCTAGGGCATAGGGGGCAAAACTATGAAAAATTAGGGCAAAACAAGAGTGAAAGTAAGAAATTACGCTTTTTTCTGAGGACAGGACAGAGAGTTGCCCCCTTGCCCCCCGCAGTAGGCGCCCTTGGCCTACCCCCAGGCATGCGTCCGTCGGCACAACGAAGGTTTCGTCGGCAAATGATGAATTTTTGTGACTGTTATGTTTTCGTTTGCTTTTGGGGCTATTTTCAATAAAACGCGTTAAAAAATTTTTGCATAGAAGCTTATTCAAATGGTAATAAACGCTCTAATGCTAAGGAAATTCACTGCTTATAACGAAAGAGACACATACTGTATGCATATATGTGGAATATTTTGAAAATGGCCAAAAAAAGGAGCGTGACTGTAGATTAACAATTAAGTTACGTCTGTTTGCCGACCACACCCTAAAACCACGCCTTACTGTCGGCAACTTTACACCCCCTCAAGAAAAAAAAACTGTATCTCCGCCCCTAGCGAGAACTGCAAAGTAAACCCTCAACATTGTTAAAATTCCGTGTTAAAAAAGTGTAAGACCGCACTTGAAAACGGGGTTTTACAGATGTCAGTTCGTTCAAAGTAAAGGAAAACAAAAACAAAAAACTCCAAAATTCTCCTGATTTGATGGCAAAAAATTTATCACACACGGCAAGTATAATTTCAGTAACAGCTAACAATCTGATCTCCTAGTTCGACAAACTAACGGCAAAACCCAGCTCGGCAAACGTACGGCTAGACTAATTTACAGTTCCAAAACAACTCTTTATATACTTTTCATTCAAACCTAACATAATCATTGAGACATAAATAAAAATAAACACACGCGACACAGTACGATGCAATCGTCATGCACGTCCTCTATTGGTGGGCACCCGGTGTCGTAACTTAGCCCCCTCTTTTTAAAACAAGCCCCCTGGCTTGTTCTGCTGGTGATGTACTGTTTGCTCCGTGCTACGGCCTGAACCTCACTGTAAACTCTTCTTGCTTCGGTGCTTATGCTGATGATGCAGAAACGGTTTGGGTTTATTCAAGAATTACATGCTGTTAAGACGTATACTTGGTGCCCGGATAAATGAATTTTCCCCCTTTCCCTTTTCTTGTGCAGGCGTAGCGTCTCTGTGAAGGGGCGCCTTTTTGCTGCTGGCCCCTCCTGATAAAGAAAGCCAGGCCGCCACAGGGCGGCGCCACTAGGTGGAGGGGGGGGCGTGTTCACCCAAGTTTTATCAGATATCGAATTTGGGATTCGCCTAAATCGTTCAGCTTTCTGCTTTTCACTGATTGTTTGATCTCTGCTACAATGATGATAATACCTTTCATTTTGTGAAGAAAAGGGCGTTTCCCGGCGCTCGAAAAGGCCTTTTTACGGCATTTTTTGCTCCCCTCGCTCGGTTGTCCACCACACATTTTGGTGCCGCCACTGGTCTTATTAACCAGAATAGCAACACAACAAAATTAAAGCATTCAAAAGTATTGATGCTCTATCAATGGTCGCGTTAATCACTTTGTTTAGATGATTTTTTTTAGAACATAGAAACAACACTAGATTTGAAGTTTTCTGACGCATCAAAATCTTACTGTTGAGGGAGGTTGAAAAAAGTAAGTGAAGTAGACATTGGATCAGTAATATCAGTTTTTTAAAAACAAAAACTTAAGGAACTAAATTAAAAATCTATGTCTTGCAAACTGCGGTATTATTGATCAACTTCTTTTGGTCAGTAAATTAAAAATCAAGCAACTTCCAGCACTGGACATGAAGCTGCTAAGTAATCTGAAACATTGACTACTAACATGAACGAAAAGTGCAAACAATGCCATATACAATGCCATATTTGTAAGCTATCTTCAACTTAGCCTTAGCCTCAGATACTTAGGTAACTTCTAAGAGGGGGGTGGGGGGGGGGGTTCCGCCAAGAAATGGATATTCTTTCTTGCGAAATTCATGTTCCCCCTATTTCCGAAATTCAAGTTTAATATACTAATGACCGAAACTAATATCACATTCCTTGTATACTGCATAACTTTGACTTAAACGGAGAGTAACATCATCCAACTAATAATAAACGAATATACCAAAGTCAACGGTTAACAGTTCTCAAAGACAAAGAAAGTGAATGTTGCCAGTACTGGTCATATTTTCGGGTGTGGTAGTTTGGCGTGTAATGAATATCAACAAAGTGCAAATAGATCTAGATGATAAGAGTTTGGATATTGCTATCCACAATTTTTTTCTAATGCGTGACATAACATTACTCTCTTGCATACTGAAACGTCTCCGAAGAAAGTTGACAATAAACTTACTTCAGTCGATTGACATTAAGGCCAGATAAGCGTTACCTTTACAAAGGTCAAAGTCAAGATGCCCAAAATGTCCTGGCTAAACCAATACGACATAGAAAATGCAAAAAACTCAAAGTACGAAAAGAATAAAAACCAGTTTAAAAATATCTTTATTAAATAAGAATTATCGTAGAGGGGCTGATCATTCGGCTTCCTGTCCCCCAGATAAAAATCTGTATTAGCTGCTCATTGGCAGGGGTCTCATGGGATGCCACCCACTCATTGTTGCAGGATTCAATAATCAGGCTAATGATACATTCAATGCAAAAAAATTATTGTTCTTGCATGCCAAGATCGAACTAATATTATCAGGAACATGGCAAAACAAACTATTATTATCAAGAACATGGCAAAACGAACTATTATTATCAGGAACATGGCAAAACAAACTGTTATTATCAGGCACATGGCATAACGAACTATTATTATCAGGAACATGGCAGACCGAACTATTACTATCAGGAACATGGCAGAACAAACTGTCATTATGAGGAACATGGCAGAACAAACTGTCATTATCAGGAACATGGCAAAACGAACTATTATTATCAGGAACATGGCAAAACGAACTATTATTATCAGGAACATGGCAAAACAAACTGTTGTTATCAGGAACATGGCAGACCGAACTATTACTATCAGGAACATGGCAAAACGAACTATTATTAACAGGAACATGGCAAAACGAACTGTTATTATCAGGAACATGGCAAAACGAACTATTATTATCAGGAACATGGCAGAACAAACTGTCATTATCAGGAACATGGCAGAACAAACTGTCATTATCAGGAACATGGCAGAACAAACTGTCATTATCAGGAACATGGCAAAACGAACTATTATTATCAGGAACATGGCAAAACAAACTGTTGTTATCAGGAACATGGCAGACCGAACTATTACTATCAGGAACATGGCAAAACGAACTATTATTAACAGGAACATGGCAAAACGAACTGTTATTATCAGGAACATGGCAAAACGAACTATTATTATCAGGAACATGGCAAAACAAACTGTCATTATCAGGAACATGGCAAAACGAACTATTACTATCAGGAACATGGCAAAACGAACTATTATTATCAGGAACATGACAAAACAAACTATTATTATCAGGAACATGGCAAATCAAGCTGTCGTTATCAGGAATCAAATAATCAGGAACAATGATGATGAAGAACTGGAACATCAGCAGCAAACAGGAACAGTAAATCTTGTGAAACTGGTAGGAAATGGAAACATGGCAAAACAAACTATCATAATCAGGAACATGACAAAACAAACTATTATTATCAGGAACATGGCATACCGAACTATTACTATCAGGAACATGACAAAACAAACTATTATTATCAGGAACATGGCATACCGAACTATTACTATCAAGAACATGGCAAAACGAACTGTTATTATCAGGAACATGGCAAAACGAACTATTATTATCAGGAACATGGCAGAACAAACTGTCATTATCAGGAACATGGCAGAACAAACTGTCATTATCAGGAACATGGCAGAATAAACTGTCATTATCAGGAACATGGCAGAACAAACTGTCATTATCAGGAACATGGCAAAACGAACTATTATTATCAGGAACATGGCAAAACGAACTATTATTAACAGGAACATGGCAAAACGAACTATTATTATCAGGAACATGGCAAAACAAGCTGTCGTTATCAGGAATCAAATAATCAGGAACAATGATGATGAAGAACTGGAACATCAGCAGCAAACAGGAACAGTAAATCTTGTGAAACTGGTAGGAAATGGAAACATGGCAAAACAAACTATCATAATCAGGAACATGACAAAACAAACTATTATTATCAGGAACATGGCAGAACAAACTGTCATTATCAGGAACATGGCAGAACAAACTGTCATTATCAGGAACATGGCAGACCGAACTGTTGTTATCAGGAACATGGAAAAACGAACGATTATTATCAGGAATCAAATAATCTGGAATAATGATGATGAAGAACTGGAACATCAGCAGCAAACAGGAACAGTAAATCTTGTGAAACTGGTAGGAAATGGAAACATGGCAAAACAAACTATCATAATCAGGAACATGACAAAACAAACTATTATTATCAGGAACATGGCAGAACAAACTGTCATTATCAGGAACATGGCAGAACAAACTGTCATTATCAGGAACATGGCAGACCGAACTGTTGTTATCAGGAACATGGAAAAACGAACGATTATTATCAGGAATCAAATAATCTGGAATAATGATGATGAAGAACTGGAACATCAGCAGCAAACAGGAACAGTAAATCTTGTGAAACTGGTAGGAAATGGAAACATGGCAAAACAAACTATCATAATCAGGAACATGACAAAACAAACTATTGTTATCAGGAACATGGCAGACCGAACTGTTGTTATCAGGAACATGACAAAACAAACTATTATTATCAGGAACATGGCAGACCGAACTGTTGTTATCAGGAACATGACAAAACAAACTATTATTATCAGGAACATGGCAAAACGAACTGTTGTTATCAGGAACATGACAAAACAAACTATTATTATCAGGAACATGGCATACCGAACTATTACTATCAGGAACATGGCAAAACGAACTATTATTATCAGGAACATGACAAAACGAACTATTATTATCAGGAACATGGCAGAACAAACAGGAATTATCAGGAACATGGCAGACCGAACTGTTGTTATCAGGAACATGGAAAAACGAACGATTATTATCAGGAATCAAATAATCTGGAATAATGATGATAAAGAACTGGAACATCAGCAGCAAACAGGAACAGTCAATCTTGTGAAACTGGTAGCAAATGGAAACAGAGGATGATTCTTTTAATTAAGTTTCTGATGAAGGTATTTTTGATGACACTGTAATTATTCCCATCGATCAAAACGGATGATGTTTTCTCTTTCGTTGTCGATTCGGAGTCTTAATCTTTGACAGTATTCTTTGTAAGTGGCTGAATCTCTTCTTGACATTTTAACCCATCCTTCCCCTAAATATTCCAGCTGATGTTGAAGGGAATTGGATTCCTCACGAAGGAATCTTCGTAGGAAGGGAGATAATTCCTCAAGAAAATGTTGAGTTCCTAGTTGCTGTCGATAGACTGCACGCCAAGAAAGAAAGTCGTTGATTTGCTGGTCTGTACAAGCAGCGTAGTGATGGCCTGTGGGGAGTTCAACTTCTTTCTTCCTCATGTCAAAAAGGAACCGTTTTGCCTCACTTCCAAGTCCTAGTAGCTTGGCGTTGCTGCCATATATTCTCTTTAAGTTGTCTGTCTACAAAATGGATAAATTAACAATGATATAAATTAATAGAATTTGTTTTCTTACGGATTTTTTTACAATCAATTGCAATTGCATTTGTAAGAAATCAGTTTCCTTGCTTACATTGCCAATGATCTGTTAATGCTTTACAATAATTGTTAAGATCTCACATAAATCATAATAAGTCTGAGTTATTTAATAAGGAAATATCAGTTAACTCACTCTTGTGTGGAAGTATTGGTTCAAGATATTCAGGCAAACTTTCCGGTACATCAAATCGTTGCTTAGGATGTAAATGTTGTACAATCGATCTTACTTTATATAGCATAGCATCTGCAGCCCTAAAATACTTTAATAGGTTATCACAAAATGTGACTTGTCTGAACAGTTGAAATTTATGGTATATTGCAAATAATCATATGCAAAACTTACATCAATATCCAAGTGGTCCTGATCAAATCTCCTCAAGTGCCCACTAATTTGTTTATCACTAAGTTCATCTGAAAGTTGAAGACAAGCAATTTTATAAAATCAAGTCAAACAATGATGCGGAATATTGATCATACTTTCTATTGTGTCTGTTTTGTGCCCTAATGACTAACATCAAATCAAATCAGATGGCTACATTTCAGACGCACAGTGATTGTTATACTGAGATCTCAACCGCACCTTGAGGACTGCTCCTAAATTATTTCTTCTAGTCACACAAATCTTTTGAGACAGGAGATTTGTCGATGCGTTTGACGGAACATGCTTCATTTTGGGAATTGGTGGTTAACAAACATAATCTTCTTTTACATTGAAAAAGGAAATAAAATCTCTTTGGACAATTGAAATAAAAATGAGCTCATGGTTTGATTATCCTAGAAGTGCAAGCTTTAACATACACAAATGCATTAAATACTTTGTAATCCTTCCTCATCAAATTTCGCTTGTGTCTGCCAAAAGGTAGGAATAGTAAATTGTAAAAGATTCTGAATGAGATATGAATTAACTACAGCAGAAACACAAAGATGTCATTAAAGCTTTCAACATAAAATGTGAAAACCTTGTCATTTTGGCAGAAATTGATGTGTGGAGATGAATTACTGCTCAGATGCATGTAGCTCACCTTTCCAAATACGACCTTTGGCTATTTCGTGTTCCTTGTTGTTGACGATGCACCATGCGAGTCTGTCCCGAACATGGTCCATATCATACAGGCTGAAGTCAACTTCTGTTTTTGCTGCCATGCTGGTGAGAAAGCAAACGGCGAAAGCACCACACTGGGTGGTGTTTGTGCCTTGTTTAGAGAAGTCAACAAATGTTTCCTTAAACTCAAAATTTCTTTCCCTTATGTTAGAAGTTATTGCCTTCAGAATTTGTGCAACTTCTTCCCTATGGGAGAGACCGAGTGAGTCCAGAGATAAATACTCCTCAGTACCCATATTTACAGATAAAACCCACCAATGCTTATTTGTATTCATTGGAAATAATAGGCATTCTTTTCTAGGAAGGACAGGTTTATCTTTCCGATTACAGAAGCGAAAATCAGGATTACAAATAAGTTTTTGGACAATAAGTGGATCAACTGCAAACACATTATTATGGACTTTATTTATTGCTTGACAGACTGCTTTGATTACGGAGTCGTTTATAAATTTGGTTGACTCGAGAGTTCTAAGGTCGTGTGCTGTCACGTATGGATAAATGTCTGAAATTTCTTGATTCTCGTCTACCTTAGAATTGAATTTCATTATTTCAAATACGCTATGATCCCTAGTACTATTTTCTGTTTGCTCATTGTCATCCAAAATGATTATTTCATTTCTTTGTACTGTGAGAAGGGAAAACTGATTATCATATGTACGTTGCCATAAATGGACTACAGCATCGCTAGCATTGCAGTAACTGAGGCCATTGATGCTGTCCAGAATGAACATCGAATGCTCTGTAAAATGAAGAACTGTGTAGTGGCTAGCACTGTTACAGAGAACTCTATCACCGGGACTAATAGAAAGGTGTCTCAACAGTGAAGAGAAGAGGTTTTGAGGATTCTTATCTATTTCCTCAGGAGAGCACTGAACAAAGAAGTTCATAATTTGATTGTGCAAATGTCGTACAATATATTTTTCCTGTTTCAATGCACAAGTTAAAACATCTATGTTATAATTGCCAACAAGGGAGCGCTGGCTTAAGTCATGTCGGAAATCAGAAAGAAGGGCCTGTTTTAGCCATAAACAATCAGCAATAAAATTCATTCTAGTAGGATTAAAAATCTGGGTGCCCAATAGATTGTTCAAGGCACACATGCCACAAAGAAGGGTGCTGCCTTGCAGCTCTATCTCAAAAACATGAGAGGAAAGTTGGTACCTCTCCCGTGAGATATGCCTCATCAGTTCCTGAGGGAAATCCTGGAATGCAACCTCTAAAAAGTAGCGCAAGTTTCTTTGCACTGCAGGGACATCAGAGAAAGTGACAAGTTTTGCTTGGAATTCTTTGATCAGCCCATTTGTTTCCATATCATATGAGCTATTCTCAGTCAAATTTAAGCACTTTCTATGTGCACGAGAAAGAAGATCCGAGTGGGAGGGCTGACAACAAGAGGTATCTACTTTAGTCTTCTTCGGCTCAGAGCGATTACTAGATTCCTTTTCTAGGTTCCTTTTCCTTGTTTTTGACTTATGAATTGTCTTCATTGTAGAAGTCTTTTTAAAAGCACTCAGCGCACCACATCGCTCAGCAAAGTTTAGGGCAAGTTGCTGGCAGCATGGATGCTTGCAGCGCATTGAGGAGTCATTAAAGCAGTCAACACATTTATGGTCTTGACCTTCTCCTAAAAAGCTAAGCAGTGGGTCACTGAGCCAAACCTTCCTCTTTCTTTCCCATGCCAACGAACCGTACATAAAATAGGTAAACCCGGCCTTCTCCAGGTCAGCAAGACCATTAGTAAAAAGCGTCATTAGTTCCTGTTGCTTCTGTTTGTCTTTTCCAGTGTATAATTCCGCCAATAAACCGCAATCTAGTATGTCGAAAAGCTTTTCAAATAACTTACAGGATATGTGAGCATTTTTTTTGATCGTTTTTTATTGCTTTTATAATATTTGCGCCTTAGTTGAAAACTAAAATCTGTAATTGCGTCCAAAATGCTTTTCCTATTATTTGAAAGCGCTGGTTCCACGTTACGCTCTCCAACGGAGTTACTCTCTCCTTCTGGATGACGTTCAAACAGAATCATTTCACCTTCGAAAAAATCTTTTTGAAAATGGCTGTCACCGTCTGGGAGCTTGAGCTTATACATGCCACCAGGTAAAACTTCCAGCACCTCTCCAACAACATTAAGAGGAGCGAAAGGATCCCGGCTGGATATTCTCCCTTTTGCTGATATTTTAGGGTTCCTTATCAGAACCTTGTCTTCTACAGAAAACTTCTCGCCAGAGCAATGTTTCAAAGCCCGTTCTATGTTGCGATGCATCATATTTTCTGAGGACTCAAGGGCATTTAATGACGATGAAAGTTTTTTCTGGGTCAAGTAAAAAAGAGAGGCGTTGAAGGATTCACAAGAGAATTCTTCCTCATTGGAAACCGGGCCAGGACTTTGATTAAGACTGTCCTGCAAATCTGTTGAATTGTCAGAAGAAAGAGTGCTACTTGCAAGAGAAGATCCCAAGCAAGACTGCAAGAGCTCTTTATACGATGGTAGCGGGTCTGGGTTGTCAATAGTAGTACCTACTTCATCATAAGCTAAAGAAGGGTCTTCAGGGTTGTCTTCTACAGAAGAGCAGTCCATAAATACACCATCATCATCATCGTCGTTATTTTCGAATTCAGCTGAGTCTGCATCAACTGTTTCAGCTGAAGGAAATGCGTTACTGAAAACTTCATCATCGGGTATGATCGAAGAAGACATACTATTTGGATCCCTATTTCTATATATGCGAAACGGGATATCATCAATTGTAAATGATATGACTTATTAATTTTGTTTGCTATTCCGGGAAGAAGTAAAGGCCAATATTTGCCCTGTTGTTCCTTCGTGCAATTTTGCAAAAGTTTTCGCATGTAGACCTTGACTGTTCTGTTTAATCTTTCAACTTGTCCCTGATGCTGCGGGGTATAAGGCTTCCCTCTAATAAGGCGAAAGCCATAATCATCACTTAGCCTCCTAATAAGGCAGTTTACAAACTCTTTGCCATTATCAGACTGCAAAATGGTTGGAGGACCTTCTATATCAAATAAAAATTTAGCAATTCTGTGAATTTGGGGAGCAGATTTCTCCTTAATTGGAAAAAGCCAACAAAATTTGCTAAAACAACATTTGATACTAAGAATGTATCTAAATCCCCAAGGATTTAGTTGCATAAATGATCGTCTCTTTGAGGGAGCCATGTCAATAAGGTCATACTGTATACGATCATGAGGGCCATATGACCTTATGGGCTTAGGAGGAGCCTGCTGAGTCATTGGTAATGACTCATTAATTTTGCATGTTTTACAGTCTTTAAGAAATTTTCTTATTACTCTGTAGCTACCTTTATAATAAAATTGGTCATTGAATCTTTTGCTCAATGCATTAATACCACCAGGAAGGCAAGTATCAGATCCATTAACAGATTTTCCCTTATGCATTTCATCAAGGACAAGATTCAGCACTTCATCATAAACTACTTCCTTTGTTTCAACATAGGATTTTGTTGCCTTGCTATAAACATTGCGCAAAACAATAGGAAGGTTGTCATGCTTGTTGACTGCATAGCGACCAACAGTATCCTTCTTTAATTCAAATATAGGGCGCTGTTGGTTTTTGTTCTTATAGAGGTTGAAAGCATTCTTGCGCACGAACATTTTCCACCCCTCTTTATGCTGCTTATCCCACTTCTTATCTGCAACTTTGCAGGAAAAGAAACGGCTGTCCAAAATGACTAAAAATTTTAGCAACATAATGTATAAAGGCTTAGTCATTGACTGAGCAAAGGACAGTTCTTCAGATGGGGAAAAGGGGAGATTCAAAACATGGTCAATGGCTTCATGATTCAAAGGCAACTGGGCAGTACCACTGTTGGAAGGGACAGGAGCTTCCTCTTGTTGGGAGTCTAGATAGGTATCTGCTAAAAAACATTTACAATAAAATCAAATGTAATGAATTCAATAACAACCAATAAGTTTACATTTTGCTTTGTTTATTGTATATATTTGTTTTTACTTAATTGTTGTATTCTTAGATGCAAAATTTAAAAAAATCAAATCAAATCAAATTTTGGAAAAAACAAGTTCTAACATGCTGCTCTAACACTCATTTAGAAGATTCTAATGCAGACAATTTTGGTATTATTGTAGCTGTAGTTAATTGTATTATAATTATGTCCTAAATCTTATATAAAATCGATTGATGAATATGAAAAAGAAATTAAATGAAATGCTGAAGGTGCTACCAAAAGTGGGACTAAAACAGAATTTTAGGGTGCCTCAAGAGCTTCTTTACTATTGTTCTTGGTCAAAAAAAACTTATAATCAACAATGTATGATTACAATATTTACAACCAAAAACAGCATGGGTTACTGTTTTATTGTTTTCCTAAATTTTTGAAGATATGTCATTTGTTTGGCTGTTTAGGGCGCTTTGACACCTCTATAAGAAAATGTTTTTCACCCATACAAACATACAAATTTTTCTAAATTGGATTTAGGTACTCGGATCATATTTTGTTCACAGTGGCATAATTGGAACATCATTGCTCCTTTGTCTTGTCTGTAGAAATATGGCTATTGAATTGAAAGAAACCTAATTTTTATATATGATTGAATACATTACGTATTAGACCTTCAAAAGTACCCAATAAAATAAAAAAATCAATATCTTAATGTGCTTGAATGGCAAAGTATAAAACCTTCTTCCTCTCTGCTACCCAATGAAACAAGTACATCCACCAATGATTCAGTTGAGTATTCTTAATTGATTGTATCCATTTCAGTTCATATGCTAAAAAACAAAGGAAACTGCAACAAGTATGCTTTAAGAAACTAAAAGTTACAAGTAGCAGTACAAATGAAGGCTAGAATGTCATTCATATAAAGGTCACGAATTGGTGAGGAAAATGAAAAGTACCGAGAAACAGGCCAAAAGTTTCTACAAAAATTTAATTTGCTGAAAAGGGGACTGCCTCTGCTGCCTGTATACTACAGATACTTTCAGCTTACCAAGAACCAATTGAGAAACCGGATAACATGTGCAAATATCCCAAAAACAGAGTGGTGGCACCATATGGTGAGAAGAGCCACCATCACGGAAAATTGATTAACTGTTTAAAGTATTGCAATGTATGTTATAGACATGTTTGGCAGTAGAGGGAAGTATTCTACAGCCAAATAGATGTACGAGGTAAATCTTTTTTTAAATTACCATGACACATATCATGAATTAGAGTTAGAGCTTCCACAAACAGTTCTATTGGTTATAGTGAATAAAATTGGAAAATTTAATGGGGGCCTTTCTGGGGCCCCTCTTTCTTTGTGGTCTTCATCAGGGGCACCTGTTGTACTCTAAGGCATGAGGCAAACCATGAAAAACTAAGGTAGAACAATTGCCCCCTTCCTCCCCTGTTGTAGGCACCCCTGCTCTTGATAAAATCTATTGCCATATTATAATTAAATTCTCCGTGAGGCAATATCAAATTTCGCAGGGCAAAATCTTCTTAGGCCCCTCCTCCAAAAAATATTGTAAGGTGGATGCTGGGAATATTTAACAGTCCCTTCAAACTTAAATAGGCTTGTTATGTAGGTAGCTTTTGGTTAGGTGCCTACCTTGGTGTGACTCCACCCAATAGTTGACAGACACCTCCAGTCACAGTTAACCAAATTGATTTATCGTGATGTGGGTTTCAGTTCAAAACTAATTTTTCTAGAACACATTCTGCATTCCTGAATGCTTTTACGGAGAGGGCAGGTTTTACATTGTCGTTGGATCTTGGAGCTGGACAGACCCTCTCTGGAAGCCAGGCCTAAGATAGATATTCCGATAGGCCTAAGACAGAATTTCATCGGCACGCTAAGATAGAAGTTTGAGCCATTTCATAAGGCGGATGTTGGAAATTTTTCATGAAAGATATCAAATCAATATATGTGCATCTATAATTAACTGCTATATTCGTACTTACTTTGTTGATAAGCAGTAAAAGTGAGTAATGTATCGAAGCAGCGAAAAACCACACTTCAGAGAGTTCGAAATATTTCAACTCAAATCAAGGAGGACACACCCCCGTTTAAACCAACTGCTCCTTCCAATGACGTAAATTTCATCATCCAGACCAGTGCGTCTGATTGGCCTTTTCTATGGTGTTACGTCACGAGCAGTACTTGCAACGGAGCAGCACTTGCCACACTACAAGCATGGATGTCCTTCAGCCACAAAAATCTTAAGCAGTCTCTGTCCTGTGGGTGTATCTCAATATTCAAGAAGGCCTTCTCAATGTCTCCTACAAGTGCAACTGGATTCATTCTAAACCTGAGGAGAACATCAAAAATAAGTGGGGTAAGAGAAGGGCCTACATGTAAACATTCATTGAGTGACACACCAGATTTGCGATCCTTGCATGAGGCATCGTATACTATTCTAACCTTAGTGGTTTCGGCATTCTCTCTAATGACAGCTCTGTGCGGAAGATAGTGTATCTTACCTGCAGGTTCAAGCTCTGATACCTGCTCGATTATTCCTTCTGAAACCTGCTGTGAAATAATTTCATTATACTTCTCATAAATGTCTGGCACCTGTTCTAATTTCTTGACCTGGCTCTTCAACCTGAGTAAGCAAACATTGTAGTTGGAAGGCAATGGTTTATGACCTAATTTCCAAGGTAATCCAACCGAATACCTGTTCCCTGTAAATACAATGTCGTCTAGGACACTCTCATGTACTTTATCTTCTTCACGTATCCCTATGCTGTCCAAATCCCATAATTTGTGTAAATTATAATCTATCTCCTGTTTCTCAATCTTGTTTACAGAAGACATTTGATCAATGCAAAAATTTACATGGCAATCATTAGACACATGAATTTTCTCACCTTGAAGAGGTCCAGACAATACCCAGCCCAAGCTGGTCTTTACTGCAACTGGCTCATGTGGCCCCCCTCGTATTGTTTCCCCTTCCTGGAAAGACCACAACCAGTCCGAGCCGATAAGGCAATCTATGTCTAAAAAATCATTATTCCTGCAAACATCTGAAAACCAAATATTTGTTAAGTGCATGAAATTTCCCTTCACTTTTTCAACATGTATGTTGGGAATAGAAGCAATATCTGGAACTACAACTGCTTCCATCTTAACACTCTTTCTACCATTCAGAGAGCCTAGGGAAAATTCGACAACATCCCTCACTGCACTTTCTGGTTCACTACTCCCAAATGCCTTGATTCCCATCATTTCCCTCCTCACAGGCCTCAAATCAAGTTTGCTTACAGCCTTGGCAGTGATGAAGGATTTATGGCTGCCTGAGTCAAACAAAACTCTTATTCTACTCTCTTTTTTGCCATTCACTACCGCCAAAGCTGTTTGCAAGGCCACTCTCCCTTCTGAGCCAGTGTTCCCTACCCATGTTGTTGCATTGGGGTCCAGGGAGGGTGCGCTAGGCTCACGCTGCGTTTCCTTAGGTGGGCAAAGGCTAGGGCAAATCGCGCTATGGTGATTCCCCTTACTGCACAACTTGCAATCTACTTTCGATCTACATTTAAAGGATCTGTGACCTGTTCTTAAACAACGAAAACATCTAGCAAACTTAATCAAAACAATCTTACGTTCACCAGGGTCCTTAACCTTTTCGCAGTTTTCTGGTAGGTGATTTTCGAGGCAAAAAACGCATTTCTTCTGGATGTCCTTCCCTGCAAACAGTGCCGACGCGGTTGCAAGCTGCTTAGGCCGATGTTGTTCTGGATCTGATTTCCTCCATCCTGATTGTTTCTCAAGCTGCAACATCGGAAAATGACCTTCGAGCACATCTAATTCTTTTTTCAAGGCTGCCAACATATCGTCAAGATTCCATTCCAGGTGGTTTGCGCCAAATCGGATCATGTTGTTCCTCACAGAAACAGGAATTTTCGACATCAGTGCAGGCACGACGACGCTGGAGTACGTTTCTTTGTCAACACCTTGAGCTTCCAATGCACGAAAGCGTGTCTCGATTTGATCGTGAAAATTGCGCAATCCATGAACGTTTCTCTCATTGTACACTGGGGGGAGCAAAGCTAGATCATTGAGGTGTACTCTTTTTATGACACTTGGCTTGGCGAATCGATCTTTTAGCATTTCGATGGCTGAGTCATAGTCTGCGTCAGTCAGTGGAAATCCCGCAACCACGCTTCTCGCTGGCTCTTCCAAATAGCTTCGCAAATATTTAAATTTATCAACTTTCGCCAGTTGTTGGTCCTCATGTACTGCACTGCGAAAACCATCCCAAAATTCTGGCCACTCTGCAATTTTTCCTGAAAATTTCCTCAGTTCCAACTTTGGTAATTTCACCTTCCTTCCACAAATCTGAGCTGAAATATTTGACGAGGCCATGGAATTCAAACTCTCCCTCGATGCGCTCCTTGATAATTGCTGCGAACCTGGAAAATTTGGTTGCTGATGAGATCCGGACACCACAGACGTACCAGCTCGCAAGTCTTCTTTCAATGCATCTTCAAGTAAAATTAGGCCGTACGTAATTCTTTCTTTTATTTCACTTGCGTCTTCTGCTTCTTTATCGCAATCTTCGTCGGTCGAATGTTCTATCATAAGGTCAAAGATCTCTTCATCCAATGCTTTTAAACATTGTGCCTTTTCCTTCAGGTCTGTCTGGATTTGTCTTAGACGAAGTTCATTGACATCTTCTCCTTTCAAGGCGTCATCGAGTTTGTTCAAAAGTTTCGTCGTAGCTCCGCGATGAGATTTCCGTTTCTTCTTTGCTTTCTCCAAATTCTCCATAATTTGAACTCTGTTAAGCACTCAAACATCCGGCTCGGTGGACCATAATTTAGAGAATTCGACTCTCTAACTCGCTAGTTCTGGTTTACTATGATTCTAAAAGGCAGAGTTCACTCAAAGAGAACAGCAATCTTTACAATTTCAGTATCATTCATTCATCATGTAATTCGCAATCTTACAGAATCCCGCTC
Source organism: Catostylus mosaicus (assembly GCA_964019065.1). Lineage (NCBI taxonomy): Eukaryota > Metazoa > Cnidaria > Scyphozoa > Rhizostomeae > Catostylidae > Catostylus > Catostylus mosaicus. Next base: position 3,908,356 of record OZ025198.1, read on the forward strand.
TTTACTAATACATGTACTTTTATACTAATAAACAAGAAACTTTAATTTTAACTGACCAATCAGGATTAAGAATAACAACTAGTACAACCAATCAAATTCACGGTGACCTAACCCTAAGGTATGCCAAGTACAATAGTTAAATGCACTGTAAAGTCGTTAACTCTCAATAACCTGAGTCAGTTTCCTAACCTCTACTTCATACCGAGGCTCTTACGCATTTAAGCTGATAATACAATTGAAAGTAAAATTCCTGACTCATAAGTTGCTATAACTAAAATGAATGAACGAACACACATGAACACAACAGCGCGCATGGGGTTTTCCCGACACAGTGGAGGTTGCTCAGTACAGAGCAGGGCTAACATCAGTACAGTGGAGGGCTAACATGATGCGTGTGGAGGGCTAACATCAGTACAGTGGAGGCTGTGCAGTACAGCGGAGGGCTAACATTAGTACAATGGAGGGCTAACATGATGCGAGTTGGGGGCTAACATCAGTACAGTGGAGGCTGCGCAGTACAGTGGAGAGCAGTTCAGTTCAGTTTAGCTCAGTTCAGTTCAGTTCAGAACATCTACCTACGGCCCTGATAAAAGGCCATGTTATTTGTAAAGTCCAGAGGTGGCTTTAATGGGAGGCAAGGAGGCAGCGGCCAAACCCCCACCCCCCATCTCTCGGCGAGTCGACAAAATGAGCAAAATTCGTGGAAGTGTGAAAAAGCGGTATACTTTTTAAAGGCTTGGTCTCATGTGTGTTTTAAACTACGAAGCTTACCTGTTATTGATAATCATTGATAATCGGATTGGCCTTTGGTGCGATTTTCGTTAGCTTGGAAAGAAAGCCAGAGCGATCATTTTTGACGCTTAAAATCATTAAAGAATTACAGAAGGAATACAATTGATCAGAAACGTCTGCTGGGAATTTCACTGTTTATTTGAAGATAATATTGCTCAAAAACATAGTATCATGAATGCTTGAAACTTTTGCAAGCATGACAGAAGAAAACGTTAATTAAAATAACAAATAACGCACGGATAGATTGATAGGCGGGGCAGATAGATAGATGGATAAATAGATAATACCTTAAGGGAATTAATTTTCGCGGTTTTTTGCCAAATCCGCGAAACTAAGTTCCCGCGAAAATTATTTCGCTCAAGGTACTTCTTGCAGAAAAAGACTTGAGTAATAATTGAGATACCATATCTAGCATTTCTGACGCATGTAACTGAGCCATAATGAGGCGAAGTAGTAAAGTAACTCGTGTTTAAGTAACAGCGATTATATTTTGCTTTGCATCCAGAGTCACCTAGAGCCACCTAGAATCACCCAGAGCCAGCATGCGAAGGAAATTGGAAGACAAGCGTGGCAATGGACGGCGGGATAAAAGGTAAAAAACCTAATAAAAATCTTTTAAACTTTTGTGATTAATTAGGGGTGGGTTGATTTTTTACATCAGTGCTCTCCAGTTCCCAAAACATGTTTTGATGATTTGATGTTTGATATTAAGCCAATTAGAAGCCCTCTGTCAGTCGCAGTCCTCAACAAAAAGGGCGACTGATGGATATAAAATTTTTTGAAAAATGGAATGAAAAGGCGGGCGGACATCGAAACTAAACGAATGACTATAAGAAAGATAAAAGGTGTAAAGGTAGAACTTTTTTTAATTCTCTGCTACATACACTGCAACCTGTGGAAGAATGCAAAAGAGCGGGCCATCCCAAGGGACAGGCTGTGTGAAATTGCCGCTCAGGTTGGTTCTGTAGTGATATGACTAATGGCGAGACTTTGGTATTTAGTATTGTTGCTATAGTAATTGGTAAATAGAGAGAAACTTAGTAGAAAATGGCGTATGAAGAGGGAAGTGATAGGAAGAAGTTGTTATGTTGTATCGCTGAAACGAAACTTGGAATTTAAATAGTTGAGAATAGAAATGGATTGAAGAAAAAGAAATCGAAGAGTCTTGTTGTTATTCTGTTGGAGCATACTTCGTGACAGCTCGACTGAAATTGCTATGCATGCTGGCTCTGGGTGATTCTGGTTGGCTCTGGGGGACTCTGGGTCACTCTGGGTGGCACAGGCATGTACTACTGATTTACCCATCTCCACTCTCGAATTTTGTGAGCTTCGTTGACCGTTTCCACCTCACCAATTACCGGGTGGTTATCATAGGTATAAGAAATTTTGGATTTGTAAAATTTCGGTCTTCAAATTCTAAGTTTGTGCCCCCTCCCCTCAAATTAACCGTAAAATCGCCACTGCTGATTTCCCTCTTTTCTTGTCGAGTGTCGGTTTCGAAATCTATATCGTGCTTGTTACTGAATTCTAACGTTAAGTTCTAGTTATATAACACGTCAAAATTATCGTTAAACTTCACGATTTAACAACGACTATTTGACGACCATCAGTATCACTTACATGTATCAGTCAGTCAAAATGCCACCGGTATCCACCATTACCGCCTCCCCCAATTCCCCCTGTAAAACTACCTCTGGATTGTCGGATTAGATCAGTTTGGATAAGATTTGTTGACTTGTCTGATTGAAAGACAATTGGAAGAAGGTATTGACTAGTTCCTCAAAGGAGAATGTCAATAAAAGTCACAAAAACTCTTAATAATTTTGACTCGACCCATGAACCTTCCTTGGGATTGACAAAGAATATTAAACGACTATCACACATACCATTACTGCCAACAAATTTCTTCTTGAAGTGACGGACGCTAAAACTGAAACAAAACGCGTGGCCTCCATGCTCTTTTCTTTCGTTGACCCCACCCTACTTGCATACGGTCATTTTCTTTACCACAAGGGAAGTTGCTTGAAATTACATCGCGCTTGCTGGGTTTTTCAGGTTGGATGCCTGATTCCGATGAGCGTAGTTGCATTGCTCTTTCGGGAAGTGCCATGCGGTACATTTATTGCCAAAAGAATTTAACTGCGTATCTCTCGAAGGAACCGGCACCTATCTTCAAGTTGGAAAGAAATGCTTCTGATATTATACAGAACTTCACGAAAAGTAGTTCCTTGTGATATACTTTGATATTTCTGTTTGTTTCAAGGGTTGTGTTCCAAGGCCTTTTGGCTCATTGCCAATTCCACATTCGCTACCAAAATTCCTTCGGAAAGACGTCTGGCTGTTTGTCTCAGCAGGCCAGTAAAAAATTTTAGAGGGGGGAGGGCTAAAGCAGAACCCTCTGAAGCACTTGTGATGTACCCTAGAATTTCGAAGGAGGAGGTTGGTATTTCGTCTTCCCTTTCTCGCCTTGATATTTCTTTAAGCAAGATTGATATATACTAGGTAAAATGCAGCGACAATGTACATTTCCATTACTTCGAAGCCCATAATAGGCAAAGGAAGATTCGAGGGGGGTTAGACAGGAGGGATAATACCAGATCGATACACCTTTTGTAGTGTTCGTACTTCTTTCTGTATAAAGGCTTAAAATACACATGTAGATAATCAATGTTGCGGGGGGAGGGAGGGCTAAGCTTCAGCAAGGGCTAAGCCCCCTAGTACTCTTGTAGTAGGACTGGACGCTAATGTTCTTTGTAATAATTGTGTCTGTAATCAGTCAATTGCTAATCTCTCTTCGAGTCACACCCCTTATTCTTCGTAACAATCTGTTAATTACTCAGAAGTTATAGGTGATACCTAACACTATAACATTCTTGGCCTCTTGTCTCTGTTCAAGTAAAGAATTGTCTTAAATTTCTAGTGCGCTGAAAGTGGGTAAGCTTCTTTTGAAAGTTTTGGTAGAAAATAGGCGTTAACCAAGTTATGAGAGACCTTGAAGGGCGTGGCTACTTAATTTTTTCAGGAGGCGTCACCAAAAGACCCCTTTTCCTTCAGTCCCCGCTCCAAACGTAAACGCCGGATCCACCACTGCCTCTAGCGGTGAAAATTTGCTTATCCAAAAGGCTGTCATTTCTATAACGTTTTTTTTTGGAAAGCAGACACCATATTTATGTTCCAGTGGGTCAGGATTGAGAATTTGTTTTATATTTGATTGATCACAAAACTGAAAAGTCAAAATTTATACTTTGGGTGAAAGACCCAGCCTTTGGGATATAAGTGTCCCAATGGGTGTGTTTGGCAGAGATGGAAGCAAATTCAAAAATTTTGAGTGCACAGTGTTATCGGATCCCTGAAAGGAAACTGGTTGTCACCTTGTTCCCTCCACAGTCCTTTGCTTGTTCCTTCTTCCCCAACCATTTTCAGGCATGTTTACCTATTGACCCGAACTCATTTAAGACCCTCTCATTTTTTTTTTTTTTCATTTTTCATAATTTATCAATCAACTTTACATACAATACAATTAAACACAACTATATACAGAAAAATACAAAAATTAACTACATTAGAATCTAAAGAATTGATACATGAAGACGATTAGAAAATTGTATATAAAGTGGATTGATTAAGGAGGAGCTCTCTAAATAGATAAACTAATCGAGAGAGAGCCCCCCCCCCCTCCCATGAGAAAGAATTATTTTTTGCAAGAACAACAACAACATAAATGAACCAGATGAGCAGTCTCGTCAAATTTATTAATTAAGCATATGAATCAATAAAGTAGGCTTTCAACCTAGTCCGAAAAATAGTAATGGAGCTAGCAACCCGTATGAAAAGTGGAAGGGTATTCCATAGTTTAGAACCAAAATATTGTACTGTTTTGAAGAAATGTATAGATCGCCCCTAGTGGCCTGACGAGTTCCGAACCTATGAACAGAAGAATCCGGCGTGAAATAGTTGTGAAAATAGACTGGCGAGAGCTTATTTATAGCTTTATAAACAAATGTTAAAACGTTTAAATGTAACATATCTTCAAGCTTGACTATCATTAATGAGTGAAATAAAGGTGCTGATGGGGCTGTACGTTGTTGGAATTTTATGCATCTAAGGATTTTCTTTTGCAGTATAAATAATGGAGTAAGGTAGGTGTCAAAAGTGAGTCCCCAAACAATAATCCCATAATTAAGAAATGATGAGACCAGTGAATTATACAGATAAACAAGAGTTGGTAGGGGAATCCAGTGCCTTAATTTGAAAAAAAGTCCAGTGGTTCTAGAAAGTTTTTTGTGAAGTTCGCATGTGTGGTATTTCCAGGAAAGGTGCTCATCAACAAGGACGCCTAGGAACTTAGCATACTTAGTTCTTTTTATATCTTTTTTGCCAAATTTGAGTGGAATCAAATCTGTTAGTTTTTTCTTGGGTGCATGGAATAATACAAAATTAGTTTTGTCAATATTCAACGCAAGCTTGTTACAATCCATCCAGGTTTTTACCTTTTTAAGTTCTTTATTGACTGTTTTTGTCAATTTAGTAAGATCATTGGATTCAAAATAAATATTGGTGTCATCGGCAAATAAGAAGAATGTTAACAGCTTCGATGAATTTGGCAGGTCATTCATATAGATTAGAAATAACAAGGGTCCCAGCACTGATCCCTGGGGAACACCACATGTTATATTACATGTAGAAGATGAATGTCCATTTACAGAAACAAATTGCTTGCGATCATTCAAATATGATTCAAACCACTTTAAAGAATTTCCACGCATTCCATAATGTTCCAGCTTTCTTAGGAGGATATTATGGTTTACAGTGTCAAAAGCTTTTTGGAGGTCAATAAATATTCCACACCCAAATCTATTATTGTCAAGGGAAGACTTAATACTTTCAGTTAAACTAACTAGAGCATGGTCAGTAGAGTGACCGCTACGAAATCCAAACTGTAAGTTGAACAACAATTCACGTATTTCAAGAAACCTATAGAGGCGCTGATACATTAATTTTTCAAATATTTTGCTAAAAATGGAAAGGAGAGAAATTGGTCTATAGTTCGATTTTTTAGTGGTGAGACCTTTCTTAAATACTGGTACCACCTTCGCTGTTTTAAGCTTATCAGGAAAAATACCAGTTTCAAAAGATTCATTGATCAAAATTGATAGATCAGCAGAAATGTGGGGATCTAGAATTTTAAGCAATTTGATTGGGATGCTATTTGGACCACTAGATTTACCATTTTTCAGAGATTTAATAACCTCTGATACTTCATCAGAGGTGCAAGGGAAAATGAAGAAGGATTCCTGATTGGGATTGGTTAGGTAAGATAATGGAGACTTTGGGTTTCTTGGGATCTTCTTTGTGATGTCATTAGCAGCACTTGTAAAGTATTGATTAAATTGATTGGCTATTTTAACTGGATCCTTAATTTGGGAGCCGTTTTCATCTGTTAGGTGTGAAATGGTGTCAAGATTGTTTGATTTTAAGCTGACAATATTCTTTATACCTTTCCAAAGCATTTTCATATTACTCTTGTTTTCATCAAAATAACGATGATAGTAGTCTTTCTTAGATTCCTTCAACTCATTAACGACTCGGTTGCGAAATTGTTTAAATGCCCTTAGATCTGTTTCAGAGTTAGTAGACTTAAACTGTTTAAATAATCTATCTCTGATTCTCATCATTTTCAAAATGCGGTTATTAATTCATGGTTTGCTTCGTAATTTCAGTCTCTTCTTATTCAACCTTTTCTGGGGGCAATGTTTATTTACAAGATTATATAGATTAAATAAGAAATTATCAAATTTATCATTGAGATCAATACTATTTTCAGTAAGGAAAGATAAATCCATGTCTGCATAATCAGAAAGGAACTTATTGACATGAAGGTTGCTATAATCATAGGAAGAATGAGACACATTTTTGTAATCGCATGTGAAGTCACTTATGATACAAAACTGCGGAAGATGATCAGATATCAGAGACAGGATGTTTCCACTTTGGATATTAGAGCCTATGATATTATTTACAAATATGTTGTCTATAAGTGTAGATGTAGTTTCCGTTATACGTGTAGGATGAAGAACCGACGGCTGTAGGTGTTGCGAGAACATCATGTTAATGAAATCGTTTGTTTGGGCCTGATTTGCATAATCTATCAGATTTATATTAAAATCTCCCATTACACAGATAAGCTTATTTTCATTTTCAGTTTTAGTTAGCTTCTCCTGCAAATGCTCACTACATTTTGCTGTATCGGTATTAGGGTGGCGATATGCACAGCAGCATAAAATATTTTTAGCTTTAGGATTATCAATTTCAATCCAAATCGTCTCAAATTCATTATGACAGAAAGAGAGATCATCTCTTTTATTAACTGTCAAATTTGATTTAACATAGATTCCCACACCCCCAGAAGCACTATTAGAGCTAGTATGATGGAATTTGTATCCAGGAATATCAGTGTTAAGGCGAATAGGTATATCTTTAGGGAGTTTAATTTCAGATAGAGCAATGACCTTGAAATCGATGTTTATGTTGGATAGGAGGCCAATAAGTTCATCATGATGGAGGGGAAGGCTACGGATATTCATGTGAAGAAGTGAGAAATCTTTATCTGTAGCTTCAAAGGAGCCAAGATCTTCTATTGTACAATATTGTGAATTTATATGGCCACTAAGATTTTCATCTATATCATAGTCAGATAGATTGGGTAAATTAATAAGTTGGGAAGTTATTTCGTAAGATGGCATAAGGTGAGTACACGAAGGCAGATTGATGCTATTCAGGGCGAGTAGGGAATCGTCAGTTTCCAGAGTGAATGGAAATATTTATGCAGTATTTATAATAGTGCACGAGAGGCAGATCCAGTTTTTAACAAAGGTTTCAGCACAAAAGGTTGGATATTCTTTCAATGAAATGTCATTACACTTAATATGGATACGGTGGTTGCATTGTTTGCAGGTCAAAAACTTTTGGTTTGAATTTACTCGTTTGCTACAAATGCCACATAAATTAGAATTAAAGTTATCAGAAGGTTGTCCTTGTTCATTGATAAGATTCAACTTATCAATTACTTTCAATGTGTTGTCATTGGGAGGCTTGATCATCTGGTTCATTTATGAATAAGAGAAAAATTAATTATTAATTAAATACTATTTGTACAAATTTGATTAAAGATAAGAAGTAACTAATAAAAGCAAAATGAAATACAAATTCAGTCTAATTATGGGGAATTTATTCCTGACAATCAGACCAGCTAGCAGGGCGTGTAAAATTTTTGTATTTCGACAGTCAATGCAATGAATGATTCCATTTTCCGTTACTAACGAAGGGAGACAAGGCGTTGAGACGAGTATCCATGTAGTCGTGATTACAATGGTAAATGCAAAGTATGCGGCATGAAATAGCGAGCTTAATAGTTTTTTTATGATATTTCAAAAGCGAAAATTGAGGGCACAGAAATTTATGCAGATTGTCAGTTTGACGATTCCTGGGGGGATTCAAAGAAAAGGTACCTGTTGACAGCATTATTACGGGATGAAAAACAACGCAGAAAGAAACCGATGCGAAAAAACAGAGAAAGAAAACCTGGTGAAAATTAGAAACGTGAGATTGGTTCAAAAAAAAAAAAAAAAAAAAAAATATTGGAAAATGCAAGATGAGACACAGTTTGAGTTAATTTATAGCTTAGAAAGGATACCGAGGAGATCTTCTTCGCTGTTAAAGAATTTAAAACTCCCATTTGTTAGTTTGATGCCCAGACGACAGTTAACATCTGCGAAAGAATATTCGACGTTTGGATTGTCTTTTACCATCAACCGTGCCTTCGAAAGAAGCTTCGCTCTTCTTGCAGTCAGATCCAATCGAACCTTCTGACTCTCCAAGTTTTTCCTTCCTCTATACACAGCCGTGCGATGCTTCCACGACGTGAACTTAAGTATTAGAGCCTGCTCCAAACTCCCAGCCGGATTCTTAATTTTTTTGCCAATACGATGGACTCTATCGCTGCTATCATCAGGAACAGTGACGTTCATTTCTTGAAAAATTTTCTTTGCAGTGGCAATGCAGTCATCGTTAGATTCTTTTCCATCGGCCGGTAGCGGAACTCCAAATACACGAAGACAGGACCGTCTACTATGTTGCTCAGAGTCATCGAGGCTTATTTCTAATTCAGACAAATGTGCCTGAAAGACTTCTAGTTTACCCTCGAGGGCCAATATTCGTTGCTGCAGAGGCGCCGTTGCTTCAGCGATTTTCCTATTTATTATATCCTCGATATTGCTCTGTAATTTATCCATAAGAACATCCATGTGATCTTTTCTGACGAGGTTTGCAACAGCATCCGTAATGATGGTCTTGATTGTATCCTCATCCATGGTAGGAGATGGATTTGCTCGCTTTGGTGGCATCAGGATTTCAAGATTAGCGTGCTGCAGGCCTAGATTGCCACGCGAAGGAATGATTCAATGGGTTTAAACTCGATTTTTAAAGAAATAAACTACCTAAGACTTGTCAAACATACATCATGTACTTATCTGAGACGATCCTATATAATTCCAATTCATAATTAAGCCCTTACTAGCAAAAAAAACGTGGTTTTTATTGCGCGAGTGAAAACATAACGTGATCGTGCTGCTGCCCTTCGTTCGATGACTACCCGAGCCCCTTGAAATTTTCGCAACGCCTTGTCACAAAAACGGTGGACATCCAATCAGAGTTAATAGAAAAATTAACTCTGATCCAATCAGTGGCGGACTGGCTCAGAATTATTAACGGCCATAGCAGATAAATAAGCCTTTTGTTTCCAAATACTCAGACGAAGGTACTGTCTCTTCGAAAATTCTTAGAGAAATAATAGCGGACAAAATGGTCAAGAACTGCAGGAAAACGTTAGTGATTGCTTGAGCTTCTTCCTTAACTACAAGCTCAAGCTTTTCTGATGTAGAGATAGTGAAGAGGCAAATAAGTAGCTGCATTGATCTGTTAACGATTATGTCTTGGGTTGTATCTACTTGAATCGAGAATATATTTGCACGTGCCACTTCATTGCTTATTTTCTTCTAAATCATAGATCTTATGATTTCTAGTAATTGATTGACGGTTGTTTTACTAAGCATTGTGACCAAAGACCCTCGTCCCTTACTTTTTCCCTATCGTTTCTTCTTGAGTTTTCTTTCGGATCTTAGATTGCTTTATGGCTATTTCCAGATGCCTGCGTAACTTTTCATCATACTTTGATAGTAACGGGACAATGGCAAGAAAGTTTTCATGATTTTCGGTTTCTCCATCTAGTGTGTAGCCTTCCTCTCTTCTCGGTGACCTCTATATAAAAGTCCCTGTCTACCAAAGGTCTTGATAACCTCTATTATTCTGTTTTAGACTTCTCTTCTCTCTCTCGCTGTCTTTCTATGATTCATCTCTGACGCGTTAAAAGCACTGAAAATATCATCATCGTTTACTGATCGAAGGTAATCTTGAACATGCTTGCTATGGGCTTTAGATGCCTCCTGTTCAGCAACTCGTTGTTCAGCAACTCAGCAACACGGCAAAAATCTTTAAACACTTTTACAGAATTTGAAGTTACACAAGCTGGTTCAGGGGGCTCGAAAGCAACACAAACCGTACAAAAAAAGGCTCCTTTTGCCTTTGAATAGGAAAGCCACTGTCTTTTAACCGTCTCTCCAGATGGCATTTTGTGCGAATATATTTTGCAGTCAAAAGGCACGGTCTCTTCTGGTTGCAAAGGATGGACGACAAAAAAGTCTTTTAGTTGACAAAAGTTTAGGCAATTGAAAAGTGAGGCATTGATCGTTCATTGTATCGATGGATGGTCTTTTTCAGGCGTTTTCTGCAACACAGAGTACTCTTCAGGATTGCTAATAAAAGATGTACCATCCTCCCTAATAACATCCAAATCGGGAGTTCCATTGTCCTTGTTATAGGTCAGCACATCCATTTCTGAAATATGATCGTTACATTCCACTGCATTGTGTGCCTTCCCCATGACAGCCTCGCCTGGACTCTCCGGTCGAAAAATTGTCGAGTACTCTACGTATTTTGCGCACCTGAATTTCCCACTGGAACTTCTTCCTGGACATTTCAATTTCTGGATTGGGTGTGACCTTTCGCTACATTAAAAAGGACGTTTACGCAATAACTGCCATACGTATTTGAATTGAGATCACCAGAAAACGTCAATATAAACTTTGTGAAAGCGTTTGGATCTTAACAGTATGTGAAGCAAAATTTAATGGAAAGGGGGTGTCACAAATGTCACTGACCCGGGCGAATAGGGCTGTAGGAGCCAATAAATGATAACACAACTGAAAATAAATAAATAGTTTTGCTCTCCGTTATCATCACCCTGACAATAATGGTTCTTTTTCACTAAACATTGAAAAAGGGCACAGTTGATGGCGACGAAATTATCAATATAATGCATGAAGAACAGAGCTGTTTTAGAAGGGGAGTATGCCCTCTGATCACCTTACAAGAATAAGCCCTGGGCTTACTTTGATTTCCATCTCACGTTCTCATTGGGGGCCCATAAAACTTCTCCGCGGCCCTCATGGTTTTCATTGTCAAAACTGTTTTTGTGATTGGAAAAATTAGAACTGCAAATTAAAAGTTATAAGTCTTTTAACTTTTTAAATGTGGTTGAGTTGTTTCACTTTTGAGAAATTGTGTCTACCGTGAGTGTCTCTAGAAATAATAATGAATAACAATAACTTTTACAGGCTTCTTTCAAATATCTGAGAGCATTTATTAAGCCTTGAATATTCCGAATTTGTGAATACTCTTATAAAACAGTGTAACTTTAAACCATTCAACTTTAAACCATTTTTTACTCAAAAGCTATCAAAAGTTGCATTTCTCCACAGCTTACCTTAAAACCAGTGATCGGCCTTGTTCCCTTTATCTCTATGGCGAGTTGTTTCAACTTTGATGTCTTTCTTTTCTGAGATCCACTTAGAATTCGACGCTGCGAGGCCTCAGAACGTTTCGAAACACTGTTTTCCGTACTCTACATTCTTTCTCATTATTAGACTGCAACTGTTCATTTTTCATATCATTAATGTCGATGTGTGCTCGTTTCCTTTGCATTTTTTCAAACGATTCGATCAGGAATATCTCACCAACATGCATTCGTCTCTCTCTCATACTGACCAATCAAACATAAGTAATGTTAACTAAAACTCAAGAGCCAGGCCACACACAGAATTAAACGGAAAATCTTACGTACGTAAGTTAAAATAGTTTATGATGCTCTAAACAGAGGATTTCTTATTCCTGAATGGAAATCAAGATACATTCCATTTCACTTAAATACACAGGGCTCATTCCTTTGATGCAATTTACTTGCGTGGAAGGATTTAAATATATTTTTAAAAGGGCCCTTTTCAATCTAAAAGGGGGCCCTTTTTCCAAGATCACGAGGGGTTGGCAAGTCCGCCACTAGATCCAATCAACTCTAACCCTTAAGTACTTTTTTAACGACCTGGCACCGTACCCCCAAGAATTGTTTCTAGCGCTGCCGTTGCTTGGGTCGATTGCTTGCCTCTCTACAGTCAAAATTTCTCCTTGTAAAATCATGTCGTCTGAGGGGGGAGGCATAACCCCCAACCCCAATCGTAGATCTGCGCTGTAGAGCTGATCGTTCTTTGAAGCCGCCGAATACGAAAGACACAGGCTTGTTGGCGAAAACAATCCGAGTAGGGATTCAGATCACGTGACTCAATCTTTCAGGTGTATTCGTACTTCGTCGCCATCTTGGTTCCCGGTCGACCAAAGGCTATCCTAAAGGAAGAGATAAACATTTGTTGAACTTACCCAGGACGATTTTACTTGGTATATCTCAAGACGCCAAGGAGGTTTAGTTATCATCCTGGCTGCTGACTGTGATTGAAGTGGTCTCACTTTGTGACCCTGTGATGGATGGTTGCCCTCTCTCCTCTCACAGGGAACAGAGGAACGGCGCGAAGTTTACATCGATATGATGAGCGGTAAGGCATGTTTAAAGTGATATGGCACTAAAGACTTCCTTACATCATATTTGTTGTATATATTTTTGCAATAATATTGAGATAACGGCTTTCCGTTCACCAACTTTGCCCAAAATAACTTTGCTAGCACTTAGGCCCAAAAATATTAAGATAAATAGGTTATATTTTGGATAGGATACTTTCATCCTTAAATAGATCAACGGTGAACGTTTCAGCTATCATAATTATGACCATGATCATCATAATCATCATCATCATATCATCAATACCACCACCACTATCATCACCACCACCACCATAATCATCATTATCAATTAGTTCAAGGTTCAAGTACAGCATACATATCCCAAACATTCCAAACTACTCAAATTTGTAAAGGTTACAGCAAATGAAAGAAACACGAGATATTGAGTTCTAATGAGTTCTTAAAATGCTAGGAAGAAAATGCTCAACAATAGAACATTACCAGACCTATATTAAATGTGTATGAAAATGAATTTGGCTATTTTCAGCCTGATTAGGATTGAACAGTCAGTTCAGTTCTGTTCATTTTTTCAATGGATCCTATGTTATTACTCAAACAAACCCCCAACGAAGTTTAAAAGTAAACTCATTGGGTAACATTGATATTTTAGTTGAGTCTACCAACTGACTACAGTAAAAGATCAAAGTTGAAACTTTGAACTGTGCCAAACAGTCAATTCTTAATCAAAATTTACATCAAAATTACACCTGGGAAATGATATTCATGAAGTCCAAATTCAAAAAGGAATGATTATTTTAAGATGAAAAATTTGCATTGATGAATGGAATTGGTGCAATGTTGGAAAACAGTTTTGAATACACTGTTGAATTTTATGATTTTGGTTCTTCTAAATAAAAAAGTACATTTCCATTCTTAAATGAGTCCTATTGATGCTATTTTGAAAATCCTCAACATATAAAGGTTCTTTTCTTCTTCTTTTTTACAATTAGATAAGAATAGGCATTAACTTTTCTGCTTTTCAATGAGTTTTGCAATTTTTTTTGCATTTCAAAACATTTTTGCTAGCCAATATCCTTATCTAGAAAATTCTTTTAAATAAGCTACTTTGGAAATAATGCTATGCCTACTTTTATGTATGCAACATAGATTCTAGCAGGAAACTAAACCAGTATCCTACCCATTTAGTTTGCTACCTTTGTACAATGAAAACTCTTTGTTGTAGGCATGGTGTCTTTATCATTGTCTATGTTCTCATTTGAAAATACCTTGTTGAACAACACCCACTTGTCAGCTTTCTGATCATAAAAGATTCTAGAAAGTTCTTGTTTGATGGAAGATTTAACTACGCTTTTGAAGAATGAATAAAATTAATACGAGCATGTTTGGGTTTTCATATGAATAGCAGCTAAAAGTCTCTTGATAAAGTTGGTTCCTTAACCTCCTTTATAGAGTATTGTGAATAGAAATGAACCTTTCACCATTTACAGAATGAGAGTATAGAATTTATATGTGCCAATATTTCAGATAACATGAAAGAATATGTATCCTTGTTAGCAGTTATAACTATTGTACACCATGACTTAGGGGCCCATCATCTTCTCCCAATCCCTGTCTCTAAAATCTCAGATCTCACAACTTGAGAATTGATATAAGTAATCTGACAATAAAGATAACTTTCTTAGATATATAATTTATACTCACACATCATGTTTTGCAGTTCACATGTTATCCCACAATGCAACAGATAATCCAATGGATTCTAGATCATTTCATAGCTTGCAAAAATACAAAGTCTCAAGAGCTGCAAGGGGCTTTGCCCCCAGACCAAGCAAAGTTGTTGTCTATTAAACCAACTACCCAACCAACCATAAACCAACTAAGCAGTTTACAGCACCCAAATGCCAACCACTATTACAATAAAGTATCGCACAGTATTGTCCAACTTTGGTTGCCTGAGAGTTGTTTTGGGTGTTATGTGTTATGCCTCTTCTTTAAAACGAGCCATGAGGTAAAGCAACATTATCATCTCAAAAATTTTGTACTGTAAAACAGAAAATGTGATGTGCATAGTAAAATTGAACACTTTTCATCACAATCAACCAACATTGCCAAAACCCTTTCTTCTTAACAAACCTCTTTCAGAATGGGTCCAAATGATTTGCTGTTGTCTAAACCATTTAAATAAACTACATTTTGTGTTTTAAAAAAAATTTTGACATCGTAAAAAAGATCCAAGGCCTCATAGGGGTTGCGGTATTTCAGAATTCGCTTCAAAAACATAAAATGACAATTTCTTGCTTGTAAATTTCTTGGCTGCTTATGTTTTTCAAATGGCTACCATAAGAAACAAAGTGTCTACCAGGGATGCCTGTCGATCATCAGCCCAATGTGGGCAGGACACTGAAAAAAAAGGGCAAAAAAAGAATTTTGTTGAAGCTCTTTTTTCTGAGGGTGAAAGCTTTTTTTTCTGAGGGTGAGAGGAGCAATTGTTATGATAATGATAATTAAACGTTACTTAAACAAGGTAGTTCTATCAGCTATAAGTATAGCTGCTGTGAGCAGAATACCTGTATCAATTGAAAGTAGAGAAAAGGAATCAAATATTTTTTGAAAACACTGAAAATCAGAAATTGTCCAGTAATATAAAAAATTCATTAAAATAAATCCATGATAAAGTTATAAAAAGGTTTTATCAGTAAAGTGTACCTTCATTGCCTCCTTGAAATGAATGTAGTACTACTCAGTTTTCAGATGGAGTGGCAAGTCGTTGAAGATCTTTGTTCCGTTGAAAATAATTCCTTTTCTTGCCGCTATCCACAAGTTTGTACTATTATAGCTCGTTGCCTTTCCGTGTTCGAGTTTTTGGGCGTATGCAGCCCCTGAATAGGGGGGCTTGGGAAATTGT
This sequence comes from Catostylus mosaicus, assembly GCA_964019065.1. Lineage (NCBI taxonomy): Eukaryota > Metazoa > Cnidaria > Scyphozoa > Rhizostomeae > Catostylidae > Catostylus > Catostylus mosaicus. The sequence continues at coordinate 3,924,035 of OZ025198.1, forward strand.
TCGTGACCACGCCCTCTTAACTCTCAGAAAAAGAGGGGCATCGTTCATAAAATAGTTGTAGAAGACTTCCGGAACTGTTTCATTTGAAGCATGTACTTAACGATTTTTGACGTGTTGAAATACAGCAGGAAATACACATTTGAAAATACATGATGTTTTGTGGTGCCCCGAACCTTCAAAATAAGATGATATAATTTGGCTGTTATGACATTTTAAATACGTTTTGCTGTACATAAGACTCTGCTTTTGACACTTATAATCTTTTTATTCAATACTCTCTCTATATTCATGAATCTATTTCTGATCAATTATCGTGTGAAACAAGTGCATAAGATATCCTTCTAACATATTCATATTGCCAAGGAAGTTCTCCTGGCAAAGTCAGAACATAGTCTACAAACCGTTCGCGCAAAGTTTGTGCTGTTTTAGTTGAATTATAAGTTCCAACTTGATTAATATCTCAAAGGGCTCCACTTTCCGCTGCTTCTGATCTCCAGATTCCCTTGTGAACTATGCCATTTGAGTCTTCGTAGTCAACGTATCCAGGGGGTCAGTACAAACGACCAAAAGATTGTGCACTATCGTTGTGTTTCTTCAGCCAGTTATTGCAGCGAGGATATTCTTGCAGGCCCTTTCAGGATGGGCTTGTAATGGGGATCTCAAAAATCTCACCTGGCGGAAAGAATGCCAAAAGCGTTCTCAACAACCCTTCTCGCTCTGGAAAGGCGATATTATAAATTCGTTGTCCTTCAGGCAACATTTGCCAGGGTAAGGGCGTTGAATATTTTCCTTCAATGGGAAAGCCTCGTCTCCTATAAGAACAATTCTTTGCACGCGTTGAAGTTCCAGGCAATTGATCAGAGTGAGGGATATTCAGTTGACCGTTTTTCAATGCAGTTCCAAACCTTAAGTCATTGAAAGCACTGGAATCATTTTGTCTCCTATAGTCACCCACATCAACATATGTGAACATATAGCTAGCATCTGCTATAGCCATCAACACTACACTACGCTATGTAATAATTACACAGTGTTTCCCATCAATTGTACAAAGACATAATGGGAATCCACATAGATTCCAGAAATCGTCAGCAATCTTTTTCCAATTATCAGTGGTTCCAGGCACAGGGACTGAAAAACGGCTCAAAATTTCCAATATTTTCTCAGGATCTTCATTGAGAATCTGACACAAAATTGATCTGCCGATCCTAAAATTGTAAGACAGTGAGGTTTGGGATTCACCAGCTGTAAGATGTTGCAATGCTACAGCTAGTCGCAATGCAGTAGGTAGTGGCTGCCGAAAATGATTCTGTTGCTTCTCCAAAGATGGATCAAAAATCCTTAGAAGGTCATCGAAGGTCGAGGGAAGCATTCGAAAATAGTTGAAATACATCTTATGATATTGTAGCCTCAATTCTTGTATAAGGTTATTATAATGCCATAACTGTCATATAGTTTTTCATTTCATTTTAAAATTTTTTAGGAGGGTAACCCTTCAGCAAAGCTGGTTTTCAAGGGACCCTCCTTTAAAAAGAAAAAAATTTGCAAGTAAAAATACAGCGTCATAGTTATAATACAGAAATACTACATTATATATTAACATTAGAAAAGAAGAAGTAGCACAAAGACAAATGGTATGAGCTATTTTACAATCATTAGGTAGTTAGTTCCAAATCATACCCCCCCCCCTGTATGCAAAGCTGTTTTGCCCAAATTTCGTTTTCATTCTTGGGGCCTTAGATTTAAATTGGAATTACGAAGCATTCTGCACATATGCTATTGAAGAGACTGGAAAAATAGGGAGGCGCTTGGCCATTTATTGCTTTATAAACCAATCTTAATAGCCCAAGGAGCGGTTCTGCAGGTGCATCATACGGGCTATCCGTTATTATTTCTATGGCTCTGTTTTGTAACTTTTCAAGAGTTCTGCGGTTAGTGACTGCACAAATTTCCCAAAAAAGCAGCAGAACCTAAAGTGAGGTCCCACAAGCCCCTGATACAGCAATTTTAGCGGATGTTTGGGGATGAATTTTTTGGTATGCCTAATCACTGCTATAGCCCGAATCATTTTCGATGCAACTGCTTTTATATGGTCTTTCCATTTGAGCTGATTATCGATCTGAACCCTTAGATACTTAACAGAAGACTTTTTCTCAATTGCTTCCCGATATTACAAAATTAGTTCTTTAATATGTTGCGTGCCAATGAGCATTGATGTTGTTTTGGCTACATTAATAACTTATTACCATATAGCCATACCTTAACAACTATCATGCCTTGCCATCCTCGTCAACTATTTTAAATTTAAATGGCTCTCGCTTATCCCAAAGATGTCAATTTCTTTGACTTCGTCTATTAAGGCCCTTATCTGACCGAGGACTCTTAATTGGCTACAGAAATTTTAAAGAAAGATTTTCAAAACCCTTGTTTTGACATACAACTTAAATTCCTCAAAGCACTGGACATCTTCAGTATCAATCATTGGATCACTGGTGCTCACAGCACCATTTTCGGGTGGAGAAGTAAAAAACTGTAAGTATGAATAGCATTTCAGTTCATTACTCGCTGTTTCAGGGTCTTCACCATGCCACTTGAAATGTAGAAAATTTTTGCATCCATCATACTTTGATCTTCTCTGATTCGTTCTGATCGTCTTTTTGCAACTGAAACAAAGTTTATTTTGCACTAGCGCCGAACACGTCTCTCTCTCGCCAGCCATTAGAAGCAGCACTGCATTGACTCCACGAGGTTTAGGCCTAAGCAAGAATAGATCTACCTCTTTGTTTACTCATAGAGACGAATTGAATTGTACACCCATAAACGATTCAATTAGCTCTAATTTTCCATAGTCTTCTACCGTTTCAGTGAGAGGAGAAGGCGTGATTAGACTTCGCCCTTTGCAAGCCAGTGGCAGCAACACAAACATAAGTTTCGCCACATTACCGAAAATTATGCTGAACTCCATTTTAACTGCTCGATTTCGATCGTTCTTGCTGCCCCTCCCCCTGCCACTGGTGTCCTCGTTGTCTAACTATGTGGACTTTTCCACGCTTCTATCATATTTGGCCTATTTCAACATCTCCTACATTGTTGGACAACAACAAGCATGATTCCTTTTAGTCTAATCTGTTAAATTTTCATCTTCACTACCAAGACACATGTGTTGCAATATCCCATTCAAAATGGCTAGCAGAGTCGCCCTTCAGTAAAAAAGCAATTATTTTCAACAATCGGATGCAGTAAAGTAACCCCCACTCAAGGGAAGTTTTTAGTTGAGGAACTTGTTTTATGAATTTTCTTCGAAAGTAATAAAAGCTATATTTTTTGTACCAGATTTGATTCTAAAGTTCGTCGCAATAAAGCAATCGGAAAATAGATCAAAATCTAATTAAAACAAATGATTAAAATAAATTGAGAATCAAATGTTAAATCAATTAGAGAAATACCCACCTACCGTTGTTGAAATTAAAAGCGCGAAAATCAATTTCCTTCATAATCAAGAAAATATTTTAGGAAAAAGGAAGGTTTCCACATTTATTTAGGAAAGGTAAACATGATTTATAGCCTGGCAGATAACGCGATTTAAAGCACTAAGAGCCCAAGGGAAGCGAACGGTATCGAGCTGATTTCAAAGCCTTTGTGCGTGTACGAGCTCATTTCATCACGACAGGATACACTTAATTAAGACCCCGTTTATTCGGAACCTAAGACTAATCATTCATTAAGCGTCATTTCTCGTTTCCAAATTAGATTATAAAAAAGAAGTTCTTCCAATTAAAGAAGATTTCATCGTGCCTGGTGAATGTTTCAATGGACCAATGACTGAAATAGACAAGCAGGTTGTGCTAGAAGCAAACCCTTCTTTGGATCAAGCAGCAGTTACACTCGGCGTTAAAAATGAAAAAGTAAGTAATGTTTTATCTAAATCCTATTGCTTTGAAAAGGTAGTAAGCAGGTGTTAGATTACAATATTGATTAATAACTAAAAGGTTGTTAGGATTGATGACTGCATAGCCACCAAAATATCATGCAATGCCGTTACGGCAGCAGCCCAGTCACTTTGTCTTCATAATGAGAGATTTATGAAGATCACCAACGATAAACGGGACTGCTGGAAAGGCAAAACAACTAACAAGTTGTCATACAGCTCATCTTTGTAGAAAAATACGCCCTGATTGTTTAAAATACAACTGTGCTTATGGATTAACGCAAAAGGGCTCATCAGGTTGAAAAAACTTTTATAATGATAAGAATACTAATAATAGTGAAATAATTATAATAATAGCAATCGTCCTAGGTATGACTTTAAACTGCATCCGCTTGTTGAGTTTCGACATGGAATAATGAGGTTACCCTTTACCACAACTACCTCCAGGGCACCCTTGAGCAAGGTGTAGTATCTGTAAGCTCTCCCCGAGACTACAAAATACAGGGTCGGAGTCCGCAAGTTTGTCTCAGAGGTAGGGGGACTCTTCCGCTTTGGTTGGCAGCAAAACCTTTGCGTTATTAGTCTACAGCAAGTACTTTGTATTATTCACTGTAATGTTACTAGAATTAAATGACTTTAAAACTGAGAACAAAATGTTTCGGCTGCTCGCTTGCTATCAAACATGCTAGACTTTTACTACAATCCATTTTTTATGCATCACATTTTGAATCCTGAAAAACCTGTAAAAACGTTAACACCCTTTCTTCTTCAACCATGAATGTGCAAACACGCTGCTAATATTAAACCAGGAAAGTAAGAATTTCGCAACTATTACTTTACTTTGTAATTATTTTGTTGCAAAACTCCAATTTTTCAACTCCTTTCTTTTCAAACCATCTTACCGGAACTTCCAGTGGAAGCTTGGTACGTCAAATCTTCTTTGGAGAATATAGTTCTCCTACTTTGACTGATGCTGATCTGACCTCATGTCAACCTGTCAAAACGAGAAAGACTTTAGAGAAGCGCTAGCTTTTGAGACTGCTACTTCGGTGCAAATCGGTGCAAAATTAGCGATCACATTATTGTATGACAAATTTAATTTGGTTTTATAATATTTTTATATTGTAGAATAACGCGGGCAAGGATCGCAAGCGGGAATTGAATAGGGAGGATATTGAGGCGGTAGAATTTCTCGCTTCTGAGTTCAGTAAAGAATCGCAAAGCTTGAAAGTAGCTGAGCAAAAAGACTTGGCAGATTTCGAAACAGTCGATTCAACGATGCTGGAGGTTGCAGCTGTACAAGGTGTAAGCGATCAGACTTCACTGACAACTCAATGTGGCGAATTTAGTGATGCTGAAACTACACATGAGGTCCTTCCTATTATTTTTGTTTCTTGTAACACTGTGTTCTTATTTCTCTCTATACATCATTGGATGCAGTAATGCATTAACTAATTCTTTTTAAAGCCTCGTTCTACTTCTTCCTTTATTGTAGACAGTTGTTCACAAGTATGATAGTTCTATTCATTAATACTATAAACCAACGTTTATTGATAAAGTGCAAGATTTTAGGCGTATAATGATCGTATTTGGACACATTTTGAGCAATATATGTTTGCGATACATTTTATTTACATTTCGTTCTTAAAGATCGAGGAATTTTTAAACTATGTTAAAACCAACTTAAAGGAATCTCATTATTATTATTATTATATTATTTCGTAATTAATGATCAATCTGATGATGATGTCGTTATTCATGTTAAAGGAGCACGAAATGACTGATTATCATGAGTCGCAATTGACGAGAAAGCGTAGGTCCAAGAGTGATGACCGTGAGTTTAAATGCGGATACTGCGCAAAATCATTCACCATGAGAATAGCCTTGGAGAAACATTTAGTTGTGCATGGTGCAAAGTTACCCTGGCAATGCCCTGAATGTCCGAAAGGTTTCATGAAGTCAAGTGATTACAAAGATCATTGCAATAAAATTCATCATAATTTCCGACCTTTTCCTTGCCATATTTGTGGTAAAACGCTTTCAAACCTGGGAATTTTAAAGAATCACCAAGGTTTGCTCTCATTTCTCTTTCATGTGTTAATTGCTTGTTTTTGTTTATTCATTACTGACATTATTTTGGCGTCAAACGTACAATTTCATCTTTCTCTACTGTAGAAATGTGTACCTTCATGTGACCTAAAATATGCTTATACTATATAGCCTAGCACTGGAAATTTGTCGTTTGGTTTTATTTCAAAGAAATGGGATTGATATGGTAATGTTTCTATAATCAAAATGTATATGCTCTCCTCAACCACATAATCGATTAGTTTTGTTTTTACAAGAATAAAACTGATTTAAAATGTGCCCTGACCTCAACGTAAACCAATCAACAAAAGAAAACAAAAATTAATGAGAATTAAAATGCAAGATATTATTGTTAGAAAGAAAGATGTAGTGACAATTTATCAGAAATAAAACTTTGCTGGTAAAAGACCTGACGGGTAGCAATGGTTGTGCTGTCCTTTTAAGGCTCCCGGGTTTTTCCAAACGTGGAAGAGTACATAATGAGCACTAAGCAATACCATCAAAACGCCCAATTCTTACGATCTTGCTGGCTCCGTTAAGTGAATATGATCTTTAAAAGTTGACTCTGATAGGTTACCCTGGTGGGTTTACTTATCATGGACATGCAATTGATATAGATCTAAGATTCGTTTCGAGTTTTTATATTCTACATAGAGGGATTCTCCATGCGCTGACTGTTACTCGTAATTCGCGTCCAGCAAAAGAATTGTATCTTTTTTTCTCTCTCGAAGAACAGGAAAACTTGTTCAAATGTTTAGATAGCGCAAAAGGGTCACTGAGTGGCTGGTACCAACCAACTACTGTAAAAGGAGGGCTTTCAACGGGGGCACTCGTGCCAACAAAAGCACTAGAGCAATGAGATGCCCGCGCAAACCATTTATTTTTCTTTCGTTGAGAGCGACAAAAAACGAAAAACAAAAGATGATTTAGTGATTAAATACTTTCTGTAAAATAATGATGGACATATGGCACGCTTTGCCGAAAGCTGTTAACGTTTTTGGCATAAAACTATAAAGACACATTCACTTTCACTCATTTGCTGTGCTATGCAACTTTAACAATCGCTCGACGTTTGTCATTCCAAACGAGAAAGACAGGTAGGAAAAAAGAACAACTTCTTAAAATTTGTAAAAGTACAAAAAAGTGTTTTTCATGTTTTTGCCCATTGTTCTCATAGGGAAAATTTTTTTTAATTTCTGCATGGTTAGTGAAATTTCAAAATGTTTCTTTTCTGTTGCATAAGAATGACCATGGAGCATACATTCATGGTATGACATAATTACTTTAAACTATTTTATACCCTGAGATTAAATGGGTTAAATTATTAAAAGAACAAGCGATGCAAAATAATAGTAGACAAGATTTCTGTGAACTTTAAATTTCTCATAATTCTAATATTTCGCCAGGGCATACATTGTTTCTTGACTAAGCTCCGTATCATTTATTTTGTACAATATTGACTTGAAAGTCTGAGTATGCAGTGGCTACTCCCATTTCAACGATGCGCTCAGAGACATAACTTGAGAAGACGAAGGTGGTCGCGTTAGGGCTTATTTTGCCAACAAAACGGGGTAGGTATTCCAACAGTTTTTACAGGGCACACGCGACATTACCTCCTAACACAAAGCCTGAAGCTTTATTTGGAAGGCGGGGGGAAGTGACCACATTTCACAGGGCTGTGCGTATAGAAGGACAAACTCTAACCCCAAAAATGGATCTAGTCAAAATTTTGCAACCAAACATTTTGGTGTCATGCATATATCCTACCCAAAAATATATGCTCGCAATCGTTATGGAGAGATGGGCCAGCATAAATTAGTTCAAATTATTAGGCTGCTTTGTGCAATTACACCAAAGAAGAATATCTTTGATTTATCATAAGAATCGAATCCAAAATAATGGCAGGGCTGAAAATTTGTTAGCCAAAACATGAAAAGTTATGACTGAAAGCTTTACATTCAAAAACGGATATCAGGCAAAAATTCAGTTCCCCGAGATTCCCTTGCTTTTTGTCCCTTCAGCTCTCTTCGGTCAACGGACACAAGGGGCCTCATTTTGCAGTTTTACCCCTAGGCCTCGAAATCCTCTCGGCGGCCCTCCAGTTAGGGCTTTTGTTTGGTAACAGCGGTCATCAAGAAAATCTGAATGTTGTTAGGTTTAGTACATAATTGTTTCGTTTATTCTTGAAAATGTCATTTTTTATAAAGCAGTACAAAGCCCAAGTTCCATTCCCATGAATAATGATGAAAATAGGACATTGATTGTATTTTCGTAGGATAATTCTCAGTTTTTTGGTCCCTGTACAACAAATCTGCCTTTGAACCTTCTTTTTGCGAGCAGAGCAGCTTCAATATGGAGTCTTTTAATACCCAGCTGTCGTTTATTTGTTGTGATCGACTCTTTCTGAAACTTTTCCCGCAATGTAGAAGTGTGCGCTCCTTTGTGTACAATCATCGCTTCTGTCTTTTCAATGTTGACCCGAAAACCGTATTTTTGCTATCATCAAGATACGGAAATTTCAGAATGAATGGCCTTTTTTGTTAATTTTGATTTTACCCGTCTCAGGTTGAATAACTCACCACCAAAACTATGCAAATAGCCATATCGATGTTTCCATAGGCAAGGCATAGTACCATTGCAGGGACCAGCTGTGAAATTATATACAAAATAGCGCATAGAAATCATTCCTGGCTCAACTTGTATTTTATGTGTTTCAATGTTTTTAATGCTAAACAGATTCTGTCATTGATTTATACAGGACTGCATACCGGTGAACGCCCATTCAAATGCAGTGCACCAGGCTGCAACAAAGCTTTCCTTACGAAAACAAATTTAGAGGACCACTTACGAAAGCACGTTAACGCTAGGGAATTTCAATGTGAAACTTGCCATAAGAGATTCAACTTAAAAGGTGACCTTCGGCAACATGAAAAAGTGCACAAGCAAGAAAAGCCGTTTGAGTGTGAATTTTGCAAAATGACATTTCCAAGGGGACCATCGTTGTGGCGACACCGTCGAACTCACACGGGGGAAAAACCTTACGCCTGTGATATTTGTGGGAAACGCTTTGCAAGAATGGAGAACTGCCAGGTTTGCATATTTCTATGATATACATTTTTCAGTTTCTAGCTAGGGAAACTATGATTTTTTAATTGTTTTTGAACGATGATATAGATGTATTCATTTCGATTGAAGCAACTATGCGTTCATGTATATTACTTAGGTAATAAGCTGTGTGTATAATCTAGCATAATGAATATACTTACAGCGTACTATAGCTTTCTTTCCATTTTTTCTTGCAAGTTTTAATTATTGAAATGAGTAAAATCATATAAGATTTAGGAAGCTTTGGGTTGCTTAATGTTAGTGGGGTTACTTAATGCTAGCCTGTGATTAGTGAGTAGTTTTATTTGTGTAAAGAAGTTTGATGTGGTTATGCATATTGTTAGGCGTGAGAGTAAGGGCCTGCTTGGGATGCCATTAAAAAGCATGAGGCCATCCAAATTTCCATTTTGTGTCCATTTGCTCAGCCTGCAAATGTTGAGCAGTAAAGATGAGAAGTACTAGTAGGCTTTTTTTACCTGTTGACAAATGTAATTTAATCGTTGAAAAAGGAACATCGCCGCATTCATACTGGAGAACGGCCGTTGGTTTGCAAAGTGTGTGGAAAGTCATTCCGTGATTCTGGCAACTTTAGCAATCACAAGAAGATTCATGAAGATGGCTACGTGCCCAGGAAAAAAAGACCGATCAATCAAAAGAAATCAAAGGAAACGTTCCATAGTATAGCTTACACGTCTACTTGCAGTGATGTAGCAGAAAAAGCGGACAATAATGGTAAGAGATATTGAATGGTGTTTGGCTCAAGTTCAAAGAGCCGAAACGTCTCTTGTGCAGTGGTTGTGTTTTGTGTGGCGGGAGTGCGAACTTTTTCTCAGTTGACGCCCATTTTTCATTTATTATGCTATATTCTTTTGTGCTTTATTTCAGCCATTTAATTGTATTTTATTCATTGTAGCAATCAGTAAAACCTCCTCCACTGCGTTTTATTTCCAACGAGCTTCAAAAATTTTATAATTAGCAACAAAATTGTACCACATATTTTAAAAACCACCTAATTTACTTTTTCCTAAATACATGAAAGAGCAGAGGAAACTTATTAATGGTTTTTAATTCTTAAGTAATGTGCCATATTTATTTTATATTCATCCTTTCTACAGTTTTACATTAATTAGGCGTAGTGACCATGGAACATCAATTTAAAGTGACATTTTATTTTTCAGTGGATACATCATCAACTGAAGCAGATGTTACCTCACAAGAAGTAGCTTTCATTGTTGCTCCGATGCATGTAGATGATTCAACTGCTGAGATTTCTTTATCAGCTGCAGCAACAACATCCGAATCTTCTTACGTTCAGGTAAGCGTTTATTACCAACTAGACAAGGCTAGAAAAGATGACATGATCGCTTGGTTCGACTAACTTTGCGATACAGACTTTGGGAGACACTGTCCATTTTCAAGGATTGACCTCTCGTTTAAAAGACATTAAACATATTTTTCAACCCGAATGAGAAATAAACATGGATGAGTAGGTAACTAAAAACACTGCTTAATGTAAGCTAAATGGGCAAGTCTCTGTTTAATTTAGTTTGCATAACAAATAAATAGAAAAAGCAACTCCTTCATATAATGTCTATACTTCGCACATAAATATTTATCCACCTATATCTGTTCCAAATCTGCAAACTATAGAGATACTAGATACTAGCATGCATACACATTGCAGTGAAGTGGCCACAGCAGAATCTCATATTCAAGTTTGGAAGGATCGCTCGCTAAATGAAATAGAGTTGAATTGTGTGGAGTGGCAGATCCTGTTTTATGGATATTGTTTATTTTTAAACACTGGTGGAAAGGAATGGTTCCTTTTGAAATACAGCTTTCTTAATGCATTTAGTTTGGCCCAATGTTTGGTCCTTGACAGATACACTTCAGGCTAGCATTCACTCATAAACCCCTTCAAGGGAGTTTATTTTCAGAAACAAGGGATTTTTGTCAAGAGATTGTGACAAGTCATATACATATATTAAAAATATATATATATCAGAGATTAATTTGCAGCCAGAGTGTCATTTTCTTATTTCTTATTTGTAGCTCATGAATTGAGAACTTGGTTGAATTGTCAAAGTCAGGAATTTTTCGTACAATAGTTTTTAAAAAACTCAGACTTGAAATAGTGTGACAAAAATCAACCCGACAACAGATCAAGGTTTAAAGAAAACAGTTAACCAATATTGCAGTGCAGTGCTCCATTAATATCGGAAACTCAATCTGTCTCCAACGACAGTTTTCATAAAAAAAACTCCCTTGAATGCGTTTTACTAATTTTCATAAACAAACTTTATAACCTAACTTGATCACTGCTCACGCAAATTCACTCTAATGTACGTTCAAACGGAAACCATTTTGGTTGTGTGGTCCTTATGACAAGCTTGGTAGTGTTTACGGTAAATTATTGTATAGTTCCTCCTTTACGATCAAGCCCAAATTAAAAGAAGTCCCCATGAAAAAATATCAAAAATAAATATGTCTAAGGAGGTTTGATTGGAGATTCACATAATGGAAATGCTTCATTTTGTACCGCCTAAGAAATGCCCTGGTTGGTATGATTTCTGTGGTTGAAAGCTTAGCACTTACTGTGGATTGTATTTTTGTAGGTCGGCAACTTTTTGTTGACCATGGAAATGGAAGCTGCGTTCAAACATTTATTGCAGCAGCATGGTGGGAATAATGAGTTTGTCACATTAGCTATGACCAGCGGCAAAGGTCTTGAACTGGTATCAGACCCGTCACAGGTTGGAGCCATAATGCAAGCTGCGGCATTAGAAGCTCAGGGATGCGTTAAAGAGGAGGGTCATGGAACATCGGAAGAAAGCTGCACTGTAGCGGACATCGACACTGAGACAGATACCAACCCAGAACAATTCTCAGTAGTTTCCTCTGATACTGAAATTACCGTTCGAATGTCTGAAACTTAAAGAGAGGTATATCATAATTTAATGATTGATCTAAGCTGTCATAGTCAGTTCCTTTATGGTAGTGTAAATTCTGCGGACAATAGTGTTCAATATCAAGCAGCCCGATTAAATAACATTAGAACAAATGAAATATTAATACCCATCGAGAATAAACAAAACAATGGTAAAACATGTTTTGCTATTTCTATCACATTACCTTGGAAATTATAATGGATCAAAGTTACTGTAAATTGAGCGAACTTTTTTTTGCAACTAGAGCGATCGCGTGGAGGATATGAGTATGCTTTAATCTCGCACTATGGTGTACCTCTGCGGCTCAACTATGACTAGGGGGCTGAGTTTGAAAACACGCTTTCTTGTAACAGGTTTTCAAATTCGAATTCACGTTTAACGAGCTATCTACGCGGACACTAAGATATTTGTATTTAATTGAGTTGTTGATGAAAGTTTCATGTGACATTGTTGATGAAAGTTTCATGTGACATGCGGCAGGGAGAAGTAGAACCTTTCATACGACGGATGATAGATGTGATAGTGTGATAAGAAGGGGGCTCTGTGGAAAACGCATGAATGGGTTCTTTCAAAGTGGGTATCCATGAGGCACTGGTGAATCGTTTTTTAGGGGTTAGAGCAGAGAACGTTTTTAGAAAATATTCTGCAAATTGTGTAACCGAGAATGACGGAAAGCAAGTCGATTTCGTTTGACATAAATCCAGAAATGATTTGAAATATAATGATCGTGGTTTGAGGAAGCAGATAACCAGTAACATGTCAAAAACGTTTTTGAGAATCGATTTTAATATTTTACATTAAAAACTATCTGTCATCTGTGCTGAACTGATTCTCAAATTGCCTCCCATGTATCTCAATGTTTTTTGCCAAAAAAAAACATTCAAAACAGGGAGGTTTAATAATTTCTCCATAGCAACGCCTTAGCAACGAATTTTGCCGTTTTTCCCTACCCCCAAAATGTTTTAAACAATGCCGGAGAGACTCCCTCATGGCCAGTATGACTCACAAGCATAGCCTCTTAGCCATTAAATCTCCAAAGAGAGGCTATTGTAGTTCAAATTTTGCCCCACGCTCGAAACACAGCTACATCAATTGATCGCCGTATTTCTTTCTCAAACTTCTTGATACGATTGCAATGGGGAACAAGAAAGCTTACAGAAAATTGAGATCCAGGAAAAGAAAGTTCTATGGAAACCAGTTCAGCACAACGCCTGAAGAAAGTTCTGAATCGACGGAAGGAGAAGAAGCAGAGACACCGTTGGCTAGGCCTAGGCGTATACAGGAAAACAATGGTGTTGAAGAGCAATCAACCTCAGCCAAAAAACTCAAGCTATCTGACTCGTTTGTCAAGTCACCTCACCCGACAAATGATGAGGAAAATGATGGGTTTGTCATCATTAGCATGGCATTCTTGCGAGAAATTGCTTCCTTTGGTGTCTGCCCAAATTGCAAGGCCTCTAGCACAATCAAGAACATGTTGGAGAGAAAGATGGGGTTTTAATACCTCATGATGTTGTTTTGTCAGGAATGTAATTGGAAGGAAGAGAAAAGGACATCAAAAACCCTCATAAGTTCGACTCCAGGCCAAAAGTCATATGAAGTCAATGTCAGGATGATAATGGGTTTCAGGGAGTTTGGTCAGGGCCTGGCATCTATGAACACACTTTGTCGTGTTGTTAGCATGCCACCACCAATGTCAAAGCCTGCATATAATAAAGCTGTGAAACTTCTACAACCCTGTTACACTGATGTGGCTGTTTCCAGCATGAAAAAGGCTGCAGCAGATACCAAATCTTTGCTCGACCAAAGCAATGAAGAAGTTCTAGTCAATTGTAGTATTTCAAAGCATAGCCGCCAAATGTTTGATGGTTAAGAGCTCTGATCAGGTGTATTTTCTCCAAACCTAATTGACCAATCAGCATGCAATATTCTGCCAACAAATGCACGCCACAGCTAGATTTGGCCCATTTTGGATGTTTTTGAGTGTTTTTACTACCCTTCCTAAAAAAAGGATTGCACGCCAGACGAATTGGATTTTGACGGTGATTTTTTGTCCAAGTCTTCCTTATACATTTCCATTTAACCTAAATTGGCGCCACCATGTGATCTCAAAAGGGAAGATGATGATTGAATTTCTCAACCATGATGATGCATGGAAAGCATAAGGGCAAACCAATTGGGACAACAACCGCCAAAAAAAACTCATCTTTCTAAACGAAGAAAGATGCTGAAAATTATTTGGCAACTTTGAAGTGTATTCTCTTCTTGTGAGGCATTTTATCAAACAGTCTGTGCAGACTAATCCATGTTTTTGTTTTTTTTGCGAGAATGCTTTTAGGAAGACATTTGCTGAACCTAGCTTATCCTTTAAATTCAGCAAAACCGGTGAAGAACTGTTCCATTCATGATGAAAATTACTTGAACATAACTTCATTCTTCCTCTAGGCATTTTGAGTTGTTTTGAAAAAAAGTCAACTATTTCGTACATTGTGCGAGAACGCCTACCCTAAGATTTTCCCGCCGTTTTTGAATTATCAGTAGTCTCCAGTCCTAAACCGCGCGCATTTATTCATCAGTTTCTGCCAGCAACAAGATTAAACGGTAATAACCGCAGAATGAAAGTAGGACTTTTGCAATGACTAATTGAACGAATTGATTGATTTACTCTGAGATGAAGAATCTAGAATTATGATCAGCAAAGAACATGACTTAAAGATATTGGCAAAAGTTCAACCATCACAAAATGTGTGACTTAATGAAATGTCACATCAACTAGCTGCGTGGTATGCAAATTCCATTGGAAAAAATTCTGTGAGCATCGTGGATCAAGGTAAATAAAGTGATTTTAAAGCGATAAGGAGCCTGTTAGCCATAATTTCAGGACTAGGCTCTTAAGTAACATTACTTATTACAGAATTCTGATTCAGCTATTTTCTAAACGTTTAGGCTGGCCATACGTTGTTCCCTTTTGAGATCGCACGGTGGCGCCTATATAGGTTAAATGGCAACGTATAAGGAAGACTTGGACAAAAAAACACCGTCAAAATCCAATTCGTTGGGCGTGGAATCCTTTTTTTAGGAAGGGTAGTAAAAACACTCAAAAACATCGAAAATGGGCCTATATCTAGCTGTGGCGTGCATTTGTTGGCAGAATATTACATGCTGATTGGTCAATTAGGTTAGGAGAAAATACACCTGATCAGAGCTTTTAACCAATCAAACATTTGGCGGCTATGCTGTATTTCAATAGATGGAACATGGCAGAGACGTGGGCATGCACCTCTACATGGTATTGTTACAGCAATCGCAAAAGAATCAGGAAAATTTGTTGATTACCAAGTGCAATCAAAGATTTGCAAAGCATGTGAGAAATGGAAACAGTTAAAAGGGACAGAAAAATACAATGTTTGGAAAGCAGCTCATAAATGCCCAATTAATTGCAAGGGGTCTTCAGAGGCAATGGAATCAGCTGGAGCTGTTGAGATATTCAAAAGATCACTTCCTTTTCTGAATCTTAGGTTTACTGGATATATTGGTGATGGAGATAGCAATTCATATGCAAGTGTGGTTGCAAGTGCCCCTTATGATGGTTTTGATATCAGAAAACTGGAATGCGTTGGGCATGTCCAGAAGAGAATGGGCACAATCCTCAGAAATTTGCGAAAATCTTTCTCAGGTCAGTACTTGCAAGATGGAAAAAGAATTTTTGGCAGAGGAAGACTTACAGATAACGTCATCAACACAATACAGATTTATTATGGATTGGCAATCAGGCAAAATGCTGGCCAAATTTTTGCAACGAAGAAAGCTGTTGGTGCTGTTTTGCACCATGTTTCAGAAAATGAAAGTAATGAAGAACGTCATAAGTTTTATCCCAGGTCTGCAGACAGCTGGTGTAAATTCCAGGCAGACAAAATAACTGGGAAAAACACTTACAAAGAAAAAATATCTCTGCCAAAAGCAATAAAAGAAGTAATAACACCAATATTTAAAGACCTTAGTAGTGATAGTTTATTGGAGCGATGCTTGCATGGACAAACACAAAACTCTAATGAGGCGTTGAATAAGCACCTATGGCAGAGATGCTCAAAGACAATGTTTTCAGCAAGAAACATTGTTGAGCTAGCGACTGCATCTGCAGTTCTATATTACAATGATGGAAGCAGAGGTTTAAATCTTGTTCTTGCTAAGCTTGGGTTTGCTGCAGGTAAATTCACCAATCAAATGGCCGCTGCTGCTGATGCTGCGCGATTGAAAAATATGGAGAGAAAGTCTCTAAAAGATATCAAAAAGAGAAGAAAGAAATTAAGCGGGATTAGAAAAGGATACCGGGACACTGAGAAGGAAACTGAAGGCAATGTATATAATTCTGGTGCCCACTAGATTAGTAGGACCTTTGATTTGACCCTGGTTTTATGTTTAAAGTGGATTTTCTCAAATTGAAAAAAACGCATCTTTTGGTAGCTTCTAACAAGGATTGCATCAGAACCATTGTAGGTATAAGCTTGTAAATTGACATTCTTTTACACTAAGGCCTTATGAAGGGGCTGAAGCGGATACATTTTGCCTAGTTGTCCCTGTGCAGTCATACCAAGAGTTCTTATTAAACGCAAGCTTTGTAAAATTTTCCGCCTTTATGATTTTTCAATTTTTCACCAAAATAATACATTTTGTTTATATTTTTTTGGTTCCGCTCTTGGAACATGCCATTTTGCTCAAAACTGCAAAGTTTCATAGCTATGTAGGCTGTGGTTGATATATTTTCCTTGTTAGAAACCAAACCATATTTTCAAACAATCGCGATCATTCAAGTGTAACTAATCAATTGTTTTATATAATTTTTATGAAAAAGCCTATCTTGAGTAATAAGCTTTGAAATTAGAAGCAAGTGAAATGATTAATCCTTGCAATAAAAATTTTGCTCCTAATGGTTATCTGCTACCTTGAGTTGTCAGAAGTATTTTTCGAGGACCCGGTATTTTAATCTTTTTCTGATATACTTAATTTCAGGGATAGTTGAATAACTGGATTTAAGTGCCTTTTTCATTATGTTTACGTTTGATTCCTTGTATTTTTCTACGAAGTCTTTGTTTACTCTTTCGATATTTCCGCAAAAGTTTTGAAAGTAATCGTAAATTGTTTCATTCATATATTTTATGAATTCGTCGGTTGGTGTAACATTGAGTTAAAAAAAAATTGAAAAGACGGAATGGAATTACTTATTTGCTGAAAGCAATTCCTCATCATACCTAGGCAAGCGAATTCCCGGTTTGATTTGAAAATAATCTTCAGCAGGCACTTCGTGGTGACTTTTTGTACCAAGGTGTTACTCCTCATCATAATCAAGCAACTGCTTAGCCTGCGGATTAGGAAGTAAAGAGAAGTTAGGAAACTGTGTGTAAAGCTATCAGGCAAAGACGTCAATGTCAGGGTAAAAGCTCAACTTTTGTAATGCTCTATAAAGTAATTTGGGATTCATCATCCATTCTGCCTCAAATTAGTACAATGTCACGATTCCCAATCAGCAATGACATTATCGGTTCCAAGCGTATGGTAAGCATTAAGAAGATATTTTGTTCCTGACAGATATCCCAACGCTCCATCACTATGCAATTACATGTGCTATTACGGGCAGCGCTTTTTCAATTGATAATTCAAAACACCACACTGTTCTCTAGCATTAGACTTACTTTATTTCACCATAACGTTTTGAAGTCAGAGAAATTGTCATTGTAACATAAATTAGGACAGATCCTATAACTGTAATTTCCTGCTGGGGTATTAATTCTGATTTTTTGGGATGTTCAACGAAAACCAAGGGAATCAAAAAGGTTCAAAGCGGTTTTTACAGTGTCAATGCATTCTGAATAGGTTTCTTTCTCCTAATAGATACCATCAATATAACTTGAAATAAATTTACCTCGGTTACGCAAAAGAGCCTTCAACAGTTTTGTGAAATTTTTTGGACAGGATACAACACCACTAGGAAATGCTATGCATTGCTATAACTTACGAACAGAGTGAAAGCGCAAATATTTGCGATAAGCTGATTGAATAGGAGAACTTTAATAGGCAGCTTTTAAATCATTAAGCCAACCAGCAATTAGGGACAATCATACATGTGACAGTGGGAATAGAATCTGTTTGAAATGATGGTAAACAACATAAGAATTTAACGACTTGGGTATTAGAATTAATCTAACCTAATTATCTTGCTTTGAAACAATAAAAATAGGCGAAATACATTCTTTGTCACCATGTTCACATTTTTGCAATACACGAGTAACCGCTTGGCAAGCAGCGAAAGCAATGCTATCGTTAGAAATGTGATTATTTGGGCAGATATTGCTGGCAGGAGGCTATCATTAAAATCAATGATATCTCCCAAAACCATCTGATGTTATATGTTTCGATTCACAAAAATGATATCGTATTTGACAAGTGCAGAAATTTTTAACCTCATTATTCAAAAAAGTGCACAGTTGTGAAGGAGCAGAGGGATAAAATAAATTCACAGTGTTTACTTTGTCTTATTGTTCCATGGTGTGCGTTTGGGTTGTTGTTCTGAGGGAAGCTGGCCTTGCGTTCGCCTCGGAGGTTAAATTTTGTAGCAGAGATTGGTGAAAAAGCATGATAATACAATCCCTCTCGGGGTTTCTTAGGGAACTTAAGGACAAATTTTCCAATGGTTTTTACGTCCTGTATGTTTTTAGAAATTTCCTTCCCATAGAAAAAGTCGTTTGGTTTTGCAGAGCGATTACAGGCAAATTTCAACTCATTACTGAGGTAAGGACAGAGTACATTATTGCGATGGTACAAGCAAAGTTAGCCCAATTTGGAAACGATGTCCATATAGTGTGACGTGTTTGTCTTGTAATCCAAAAGCCGAGAAGTGTCTTGCACCAAAAGTAACTCATTCAACTGATTTTTGGAAATCAAATTTCAGCATTAACCCCTCGAAAACTCTTCTAACGACTACTTAGGAGATATGCATTGTTTAAGGTCTCTTGTGGTCCATCGTTTCCTGTGGCTCATTCTCTATGTTATGTGTTAAAGCTAACTTTTACTTCTTTAATCTTTTCAATGAAGTGTATTTTTGTCTATTTTATGTTTTGTCATATTCAATTCCCCTTGATTGTTTTGGTGGTTGCTTTGCATCGTATTGCCCCTTAGGATCAGCGAGAAGATTTCAGCACCATGATGCCGGTTGAAGTCCATGCGGGTCTTTCCATGTATCCATGCGAAAATCGTCCTCACTTACGAAAGATATCGCACTATTTTCAGTTCTTTTCCTAATCCTCAATTTATTTCAGTTTTGTTATTGTTTCATCGCAGTTTCAATCCTTGCATTGCCATTTAGGCTAACAATACAGTTTCTCGCAGTACATTTTGTATCGCCACACTGTGGCGGCCACAGTCAGGTTTTTTGCTCTTATTCGCCCGCGTGTATCACTTTGCGAAGTCATTTTTTTTACACGACTATAGAACTTTTCAAGCGAATCGCTATCGGTATTATTGCTCTTGTTCGGTATAAGCACATTGCTGTGAGGCACTTTCTATTCCTTTAAGCTTATTTTTACATTGGGTGTAAAACATGCTTTACACTTCATACTCAATGGTTAGTTTTTAGGACACTTTTGCTGAGTGGTGATGTAGAAATAAACACAGGTCCTGATACACTTGATTTTTGTACTGGGAATCTAATTAGTATCCCAACGCATGATTTTTCACGAGTCTCTCTGATAGAGGCCTACAACTCGGTGTTTAATTATGACCTAATTGACATTGTTGAAACCCACCTTGATAGCACCATCGATAAAGATGAATTGGCATTAGAAGGTAATACTTTTATCAATCAAAATCTCAAAAGGGTGGTGTTAGTATATATATATCAAAGATTCCCTTCCATCAAAAATCATCCTGACGTAGTGACTTTTCCTGAATGTATTTTGTATGACATTCAATTAAACAGGAAAAAGTATTTCTTTGCTGTAATCTACAGAAGTCCAAGTCAGGGACCTGAGGAGTTTGATAACTTTACAACAAACTTTGAATTGATATTATCTAAAAAGCATGCTTAAAATCCTTTCTGTGTGATTTCAATTGTAGATCAACTCAGTGGGGAGAAAATGATATCGGAAATCACGAGGGAAACCTATATGAGCCACTAACATTCAGCAATGGTCTTCATCATTTGATATAAGAAGCAACCCACTTGATAGGTGATTCCAAATCTTGTATTGATTTTATATTTACTGATCAACCCAACCTCATCATCATCGAGTTTAGTGTTCATCCGTCACTACAAGAGCAGTGCCACCATCAAATAGTTTACGGTCAATTATCTGTTTCAATTATAATGCTCCCTCCATACACTCGTAAAATTTGGCATTAAGATAAGGCAGACTTTATAGCCGTCAGGAATAGCATTGAAATGTTTGCTTGGCACGAGTATTTTCATAACATGACTTGTTTAGGACAAGATAAAACTACCCAAAAAATCCTTTTTAATTTTTATTCTAATTTCATTCCCAATAAAGTTAAAACAGTTGCGCCTCGTCAAGCACCCTGGATAACGCAAGCTGTCAAGAACTTTCTCAAAAAAAAATCGTGCATATGATAGCTTCGTGAGGAGTGGTCGGCAAGAGGACAAGCTTGGAAAAATACAAAAGACTATATCTGAAGGAGCGAGATTGAATTACTTCCTTAAGGCAGGCAAAACTTTGGCAAAACCTTCGACCAGTAGCAAAAATTACTGGAAATTAATAAGCATTGTTCTAAACAATGCTAAGAATCCCATTATACCACCTCTTTTAGAAAAAGGTTTGTTTGTAACAGATTTTTCCGAAAAGGCTGAGATCTTTAATGACTATTTTATATTTCAGTGCACGATCATTGAGACAAGTAGTGAAATTCCAAAAGGTACTCCAGTAACTACACCGCTGATTAGTGATTTTTCCATCTCCGATAAAAAGATACTTAATATCATAAGATCACTTAATCCTAATAAAGCACATGGCTAGGATGAGATATCTGTGGGGAATGTAAAGTTAATCGATGTTGCACTGGTTCCCCCACTTGAAGCGATTTTCACAAATTGTTTGAGGAGTGGTTTATTTCCTGTTGTATGGAAATATGCAAATGTAGTTCCGGTCAATAAGAAAAATTAGAAAAATCTGAAGGGGAATTACCGTCTTTTACCGATCTTTGGGAAAATACTTGAAAAACTCATATATAACTCTCTATACTCGCATCTTGTATCAAATGAACTGCTTAACCACAATCAATCAGGTTTTCGTCCAGGAGACTCAACAGTCAACCAGTTACTCTCAGTAACACACACCTTATTTAAAGCTTTTGACTGTAGTCCTCCTCTCGATGTTCGTACTGCGTATTTAGACATTTCTTAAGCATTTAATAGGGTGTGGCACGATGGTATAATCTACAAACTAAAACGATGTGATGTCTCGGGACAACTTCTCTCTTTCATCCAAAGCTTTCTCAAGAATCGAAAGCAGAGGACTGTACTAGATGAAAAGCGTTCTAACTGGGGAGATATTTAGGCAGGGGTGCCACAGGGCTCAATTCTGGGAGCTTTGTTTCTCCTTGTGTACAAAAATGATATGGCCGTAGACTTAAAATGTAATGTTAAGTTATTCGCCGATGATACATCGCTGTTCACAGTGGTTGAAGATCCAAATACAGCAGCCAACGATTTTAACCATGACTTGGATTCGATAGGTCAGTGGGCTCACGCTTAGAGAATGCCTTTTAATCCTGAATCGCAAAAAAAAGCTGTAGAGTTAGCATTTTCAAAGAAGAAAATTGAAATTGATCATCCAGTGATCCGTTTTAATGACATACCTGTGAAGAAAGTAGATGAACATAAGCATTTAGGGATGATCTTGGACTCAAAGCTATCTTTTTCATCTTCTATAAAATCAGCCATCTCTAAATCAAGAAAGGGCATTGGTTTGTCGAGATACCTCTCCAATTATCTGCCCAGGCATACTCTAAATGAACTGTATAAGCTCTATGTTCGACCCCACCTGGATTATGATGATGTTATTTACCATATACTTGCTAAATTTGTGAAATCAGTCAAAATATCATTCAACCAAATCTAATGGAAAAGCTAGAGTCTGTTCAGTGCTCTGCTGCCTTGGCTGTAGCAGGAACATGGAGGGGGACATCTCGAGAGAAGTTATACACAGACCTTGGTTGAAAGTCATTAAGTTCCCGAAGATGGAGTTGACGCCTTACTTTGTTCTACAAGTTTATAAACAATCTTACACCTGAGTACTCGGTGGATCCGATTCCCCCTTTCCATCAGTCGCAGTATTTTCTTCGTGATCAGGATGCCATTGGGCGATTAAATGCAAGGGCAGAAAAATTCAAGGCTAGCTTCTATCCAAACTGTTTATCCGAGTGGAAGAAGCTTGAGCCTGAACTGAGACTTGCAACTTCTTTTGCTGTTTTTAAAAAGAGGCTTTTGTCAAAAATCCGCCCCCCTGCAATATCTGTGTTTGAAATTCACGACCCAAAAGGATTATCCTATCTTACTCAACTCAGGGTTGGTCTCAGCAAATTGAATCTCCATAAATTCAATCATAGGTTTAGGGACACCATAAACCAAATGCCCCAACAAGCGATGGCATCGAGGATACGGAACATTTCTTGTTGCTCTGCCCTTCTTTTGATGCTCATCGTAGAAATATTTTCGCTTGAATTGCTGAATTAATCCAACCATCTATAAAATTTAACGATCATTCAAATGATTCTTTGACGCAGCTGTTATTATATGGCGATCAAGACCTTTCTAATGATTTGAAGAAAAATATTCTCGAATTAACTTTGCGTTTCATCAACGAAACTGGTCGTTTTGATTAAGATCTTTCTCAACGTCATTTACAAGTAACCACCAAACTTTTTAAAGTAAATGTTCCATCCATTCTCATGAGATTCAGTTTCACAATGAATGTCAGGCATTTAACCATCTTTCATTTTCATGAGCGAGTTGCGCTCCTCATTCGTATTTAGTTCCCTTAAACCCGGACCAGACATTTATTGTCAGACAGAATCTCACATAGTATCCACTTGTTGTTGAATCGTGTGTAGTGTTGTTTGTTTGTGAATTTAATGCTTGCGTGTCTGTCAGCATTGGTGGTTTTAGCAGGTACGCAAGGAGGTACCCCGCACATAGGCTGAGTTGGAGACGTTTCTGATGAAACAAAGGGTCGTTGAAGTGTAAATGCCTATATGCATTCGGCATTATACCTAGTATTTGGAAGAAATCCAAGATTGCCAATCAACATTGCTCTTAACATCAATTTACAAACAGTATCATCTAATAAGCATACAGAATACGCTGCATAATTCCAAACAGCAATGGAACAAGCCTATAAAGCCGCAAGTGAAAAAGCATATAGCAAACAATCGCAGGGAAAGAAACGGGGATATAACGGTTTAATTAATTTTCTAGGAAAGTATCTACACATGAATGTACATGGTTTACTAAAATAGCTTGATAAAAAGCTGATGATTCTGATCTTAAGATAAACGAGCATGTTTTAGTTTGCAACTTTTGAGAGTGGTCCAGGCAAAATTCATGCACGTTGGGAAGATAAAACCCATATTGAAGTTGCCTCTGAAACTGGTCAAGGCCAGACCTGCTACTTTTGGCTTTAACAAGGAATACAACCCTAAACACAGAATCCAAACGTTGAAATGCAAGTTAAAAACAGTCCAAACACAAAACAAGCCGAAAACTCCGTAGAAGGCATGTTGATTCAATGGAAGAGGTATATGAGGAGGACAGCTCCGATGAAGAATGTACAATCATCGTCTACCCATTACCAACAATGAAGGACTGTGGAGCTTGCACCTTGAAGCATACCAGCAAACAGCTATCTGACTTACGTGCTCACCAAAATACCTCTTTTTGGGTAGAGCCAACGCTATTCGACCAGGAACACAATATAGTAGAATATTCAATAGAAAATTTAATAGACCACCTAGGCCACAAAACTGAAACTCGTGTGCTAGCAGTTCTAGAGATGTAGAAAAGGCAATCGCTGTCGCCCATTCTACCTTTTTGATGAGTTTGTAATTTCTTTTTTGGTTGTTTTCTTGCTGAAAACTCGAATTTATTTTCAAGCTACGAGCGGCCTAAACAGCTAGCGCCTTCGCAGCAACGGCTCAAAATAAGCAAGAAGCAATGAGCGCTCGGGACGAAATAGACAAGCAGGGACGAAATAGACAAGTCTTTCTATTACTCAAAGAAATTATCTGCAGTTAAGATGAAATTATCATAATATGAAACACCGTCGTCTATATTACATAACTTTGTTATTTTGACGTATTTTACTCCGTGCTATTGTCTTATTGCTCTTGGGACGAAATAGACAAGCCGGGACAAAATAGACAAGTCGGGTCGAGATAAACAAGCAGGGACGGAATAGACAAGTCTTCTTATAACTCTTCAAAATGATAAAAAACCGAAACAAATCAGCCAGAATATAAATCACCCTCTCCAATTCTATCTTTTTCGATATTTTTATAATGCTTAACTTGTTGTTTTCATGCTTTTTTCTTGAATTCATTCCAACTTTTATTGGTAGCGCTCGGGACGAAATAGACAAGCCGGGACGAAATAGACAAGCAGGGACGAAATAGACAAGGATTCTTATAACTCAAAGAAATGAACTGTTATTGAAACAAAACTATCAGAATATGAATTGCCATCTTCACTTCTATCGGAAAAGAATTTTTTTTAATTTTTTTATTTCTCTTTTACTTGTTAAATTTTTGAAATTATCCCCGCTGAGTTGACAGCGCTAGGGACGAAATAGACAAGCCGGGACGAAATGGACAAGGATTTTTATGACACATAGAAATGGCCAGAAATCGAAACGAATCTACCATAATATGAATCGCTGTTAAATAGACTACCTTTTTGGTGACTTTGTAAATTTTTTTTTGGTCCTTTTCTTGCTTAAAATTTGAATTTATTTACAAACTACGAGCGGCCTAAACAGTTAGCTCCTTCGCAGCTACAGGCCAACATAAGCAAGAAGCAATGAGCGCTCGGGACGAAATAGACAAGCAGGGACGAAATAGACAAGTCTTTTTATTACTCAAAGAAATGATCTGCAATTGAGACAAAATAATTTGAATATGAAACACCGTCGTCAATATTCCCTAAATTTGTTTTTTTTTCGCGTTTTTTAACCATGTGCTGGGGGCTTCCTGCCTTCGGCACGAATTAGACATGCAGGAACGAAATAGACCAGCTGGGACGAATTAGACAAGTCTTCTTATAACTCATAGAAATGATCAGAAATTGAAACAAAACAGCCAGAACATAAATCACCGCCTCAAGTTCTATCTGTTACGTTATTTTTATAATGTTTAACTTCTTTTTTCTTGCTTATTTCTTGAATGCATTTCAACTTTCTTGGTAGCGTTCGGGACGAAATAGACAAGCCGGGACGAAATAGACAAGGATTCCCATAACTCCGGGAAATAATCTCGTATCCACCCAAAATTGCCAGAATATGAAACACCAGCTTCAACTCTATCTTTTGAGATAGTTTTAAAATTGTTAATTCGCCTCTCTCTTGTATTAAGCTTTAATTTTTTTTTCAAACATGCAGTGCCTTCTCTGCTACGGCCAAAAGTGGCAATAGAATATATTGATATTATTTTTTTGATTTTGCAGATAAATCATTCCTGCAAATACCAAAAGATACAAAAAAAAATTTACAAAGTCACCAAAAAGGTAGTCTATTTAACAGCGATTCATATTATGTTAGATTCGTTTCGATTTCTGGCCATTTCTATGTGTCATAAAAATCCTTGTCCATTTCGTCCCTGCTTGTCTATTTCGTCCCTAGCGCTGTCAACTCAGCGGGGATAATTTCAAAAATTTAACAAGTAAAAGAGAAATAAAAAAATTAAAAAAAATTCTTTTCCGATAGAAGTGAAGATGGCAATTCATATTCTGATAGTTTTGTTTCAATAACAGTTCATTTCTTTGAGTTATAAGAATCCTTGTCTATTTCGTCCCTGCTTGTCTATTTCGTCCCGGCTTGTCTATTTCGTCCCGAGCGCTACCAATAAAAGTTGGAATGAATTCAAGAAAAAAGCATGAAAACAACAAGTTAAGCATTATAAAAATATCGAAAAAGATAGAATTGGAGAGGGTGATTTATATTCTGGCTGATTTGTTTCGGTTTTTTATCATTTTGAAGAGTTATAAGAAGACTTGTCTATTCCGTCCCTGCTTGTTTATCTCGACCCGACTTGTCTATTTTGTCCCGGCTTGTCTATTTCGTCCCAAGAGCAATAAGACAATAGCACGGAGTAAAATACGTCAAAATAACAAAGTTATGTAATATAGACGACGGTGTTTCATATTATGATAATTTCATCTTAACTGCAGATAATTTCTTTGAGTAATAGAAAGACTTGTCTATTTCGTCCCTGCTTGTCTATTTCGTCCCGAGCGCTCATTGCTTCTTGCTTATTTTGAGCCGTTGCTGCGAAGGCGCTAGCTGTTTAGGCCGCTCGTAGCTTGAAAATAAATTCGAGTTTTCAGCAAGAAAACAACCAAAAAAGAAATTACAAACTCATCAAAAAGGTAGAATGGGTGACAGCGATTCATAATCTGTTAGTTTCGTTTCGGTTACTAGTCATTTCTATGAGTTATAACAATCCTTGTCTATTTCGTCCCTGCTTGTCTATTTCGTCCCGGCTTGTCTATTTCGTCCCGGCTTGTCTATTTTGTCCCGGCTTGTCTATTTCGTCCCGGCTTGTCTATTTCGTCCCGAGCGCTGCCAAGACAGTTGAGATGCGTTGCATTGGATACTTTGGAGCAGATGCTAGCACTTTACATCAGAGTTCGCTCATTTTCTTTTGCAAAACTAGTGGCACAGAAACACAAGATTGGAAGGGCACAAAGGGAAGGCTAAGGCCCTTTAAAAAGAATGGGCTTCTCTTGGAATCAATCAGTACCTATTAGTGATGAAAACAAGAGTTTTGCATACAAACAAAGAAAATTGCCTTGCTCGAATAATTGTAGCTTTTCTTGAAAGTAAACATTTACAAATACAAATGAAATTTTAAATAAAACATTTTAAGAACATTTTTAACAGAAAATTTTTTAAAAGAAGATTTTTAAGTATTTAACTGTTGCTGCATGATTTTCAGCAAATTTAGTATGAAGCATGAGTTTTCTTGTTTGTAAATTTCTTTGTGATGAGTTTTTACAGAGGGTTTCAAATTTTGACACCAGCATCAAAGTTTCCTTTTCTTCATTGGGCTGACTGCATACCATGCACTCTTGGCTTGTTTTGCACCTTTTGTAATCCCCATTACAGCTGTATTTGCTCTCTGAACGTGAAGTGTATTATCATTGTATCCAAAATTGCGTGGATTAAGATTATCATTTCGCCACTCTAAAGCTCTTTGCCTTCCAATGTATTCTTCCACCATATCTTGACAAAACCGTTCAGTTAGAACATATTCAAAGCCATTATAAAGTTGACACTTACAACATTCTACTAATGAATAAACAGAGATTTGAATGCCCTCATATGACTGCCTTGAGAAAAACATTCATCACCGCTCATCTTTGGAGAAGATTGCCAATCGTTTCTCTCTGTTATCTTTCCAGGTAGACAAATACCCAAGATATTCCTGTTTTAGTCAAGTGAATCTTTCATCATTGACTGAAGTGTATGGCCGTCAAAATCGTTTTTCTCACCTACATCCTTCAGTGAGATATTGAACATTAAAACAATCAAAAAATTGATTTATCAATGAGCAAAATATTCCTGTCTCCTAGCACTGTGGTCCTCCATACCATTCCAATACTTGAAGCATTGTTCCACTGAGAACTTGGACAGCCAAGTTGACTCCCATGCTAGAGTATGAAGTCATCTTGATATGATCAAATGTAAGCTTTGGTGGAACATGAAGATCACATTCAACATCTTTGTTGTATATATCTATTATGTTTTTCCAAAGTAGATGATGGTCATTGTTCCACAAATTCCTTGTTGATTTGTTGCCTGAGTGGTAACGGCCATTGTGAGTTGTCTTCATCAGAAGTGGAACATCAGCAAAAAAAATGTACATGTCAGGGGCAAATAGGTTTGTAACTTTGTAAGTAAAATCTGACTCTGTGTCAGCAGAGAGGCCAAAATGAATCCTGTAAAATCTTCTATTGGGTGCAGCTCCATCTGAAGTAATAGCAACAAGTCACAGATTACTCTAACACAGCAGCTGGCTTACAGAAAAGTTGAACAAGCTGGTAGAAAGTTATTCCTTTGGTAGAAAAATGTGCTAAAGAGAATTCTGTTTATCAAAGGCGAGACCTGCTTGGATCTTCATCTCATTTCAAGTCATACAGACATACCTTTGAATATCAAAGAGGTTTTCCCGCTGCTTCCTTGAGTTCTCCAATCACTTCTGGGTTAAATCCCCGCTTTAATTTCACGGTATTTTCGTAACCTCTCAAAGTTAACTAGGCAAAAATTGAATACCACTGTTCCTCAGTTCATTGTATGCAGCAGGTGACTTTGCATATAATGCCAAGCAATACCTAATTATCATAGAATGAGGGGTACTTCGGGGTTTAGGGTATTGCGGTATCGGATGTCAAATTTATGGGTATTGTGGTGTCAAGGGAAAAAACTAGCGGTATTGCGGTATTGAGTTATTACGACGCGGTATGCGGTATTGTACTAAAATTAATATCCAAATTTCATTTAATGCGATTTTCTTGAAGAAGAACAGAGCATCTTTGAAACGACTTGATAGAGGAAAGAAACAACTAAGGAAAAAGGAGTCTCTTACTCCTCTCTCCACCTGTTCCGGATGCTAGACTCGAAAAAAATACCTGCTGAGGAAAGCAAACAATACGTGACCTGACGAAGAATGATAAAAACATTTGCCATATAAATCCAAAATTTAATTTCACCTTTCGAACCGGTTTGCATTTAAATACATTTCCGCGTTAACTGAGGCAAGTTGGTGCAGCACCATAAAATTTTACAATGGATGACTGGGATCTTTATTGATTGTTGCAGCAAAGAAAGAAGTGAAATCTGTTCAACTTCTAAATTTTTAGAGTGATGGAATAGGTTTGAATTGCACAAGGGCCAATGACGTTTTTGACTATCATACTGTCTGTGGTGATGTGTAGAGTCTGTGTCTCAGTGATGAGTTTTTGTAAATGTGTGAGAGCAATGATAGCAATCGAGGATGGTGGAGAGTTACCTTGCAAGCAGGATCGCATACAATTTTTGATTGTATTCAAATATTTTGTGAGAAGTAGCAGCGCCAAGGGGGGGGGGGATTGGGAGGGACGCTTCCCCCCAGTTATCGCCAAGATTGATTTTCCTATTCGTCAAAATCCGAACAGAAAATGGTCTAGAGGGGGACGGGGGGCTAAACGAAGTTGTCATCTGTAAGATCATTTTTGTTTACAATTCCTTATATTGGATTAAAATGCTGTGTAGTAACTCTGCTTAGGCCTCCTTTTCTGAGATTTTAGTTAGAACACGCAGAGCTTTAAAATTATTTATTTTTGAAACCTTGCTCTGTTTATTTCCATATAGTGATTTTTAGTATACAACATTACTTGAAACTTTTTTGCTTCATGTTTCAATCTCAAATGATCGACAGTAGCAAGCGTCACTCCTTACAGCAAGTGAAGACCATCATCTGTTAGAAAAAGGGCGCCTTCTGAGTAAAATAGGCGTGGTTAAAAAAATCTCCCTTCGCTCTACATGCCCCCCCCCCTCTTTGTGGTAGCTGGCGCCACCACTGTTTGTGAGTCGCAATTATATCAGGTTTACTCTCTTTATTCATAATTGCTACTGTCAATACTGTTTAACTGCACTCACATCAATGATACCCTTTTCCCTTAATCCTCTCATCATTATCTTTCTCTGATCCCTGATCATGATCTCACCATGATCTAATACATCGAACAACGAATTGAATGGAGAAGGGCGGATTGAGGCTGCAATCGAATTGCTATAAAACGTTGTACGTTACCGACAGCTCGATTATTTAGTTTTCCATCATTTGCGGTATTTTGCCATTTTTTGGGGTGGTATTGCGGTATTTAGCAACTTTTTTCTGCGGTATTGCGGTATTGGGACCCCCCGAAGTACACCTCCAGAATGGTATCTTGCAGCAGATGCTGAACAAGAGAAAACTTTCTTATGCTACTCCCAAGACAGTTGCATGAAAGGAGAAATGTCTTTCCCTTTCTGGGATATGATATTCAAGATATCATTGTTGAAATCAATTGTCACACTAACGCTTGATGATTTTAGTTCACTTTGCATCTCTGCTATTGCATCCTCTAGCTTTTTAATTTTGTAGCGTTGTTTTTACATAGCAAGTTTTAAATGCATTGAATGAGTTGCAGATACTGGTGCATTTCGTTTTGCAGGCTCGTTAAGTTTGAAATTTCTTCTATACCTTCTTACCTCTATTGTCTTTTCACATGTCTGACACTGAGGGCCCTTGCTGCGTTCGATTACCAGGACTTGACAATATGGACGGCGGTTACAGGATCTGCAGGGATTAAAGGGGTTAAATTCTTTACTTGTATCACTTTCATTAGCATTCCCAGAAGTGGTTGGTTGGCTTTGCAAAACTGGATGTTTAGTGCATGTGCTATCATCATTCTGAACACCTTGAGTCAATGTATAAGATTTGATTTCATTCAATAGATGTGACTAGGTAACATGCTGGATACTTCTTTTGTATTCCTTATAAATCACATTTGTGACTGGCAAGGGCCAGCCTTGACTTGTCACAAGTCTGAGTTTCTGTTCCCATTCCATTCAGAACGCACACTAAGCAAAAAAACTAAGTTACTCCTGCGCAGCGGGAAAAAGCGAGCGAAGCGAGCGGGAAACTCGGACTTGTTCATCTCGGGTGTTCAGAATAAGGAGCCGATTATATGGGAGTTTTCAGCCCGGGCTAGTATATAAAGGGTTGTTTTGGAACTTTGAATTAGTCTAGCCGTAGGCTTGCCGAGCTGTGATTTGCCGTTAGATTGTCGAACTAGGAGATTAGCTTGTTAGCCATTACTAAAATTATATTTGCCGTGTGTCATAAATTTATTGACGTCAACTCAGAAGAATTTTGAAGTAAATATTAAAGTTTTGTCGTATTTGTTTTCTTCAACTTGGAACGAACTCACATCTATAAAACCCGATCAAGAGTGGTTTTACATCAGCCCTCCTTGAGCTAGGCGGGCTGGGATTTTCAACCCGGTTAAACGGTCTGAGATTTCTTATATAATCGCAAATTTTTCCAGCCCGGGCTGAGAATTTAGGTTGCGCACGCGCATTTTGAGTACAGTTCTCTCTAAAACACTAACAAGAAGGTTATACAACGTTATGGCTAGCTTCTTCTCTGCTAAAAGCAGGCAGTGATTGAGGAACCATGTTTTGGAGCAATGAATGGATCTAATAGGGTTGCAATTTCATAAATCAGTCTCTTGTCACGCGAAAATTCTTCTTCCAGTTACTGTCAGCAGCATTCTCCGGCCTTTCTAAAACCACACTGATCTTGGCTTTCCGCGTAGCTGACGAGCTAGGGCATGTTTCCTTTTCCTTTGCAGTTTATTTTGCTTTGATGATAAAAAAGATGCCAGTATCATATTATTCCTATGAGCAAACATCTTATATGTCATTATGAGTACGTAAAGTTGAAAATTAAGAGCTAATAGAGCGCTGAATTGGAGAACATAGAAGGGCGGCATCTTCCACGCCATTTTTTGCAAAATCATTTTGAATTTTTAAACTTCGAACGATTTTGGCGCAAGAACAGTAGTTAATCTCAGCCGGGCTGAAACCTCTCATATAATTGCACGCCAATTTTACCTCGGCTAGGCGGGCTGAAATTCCAGCCCGGGCTGAAACCTCTCAAAAAATCAGCCCCTAACTGATTATTATTATTTCATACCAATGTAAATCCGGGGGGGGGGGTCTTTTTTTGTTGTTGGATGTGAAAATGGCGGACGGAAGCAATGAACCGCCGAAGAAAAAGCTTCAATAATTATCGCCAGATACTCCCGATATATGTGCTGTTTGCGGTGTTGATATTTTGCAATACAAAAATCCAGAAAAGTTTTGTTATAAGCCATTTGAAGAGTTACAGAAAATGGAAAGCTGCTAGAGAGAGTACTGAATAAGGATCTTGCTCCACACGGGTTAGTAACGTTACCTGACAAATGCGGGCCTGACAAATACAGGCTTTTCTGACAAATACGGGCATCAAGGAAATGCAATAATAGTAGGCAGGAAATATAAAAACCTGCATTTTGCTATTGTCAAAAGGGGTTTCTACGCAACTGTATGATTTATTTTTGTCTTTTGCGTTGGCTTGATAGCGTTCAGACTTACATTCATGGCGAATCAGATGAAGTAGGTTAGGGCCGGAAAATTGAAAAACGCCTCACGCCTAGTATATCCAACTTTAACAATTTAACAAGAAAGGGAGAGCTTAAAAGTAACCTATTGATTTCAAAATAATGCAATTTTCCCAATTCTTTGTTAAAAACTGACCAGTTTGACTAGGCCATGAGTTCATCACTCAAAGTTGAGTGAAGGATTGAGGGGATTCCTTGAATCGAGGATTTCCACGGAATTTCCTAGGATTCCCTAGGATTTCCATGTTATACCGTACTATGAAACAAAGCAAGAGTGCAATAATTTAATAACCCATATATTTTCATTGCCTCAATTCTATGCATTGGGGCAGTAATGTAAATCAGACAAATACGTGCTTTTCATTCTTAGACCAAATTTAAGTGATCAACAAAGGGCAGCTTTAGAGCAATTTGTTTTATAGCAATGGCGGCTGTGCCTAAACATTGCAGTGACATGAACGAAGAAAACAAAGCATTAACAAGGTTAATTACTAATCGATTGACAAGGGAAATGTTAATTACTAATCGACCAACACGGTGCCATATTGCCCGTGATCAAAGCACAACAACACAAACTTCCGATGCCAGATCGACAAGTCAGTTTGGGTGGAACCAAAATAAGTAAGGTAAAAGTATAATTAAAAACACTTCTACTAAGGGAAGAAATTTATTTAGTATATGGTATAGGGGGCAACTCAACTTGGACCATTTATGATGCATAAGAATCCATCTTTCTGTGTGAAGTCATTCACCCGCCAAATAATGATCAATCTTACAAAGGAAGTAAATGTTGGACATTAACATTTCATCTGAACATTAAAAGCCTGTATTTGTCAGATTAACGTTACCGTTCCTTCCTGATCACTGAAATTTGGCTTTAGAATACGTTCAACTAAGATCAACGAAGCTCAAGAAATTTCAAATAATATTTTCAAATTTTACGAGTCTTTATATCCTCTCAAAACTAATCCATATCAAATAAAACGTGCCTCAAAATTATGAACCCAGTATGTATAAAATCTAGAATACATCACAAAGATCTAGTTTTTGACCTTGTATACATAAACTCTTCACATTGTTCTGTTACTTCTTGTTAGTTGGTGTTAGTTCATCATTATGCTGAAGTATTTTTTAACTTTATATTACTCCAAAAAGGAATAAAAATCCTGTATTTGTCAGATTTACGTTACAGCCCCTTGTTGGTCACTGAAATTTGGTCTTAAAATAAAAAACCTGCATTTGTCACATTTACGTTACTGCCCCTTGTTGATCACTGAAATTTGGTCTTCGAATAAAAAGCCTGCATTTGCCAGATTTTTGTTACTGCCCCTTGTTGATCACTGAAATTTGGACTTAGAATACAAAGCCCGTATTTGTGAGATTTACGTTACTGCCCCTTGTTGATCACTGAAATTTGGACTTAGAATAAAAAGCCCGAATTTGTCAAAATTACGTTACTGCCCCTTGTTGATCACTGAAATTTGGTGTTACAATGAAAAGCCCGTATTTGTCAGATTTACGTTACTGCCCCTTGTTGATCACTGAAATTTGGTCTTAGAAAAAAAAGCCCGAATTTGTCAAATTTACGTTACTGCCCCTTGTTGATCACTGAAATTTGGTCATAGAATAAAAAGCCTGCATTTGTGAGATTTACGTTACTGCCCCTTGTTGATCACTGAAATTTGGACTTAGAATAAAAAGCCCGAATTTGTCAAATTTACGTTACTGCATCTTGTTGATGACTGAAATTTGGTCTTACAATGAAAAGCCCGTATTTGTCAGATTTACGTTACTGCCCCTTCTGGATCACTGAAATTTGGTCTTAGAATAAAAAGCCCGTATTTGTCAGATTTACGTTACTGTCCCTTGTTGATCACTGAAATTTGGTCATCGAATAAAAAGCCTGCATTTGTGAGATTTACGTTACTGCCCCTTGTTGATCACTGAAATTTGGACTTAGAATAAAAAGCCCGAATTTGTCAAATTTACGTTACTGCCCCTTGTTGATCACTGAAATTTGGTCTTACAATGAAAAGCCCGTATTTGTCAGATTTACGTTACTGCCCCTTGTTGATCACTGAGATTTGGTCTTAGAATAAAAAGCCCGTATTTGTCAGATTTACGTTACTGTCCCTTGTTGATCACTGAAATTTGGTCATAGAATAAAAAGCCCGTATTTGTCAGATTAACGTTACTGCCCCTTGTTGATCACTGAAATTTGGTCTTAGTATAAAAAGCCCTTATTTCTCAGATTTACGTTACTGCCCCTTGTTGATCACTGAAATTTGGTCATAGAATAAAAAGCCCGTATTTGTCAGATTAACGTTACTGCCCCTTGTTGATCACTGAAATTTGGTCTTAGAATAAAAAGCCCGAATTTGTCAAATTTACGTTACTGCCCCTTGTTGATCACTGAAATTTGGTCTTAGAATAAAAAGCCCGTATTTGTCAGATTTACGTTACTGCCCCTTGTTCATCACTGAAATTTGGTCTTAGAATAAAAAGCCCGAATTTGTCAAAATTACGTTACTGCCCCTTGTTGATCACTGAAATTTGGTGTTACAATGAAAAGCCCGTATTTGTCAGATTTACGTTACTGCCCCTTGTTGATCACTGAAATTTGGTCTTAGAAAAAAAAGCCCGAATTTGTCAAATTTACGTTACTGCCCCTTGTTGATCACTGAAATTTGGTCATAGAATAAAAAGCCTGCATTTGTGAGATTTACGTTACTGCCCCTTGTTGATCACTGAAATTTGGACTTAGAAATAAAAAGCCCGAATTTGTCAAATTTACGTTACTGCCTCTTGTTGATGACTGAAATTTGGTCTTACAATGAAAAGCCCGTATTTGTCAGATTTACTTTACTGCCCCTTGTTGATCACTGAAATTTGGTCTTAGAATAAAAACCCCGTATTTGTCAGATTTACGTTACTGTCCCTTGTTGATCACTGAAATTTGGACTTAGAATACAAAGCCTGCATTTGTGAGATTTACGTTACTGCCCCTTGTTGATCACTGAAATTTGGACTTAGAATAAAAAGCCCGAATTTGTCAAAATTACGTTACTGCCCCTTGTTGATCACTGAAATTCGGTGTTACAATGAAAAGCCCGTATTTGTCAGATTTACGTTACTGCCCCTTGTTGATCACTGAAATTTGGTCTTAGAAAAAAAGGCCCGAATTTGTCAAATTTACGTTACTGCCCCTTGTTGATCACTGAAATTTGGTCATTGAATAAAAAGCCTGCATTTGTGAGATTTACGTTACTGCCCCTTGTTGATCACTGAAATTTGGACTTAGAATAAAAAGCCCGAATTTGTCAAATTTACGTTACTGCATCTTGTTGATGACTGAAATTTGGTCTTACAATGAAAAGCCCGTATTTGTCAGATTTACGTTACTGCCCCTTGTTGATCACTGAAATTTGGTCTTAGAATAAAAAGCCCGTATTTGTCAGATTTACGTTACTGTCCCTTGTTGATCACTGAAATTTGGTCATAGAATAAAAAGCCCGCATTTGTGAGATTTACGTTACTGCCCCTTGTTGATCACTGAAATTTGGACTTAGAATAAAAAGCCCGAATTTGTCAAATTTACGTTACTGCCCCTTGTTGATCACTGAAATTTGGTCTTACAATGAAAAGCCCGTATTTGTCAGATTTACGTTACTGCCCCTTGTTGATCACTGAGATTTGGTCTTAGAATAAAAAGCCCGTATTTGTCAGATTTACGTTACTGTCCCTTGTTGATCACTGAAATTTGGTCTTAGAATAAAAAGCCCGTATTTGTCAGATTTACGTTACTGTCCCTTGTTGATCACTGAAATTTGGTCATAGAATAAAAAGCCCGCATTTGTGAGATTTACGTTACTGCCCCTTGTTGATCACTGAAATTTGGACTTAGAATAAAAAGCCCGAATTTGTCAAATTTACGTTACTGCCCCTTGTTGATCACTGAAATTTGGTCTTACAATGAAAAGCCCGTATTTGTCAGATTTACGTTACTGCCCCTTGTTGATCACTGAAATTTGGTCTTAGTATAAAAAGCCCTTATTTCTCAGATTTACGTTACTGCCCCTTGTTGATCACTGAAATTTGGTCATAGAATAAAAAGCCCGTATTTGTCAGATTAACGTTACTGCCCCTTGTTGATCACTGAAATTTGGTCTTAGAATAAAAAGCCCGAATTTGTCAAATTTACGTTACTGCCCCTTGTTGATCACTGAAATTTGGTCTTAGAATAAAAAGCCCGTATTTGTCAGATTTACGTTACTGCCCCTTGTTCATCACTGAAATTTGGTCTTAGAATAAAAAGCCCGAATTTGTCAAAATTACGTTACTGCCCCTTGTTGATCACTGAAATTTGGTGTTACAATGAAAAGCCCGTATTTGTCAGATTTACGTTACTGCCCCTTGTTGATCACTGAAATTTGGTCTTAGAAAAAAAAGCCCGAATTTGTCAAATTTACGTTACTGCCCCTTGTTGATCACTGAAATTTGGTCATAGAATAAAAAGCCTGCATTTGTGAGATTTACGTTACTGCCCCTTGTTGATCACTGAAATTTGGACTTAGAATAAAAAGCCCGAATTTGTCAAATTTACGTTACTGCCCCTTGTTGATCACTGAAATTTGGTCTTACAATGAAAAGCCCGTATTTGTCAGATTTACGTTACTGCCCCTTGTTGATCACTGAAATTTGGTCTTAGAATAAAAAGCCCGTATTTGTCAGATTTACGTTACTGTCCCTTGTTGATCACTGAAATTTTTTTCTCAGAATAAAAAGCCGGCATTTGTGAGATTTACGTTACTGCCCCTTGTTGATCACTGAAATTTGGACTTAGAATAAAAAGCCCGAAGTTGTCAAATTTACGTTACTGCCCCTTGTTGATCACTGAAAGTTTGTCTTACAATGAAAAGCCCGTATTTGTCAGATTTACGTTACTGCCCCTTGTTGATCACTGAAATTTGGTTTTAGAATAAAAAGCCCGAATTTGTCAAATTTACGTTACTGCCCCTTGTTGATCACTGAAATTTGGTCATAGAATAAAAAGCCTGCATTTGTGAGATTTACGTTACTGCCCCTTGTTGATCACTGAAATTTGGACTTAGAATAAAAAGCCCGAATTTGTCAAATTTACGTTACTGCATCTTGTTGATCACTGAAATTTGGTCTTACAATGAAAAGCCCGTATTTGTCAGATTTACGTTACTGCCCCTTGTTGATCACTGAAATTTGGTCTTAGAATAAAAAGCCCGTATTTGTCAGATTTACGTTCCTGTCCCTTGTTGATCACTGAAATTTGGTCATAGAATAAAAAGCCTGCATTTGTGAGATTTACGTTACTGCCCCTTGTTGATCACTGAAATTTGGACTTAGAATAAAAAGTCCGAATTTGTCAAATTTACGTTACTGCCCCTTGTTGATCACTGAAATTTGGTCTTACAATGAAAAGCCCGTATTTGTCAGATTTACATTACTGCCCCTTTTTGATCACTGAAATTTGGACATAGAATAAAAAGCCCGAATTTGTCAAATTTACGTTACTGCCCCTTGTTGATCACTGAAATTTGGTCTTAGAATAAAAAGCCCGTATTTGTCAGATTTACGTTACTGTCCCTTGTTGATCACTGAAATTTGGTCATAGAATAAAAAGCCTGCATTTGTGAGATTTACGTTACTGCCCCTTGTTGATCACTGAAATTTGGACTTAGAATAAAAAGCCCGAATTTGTCAAATTTACGTTACTGCCCCTTGTTGATCACTGAAATTTGGTCTTACAATGAAAAGCCCGTATTTGTCAGATTTACGTTACTGCCCCTTGTTGATCACTGAAATTTGGTCTTAGAATAAAAAGCCCGTATTTGTCAGATTTACGTTACTGTTCCTTGTCGATCACTGAAATTTTGTCATAGAATAAAAAGCCCGTATTTGTCAGATTAACGTTACTGCCCCTTGTTGATCACTGAAATTTGGTCATAGAATAAAAAGCCCTTATTTCTCAGATTTACGTTACTGCCCCTTGTTGATCATGGAAATTTGGTCATAGAATAAAAAGCCTGCATTTGTGAGATTTACGTTACTGCCCTTTGTTGATCACTGAAATTTGGACTTAGAATAAAAAGCCCAAATTTGTCAAATTTACGTTACTGCCCCTTGTTGATCACTGAAATTTGGTCTTACAATGAAAAGCCCGTATTTGTCAGAGTTACGTTACTGCCCCTTGTTGATCACTGAAATTTGGTCTTACAATGAAAAGCCCGTATTTTTCAGATTTACGTTACTGCCCCTTGTTGATCACTGAAATTTGGTCATAGAATAAAAAGCCCGTATTCGTCAGATTAACGTTACTGCCCCTTGTTGATCACTGAAATTTGGTCTTAGAATAAAAAGCCCTTATTTCTCAGATTTACGTTACTGCCCCTTGTTGATCACTGAAATTTGGTCTTACAATGAAAAGCCCGTATTTGTCAGATTAACGTTACTGCCCCTTGTTGATCACTGAAATTTGGTCTTAGAATAAAAAGCCCGTATTTGTCAAATTTACGTTACTGTCCGTTGTTGATCACTGAAATTTGGGCTTAGAATAAAAAGCCCGCATTTGTGAGATTTACGTTACTGCCCCTTGTTGATCACTGAAATTTGGACTTAGAATAAAAAGCCCGAATTTGTTAAATATACGTTACTGCCCCTTGTTGATCACTGAAATTTGGTCTTACAATGAAAAGCCCGTATTTGTCAGATTTACGTTACTGCCCCTTGTTGATCACTGAAATTTGGTTTTAGAATAAAAAGCCCGAATTTGTCAAATTTACGTTACTGCCCCTTGCTGATCACTGAAATTTGGTCATAGAATAAAAAGCCTGCATTTGTGAGATTTACGTTACTGCCCCTTGTTGATCACTGAAATTTGGACCTAAAATAAAAAGCCCGAATTTGTCAGATTTACGTTACTGCATCTTGTTGATCAATGAAATTTGGTCTTACAATGAAAAGCCCGTATTTGTCAGATTTACGTTACTGCCCCTTGTTGATCACTGAAATTTTGTCTTAGAATAAAAAGCCCGTATTTGTCAGATTTACGATACTGTCCCTTGTTGATCACTGAAATTTTTTTCTCAGAATAAAAAGCCGGCATTTGTGAGATTTACGTTACTGCCCCTTGTTGATCACTGAAATTTGGACTTAGAATAAAAAGCCCGAATTTGTCAAATTTACGTTACTGCCCCTTGTTGATCACTGAAAGTTGGTCTTACAATGAAAAGCCCGTATTTGTCAGATTTACGTTACTGCCCCTTGTTGATCACTGAAATTTGGTCATAGAATAAAAAGCCCTTATTTCTCAGATTTACGTTACTGCCCCTTGTTGATCATGGAAATTTGGTCATAGAATAAAAAGCCTGCATTTGTGAGATTTACGTTACTGCCCTTTGTTGATCACTGAAATTTGGACTTAGAATAAAAAGCCCAAATTTGTCAAATTTACGTTACTGCCCCTTGTTGATCACTGAAATTTGGTCTTACAATGAAAAGCCCGTATTTGTCAGAGTTACGTTACTGCCCCTTGTTGATCACTGAAATTTGGTCTTACAATGAAAAGCCCGTATTTTTCAGATTTACGTTACTGCCCCTTGTTGATCACTGAAATTTGGTCATAGAATAAAAAGCCCGTATTCGTCAGATTAACGTTACTGCCCCTTGTTGATCACTGAAATTTGGTCTTAGAATAAAAAGCCCTTATTTCTCAGATTTACGTTACTGCCCCTTGTTGATCACTGAAATTTGGTCTTACAATGAAAAGCCCGTATTTGTCAGATTAACGTTACTGCCCCTTGTTGATCACTGAAATTTGGTCTTAGAATAAAAAGCCCGTATTTGTCAAATTTACGTTACTGTCCGTTGTTGATCACTGAAATTTGGGCTTAGAATAAAAAGCCCGCATTTGTGAGATTTACGTTACTGCCCCTTGTTGATCACTGAAATTTGGACTTAGAATAAAAAGCCCGAATTTGTTAAATATACGTTACTGCCCCTTGTTGATCACTGAAATTTGGTCTTACAATGAAAAGCCCGTATTTGTCAGATTTACGTTACTGCCCCTTGTTGATCACTGAAATTTGGTTTTAGAATAAAAAGCCCGAATTTGTCAAATTTACGTTACTGCCCCTTGCTGATCACTGAAATTTGGTCATAGAATAAAAAGCCTGCATTTGTGAGATTTACGTTACTGCCCCTTGTTGATCACTGAAATTTGGACCTAAAATAAAAAGCCCGAATTTGTCAGATTTACGTTACTGCATCTTGTTGATCAATGAAATTTGGTCTTACAATGAAAAGCCCGTATTTGTCAGATTTACGTTACTGCCCCTTGTTGATCACTGAAATTTTGTCTTAGAATAAAAAGCCCGTATTTGTCAGATTTACGATACTGTCCCTTGTTGATCACTGAAATTTTTTTCTCAGAATAAAAAGCCGGCATTTGTGAGATTTACGTTACTGCCCCTTGTTGATCACTGAAATTTGGACTTAGAATAAAAAGCCCGAATTTGTCAAATTTACGTTACTGCCCCTTGTTGATCACTGAAAGTTGGTCTTACAATGAAAAGCCCGTATTTGTCAGATTTACGTTACTGCCCCTTGTTGATCACTGAAATTTGGTTTTAGAATAAAAAGCCCGAATTTGTCAAATTTACGTTACTGCCCCTTGTTGATCACTGAAATTTGGTCATAGAATAAAAAGCCTGCATTTGTGAGATTTACGTTACTGCCCCTTGTTGATCACTGAAATTTGGTCTTAGAATAAAAAGCCCGTATTTGTCAAATTTACGTTACTGCATCTTGTTGATCACTGAAATTTGGTCTTACAATGAAAAGCCCGTATTTGTCAGATTTACGTTACTGCCCCTTGTTGATCACTGAAATTTGGTCTTAGAATAAAAAGCCCGTATTTGTCAGATTTACGTTCCTGTCCCTTGTTGATCACTGAAATTTGGTCATAGAATAAAAAGCCTGCATTTGTGAGATTTACGTTACTGCCCCTTGTTGATCACTGAAATTTGGACTTAGAATAAAAAGTCCGAATTTGTCAAATTTACGTTACTGCCCCTTGTTGATCACTGAAATTTGGTCTTACAATGAAAAGCCCGTATTTGTCAGATTTACATTACTGCCCCTTTTTGATCACTGAAATTTGGACATAGAATAAAAAGCCCGAATTTGTCAAATTTACGTTACTGCCCCTTGTTGATCACTGAAATTTGGTCTTAGAATAAAAAGCCCGTATTTGTCAGATTTACGCTACTGTCCCTTGTTGATCACTGAAATTTGGTCATAGAATAAAAAGCCTGCATTTGTGAGATTTACGTTACTGCCCCTTGTTGATCACTGAAATTTGGACTTAGAATAAAAAGCCCGAATTTGTCAAATTTACGTTACTGCCCCTTGTTGATCACTGAAATTTGGTCTTACAATGAAAAGCCCGTATTTGTCAGATTTACGTTACTGCCCCTTGTTGATCACTGAAATTTGGTCTTAGAATAAAAAGCCCGTATTTGTCAGATTTACGTTACTGTTCCTTGTCGATCACTGAAATTTTGTCATAGAATAAAAAGCCCGTATTTGTCAGATTAACGTTACTGCCCCTTGTTGATCACTGAAATTTGGTCATAGAATAAAAAGCCCTTATTTCTCAGATTTACGTTACTGCCCCTTGTTGATCATGGAAATTTGGTCATAGAATAAAAAGCCTGCATTTGTGAGATTTACGTTACTGCCCTTTGTTGATCACTAAAATTTGGACTTAGAATAAAAAGCCCGAATTTGTCAAATTTACGTTACTGCCCCTTGTTGATCACTGAAATTTGGTCTTACAATGAAAAGCCCGTATTTGTCAGAGTTACGTTACTGCCCCTTGTTGATCACTGAAATTTGGTCTTAGAATAAAAAGCCCGTATTTTTCAGATTTACGTTACTGCCCCTTGTTGATCACTGAAATTTGGTCATAGAATAAAAAGCCCGTATTCGTCAGATTAACGTTACTGCCCCTTGTTGATCACTGAAATTTGGTCTTAGAATAAAAAGCCCTTATTTCTCAGATTTACGTTACTGCCCCTTGTTGATCACTGAAATTTGGTCTTACAATGAAAAGCCCGTATTTGTCAGATTAACGTTACTGCCCCTTGTTGATCACTGAAATTTGGTCTTAGAATAAGCCCGAATTTGTCAAATTTACGTTACTGCCCCTTGTTGATCATGGAAATTTGGGCTTAGAATAAAAAGCCCGCATTTGTCAGATTTACGTTACTGCCCGTTGTTCATCACTGAAATTTGGTCTTAGAATAAAAAGCCCGAATTTGTTAAATATACGTTACTGCCCCTTGTTGATCACTGAAATTTTTTTCTTAGAATAAAAAGCCTGCATTTGTGAGATTTACGTTAGTGCCCCTTGTTGATCACTGAAATGTGGACTTAGAATAAAAAGCCCGAATTTGTCAAATTTACGTTACTGCCCCTTGTTGATCACTGAAATTTGGTCTTACAATGAAAAGCCCGTATTTGTCAGATTTACGTTACTGCCCCTTGTTGATCACTGAAATTTGGTTTTAGAATAAAAAGACCGAATTTGTCAAATTTACGTTACTGCCCCTTGTTGATCACTGAAATTTGGTCATAGAATAAAAAGCCTGCTTTTGTGAGATTTACGTTACTGCCCCTTGTTGATCACTGAAAGTTGGACTTAGAATAAAAAGCCCGAATTTGTCAAATTTACGTTACTGCATCTTGTTGATCACTGAAATTTGGTCTTACAATGAAAAGCCCGTATTTGTCAGATTTACGTTACTGCCCCTTGTTGATCACTGAAATTTGGTCTTAGAACAAAAAGCCCGTATTTGTCAGATTTACGTTACTGTCCCTTTTTGATCACTGAAATTTTTTTCTTAGAATAAAAAGCCTGCATTTATGAGATTTACGTTAGTGCCCCTTGTTGATCACTGAAATTTGGACTTAGAATAAAAAGCCCGAATTTGTCAAATTTACGTTACTGCATCTT
Source organism: Catostylus mosaicus (assembly GCA_964019065.1). Taxonomy (NCBI): domain Eukaryota; kingdom Metazoa; phylum Cnidaria; class Scyphozoa; order Rhizostomeae; family Catostylidae; genus Catostylus; species Catostylus mosaicus. Next base: position 3,967,615 of record OZ025198.1, read on the forward strand.
GTTGATCACTGAAATTTGGTCTTACAATGAAAAGCCCGTATTTGTCAGATTTACGTTACTGCCCCTTGTTGATCACTGAAATTTGGTCTTAGAATAAAAAGCCCGTATTTGTCAGATTTACGTTACTGTCCCTTGTTGATCACTGAAATTTGGTCATAGAATAAAAAGCCTGCATTTGTGAGATTTACGTTACTGCCCCTTGTTGATCACTGAAATTTGGACTTAGAATAAAAAGCCCGAATTTGTCAAATTTACGTTACTGCCCCTTGTTGATCACTGAAATTTGGTCTTACAATGAAAAGCCCGTATTTGTCAGATTTACGTTACTGCCCCTTGTTGATCACTGAAATTTGGTTTTAGAATAAAAAGCCCGAATTTGTCAAATTTACATTACTGCCCCTTGTTGGTCACTGAAATTTGGTCATAGAATAAAAAGCCTGCATTTGTGAGATTTACGTTACTGCCCCTTGTTGATCACTGAAATTTGGACTTAGAATAAAAAGCCCGAATTTGTCAAATTTACGTTACTGCATCTTGTTGATCACTGAAATTTGGTCTTACAATGAAAAGCCCGTATTTGTCAGATTTACGTTACTGCCCCTTGTTGATCACTGAAATTTGGTCTTAGAATAAAAAGCCCGTATTTGTCAGATTTACGTTACTGTCCCTTGTTGATCACTGAAATTTTTTTCTCAGAATAAAAAGCCTGCATTTGTGAGATTTACGTTACTGCCCCTTGTTGATCACTGAAATTTGGACTTAGAATAAAAAGCCCGAATTTGTCAAATTTACGTTACTGCCCCTTGTTGATCACTGAAATTTGGTCTTACAATGAAATGCCCGTATTTGTCAGATTTACGTTACTGCCCCTTGTTGATCACTGAAATTTGGTCTTAGAATAAAAAGCCCGTATTTGTCAGATTTACGTTACTGCCCCTTGTTGATCACTGAAATTTGGTCATAGAATAAAAAGCCTGCATTTGTGAGATTTACGTTACTGCCCCTTGTTGATCACTGAAATTTGGACTTAGAATAAAAAGGCCGAATTTGACAAATTTACGTTACTGCCCCTTGTTGATCACTGAAATTTGGTCTTACAATGAAAAGCCCGTATTTGTCAGATTTACATTACTGCCCCTTTTTGATCACTGAAATTTGGACATAGAATAAAAAGCCCGAATTTGTCAAATTTACGTTACTGCCCCTTGTTGATCACTGAAATTTGGTCTTAGAATAAAAAGCCCGTATTTGTCAGATTTACGTTACTGTCCCTTGTTGATCACTGAAATTTGGTCATAGAATAAAAAGCCTGCATTTGTGAGATTTACGTTACTGCCCCTTGTTGATCACTGAAATTTGGACTTAGAATAAAAAGCCCGAATTTGTCAAATTTACGTTACTGCCCCTTGTTGATCACTGAAATTTGGTCTTACAATGAAAAGCCCGTATTTGTTAGATTTACGTTACTGCCCCTTGTTGATCACTGAAATTTGGTCTTAGAATAAAAAGCCCGTATTTGTCAGATTTACGTTACTGTCCCTTGTTGATCACTGAAATTTGGTCATAGAATAAAAAGCCCGTATTTGTCAGATTAACGTTACTGCCCCTTGTTGATCACTGAAATTTGGTCATAGAATAAAAAGCCCTTATTTCTCAGATTTACGTTACTGCCCCTTGTTGATCATGGAAATTTGGTCATAGAATAAAAAGCCCGTATTTGTCAGATTAACGTTACTTCCCCTTGTTGATCACTGAAATTTGGTCTTAGAATAAAAAGCCCGAATTTGTCAAATTTACGTTACTGCCCCTTGTTGATCACTGAAATTTGGTCTTAGAATAAAAAACCCGTATTTGTCAGATTTACGTTACTGCCCCTTGTTGATCACTGAAATTTGGTCTAAGAATAAAAAGCCCGAATTTGTCAAATTTACGTTACTGCCCCTTGTTGATCATGGAAATTTGGTCTTAGAATAAAAAGCCCGCATTTGTCAGATTTACGTTACTGCCCCTTGTTGATCACTGAAATTTGGACTTAGAATAAAAAGCCCGAATTTGTCAAATTTACGTTACTGCCCCTTGTTGATCACTGAAATTTTTTTCTTAGAATAAAAAGCCTGCATTTGTGAGATTTACGTTACTGCCCCTTGTTGATCACTGAAATTTGGTCTTAGAATAAAAAGCCCGTATTTGTCAGATTTACGTTACTGTCCCTTGTTGATCACTGAAATTTGGTCATAGAATAAAAAGCCTGCATTTGTGAGATTTACGTTACTGCCCCTTGTTGATCACTGAAATTTGGACTTAGAATAAAAAGCCCGAATTTGTCAAATTTACGTTACTGCCCCTTGTTGATCACTGAAATTTGGTCTTACAATGAAAAGCCCGTATTTGTCAGATTTACGTTACTGCCCCTTGTTGATCACTGAAATTTGGTCTTAGAATAAAAAGCCCGTATTTGTCAGATTTACGTTACTGTCCCTTGTTGATCACTGAAATTTGGTCATAGAATAAAAAGCCCGTATTTGTCAGATTAACGTTACTGCCCCTTGTTGATCACTGAAATTTGCTCATAGAATAAAAAGCCCTTATTTCTCAGATTTACGTTACTGCCCCTTGTTGATCACTGAAATTTGGTCATAGAATAAAAAGCCCGTATTTGTCAGATTAACGTTACTGCCCCTTGTTGATCACTGAAATTTGGTCTTAGAATAAAAAGCCCGAATTTGTCAATTTTACGTTACTGCCCCTTGTTGATCACTGAAATTTGGTCTTAGAATAAAAAACCCGTATTTGTCAGATTTACGTTACTGCCCCTTGTTGATCACTGAAATTTGGTCTAAGAATAAAAAGCCCGAATTTGTCAAATTTACGTTACTGCCCCTTGTTGATCATGGAAATTTGGTCTAAGAATAAAAAGCCCGAATTTTTTCAAATTTACGTTACTGCCCCTTGTTGATCACTGAAATTTGGTCATAGAATAAAAAGCCTGCATTTGTGAGATTTACGTTACTGCCCCTTGTTGATCACTGAAATTTGGACTTAGAATAAAAAGCCCGAATTTGTCAAATTTACGTTACTTCATCTTGTTGATCACTGAAATTTGTTCTTACAATGAAAAGCCCGTATTTGTCAGATTTACGTTACTGCCCCTTGTTGATCACTGAAATTTGGTCTTAGAATAAAAAGCCCGTATTATTCAGATTTACGTTACTGTCCCTTGCTGATCACTGAAATTTGGTCATAGAATAAAAGCCTGCATTTGTGAGATTTACGTTACTGCCCCTTGTTGATCACTGAAATTTGGACTTAGAATAAAAAGCCCGAATTTGTCAAATTTACGTTACTGCCCCTTGTTGATCACTGAAATTTGGTCTTACAATGAAAAGCCCGTATTTGTCAGATTTACGTTACTGCCCCTTGTTGATTACTGAAATTTGGTCTTAGAATAAAAAGCCCGTATTTGTCAGATTTACGTTACTGTCCCTTGTTGATCACTGAAATTTGGTCATAGAATAAAAAGCCCGTATTTGTCAGATTAACGTTACTGCCCCTTGTTGATTACTGAAATTTGGTCTTTGAATAAATAGCCCTTATTTCTCAGATTTACGTTACTGCCCCTTGTTGATCACTGAAATTTGGTCATAGAATAAAAAGCCCGTATTTGTCAGTTTAACGTTACTGCCCCTTGTTGATCACTGAAATTTGGTCTTAGAATAAAAAGCCCGAATTTGTCAAATTTAGGTTACTGCCTCTTGTTGATCACTGAAATTTGGTCTTAGAATAAAAAGCCCGTATTTGTCAGATTTACGTTACTGCCCCTTGTTGATCACTGAAATTTGGTCTAAGAATAAAAAGCCCGAATTTGTCAAATTTACGTTACTGCCCCTTGTTGATCATGGAAATTTGGTCTTAGAATAAAAAGCCCGCATTTGTCAGATTTACGTTACTGCCCCTTGTTGATCACTGAAATTTGGACATAGAATAAAAAGCCCGAATTTGTCAAATTTACGTTACTGCCCCTTGTTGATCACTGAAATTTTTCTCTTAGAATAAAAAGCCTGCATTTGTCAAATTTACGTTACTGCATCTTGTTGATCACTGAAAGTTGGTCTTACAATGAAAAGCCCGTATTTGTCAGATTTACGTTACTGCCCCTTGTTGATCACTGAAATTTGGTCTTAGAATAAAAAGCCCGCATTTGTCAGATTTACGTTACTGCCCCTTGTTGATCACTGAAATTTGGTCATAGAATAAAAAGCCTGCATTTGTGAGATTTACGTTACTGCCCCTTGTTGATCACTGAAATTTGGACTTAGAATAAAAAGCCCGAATTTGTCAAATTTACGTTACTGCCCCTTGTTGATCACTGAAATTTGGTCTTACAATGAAAAGCCCGTATTTGTCAGATTTACGTTACTGCCCCTTGTTGGTCACTGAAATTTGGTTTTAGAAAAAAAAGCCCGAATTTGTCAAATTTACGTTACTGCCCCTTGTTGATCACTGAAATTTGGTCATAGAATAAAAAGCCTGCATTTGTGAGATTTACGTTACTGCCCCTTGTTGATCACTGAAATTTGGACTTAGAATAAAAAGCCCGAATTTGTCAAATTTACGTTACTGCATCTTGTTGATCACTGAAATTTGGTCTTACAATGAAAAGCCCGTATTTGTCAGATTTACGTTATTGCCCCTTGTTGATCACTGAAATTTGGTCTTAGAATAAAAAGCCCGTATTTGTCAGATTTACGTTACTGTCCCTTGTTGATCACTGAAATTTGGTCATAGAATAAAAAGCCTGCATTTGTGAGATTTACGTTACTGCCCCTTGTTGATCACTGAAATTTGGACTTAGAATAAAAAGGCCGAATTTGTCAAATTTACGTTACTGCCCCTTGTTGATCATGGAAATTTGGTCTAAGAATAAAAAGCCCGAATTTTTTCAAATTTACGTTACTGCCCCTTGTTGATCACTGAAATTTGGTCATAGAATAAAAAGCCTGCATTTGTGAGATTTACGTTACTGCCCCTTGTTGATCACTGAAATTTGGACTTAGAATAAAAAGCCCGAATTTGTCAAATTTACGTTACTTCATCTTGTTGATCACTGAAATTTGTTCTTACAATGAAAAGCCCGTATTTGTCAGATTTACGTTACTGCCCCTTGTTGATCACTGAAATTTGGTCTTAGAATAAAAAGCCCGTATTATTCAGATTTAAGTTACTGTCCCTTGCTGATCACTGAAATTTGGTCATAGAATAAAAGCCTGCATTTGTGAGATTTACGTTACTGCCCCTTGTTGATCACTGAAATTTGGACTTAGAATAAAAAGCCCAAATTTGTCAAATTTACGTTACTGCCCCTTGTTGATCACTGAAATTTGGTCTTACAATGAAAAGCCCGTATTTGTCAGATTTACGTTACTGCCCCTTGTTGATCACTGAAATTTGGTCTTAGAATAAAAAGCCCGTATTTGTCAGATTTACGTTACTGTCCCTTGTTGATCACTGAAATTTGGTCATAGAATAAAAAGCCCGTATTTGTCAGATTAACGTTACTGCCCCTTGTTGATTACTGAAATTTGGTCTTTGAATAAATAGCCCTTATTTCTCAGATTTACGTTACTGCCCCTTGTTGATCACTGAAATTTGGTCATAGAATAAAAAGCCCGTATTTGTCAGATTAACGTTACTGCCCCTTGTTGATCACTGAAATTTGGTCTTAGAATAAAAAGCCCGAATTTGTCAAATTTAGGTTACTGCCCCTTGTTGATCACTGAAATTTGGTCTTAGAATAAAAAGCCCGTATTTGTCAGATTTACGTTACTGCCCCTTGTTGATCACTGAAATTTGGTCTAAGAATAAAAAGCCCGAATTTGTCAAATTTACGTTACTGCCCCTTGTTGATCATGGAAATTTGGTCTTAGAATAAAAAGCCCGCATTTGTCAGATTTACGTTACTGCCCCTTGTTGATCACTGAAATTTGGACATAGAATAAAAAGCCCGAATTTGTCAAATTTACGTTACTGCCCCTTGTTGATCACTGAAATTTTTCTCTTAGAATAAAAAGCCTGCATTTGTCAAATTTACGTTACTGCATCTTGTTGATCACTGAAAGTTGGTCTTACAATGAAAAGCCCGTATTTGTCAGATTTACGTTACTGCCCCTTGTTGATCACTGAAATTTGGTCTTAGAATAAAAAGCCCGTATTTGTCAGATTTACGTTACTGTCCCTTGTTGATCACTGAAATTTGGTCATAGAATAAAAAGCCTGCATTTGTGAGATTTACGTTACTGCCCCTTGTTGATCACTGAAATTTGGACTTAGAATAAAAAGCCCGAATTTGTCAAATTTACGTTACTGCCCCTTGTTGATCACAGAAATTTGGTCTTACAATGAAAAGCCCGTATTTGTCAGATTTACGTTACTGCCCCTTGTTGATCACTGAAATTTGGTTTTAGAAAAAAAAGCCCGAATTTGTCAAATTTACGTTACTGCCCCTTGTTGATCACTGAAATTTGGTCATAGAATAAAAAGCCTGCATTTGTGAGATTTACGTTACTGCCCCTTGTTGATCACTGAAATTTGGACTTAGAATAAAAAGCCCGAATTTGTCAAATTTACGTTACTGCATCTTGTTGATCACTGAAATTTGGTCTTACAATGAAAAGCCCGTATTTGTCAGATTTACGTTATTGCCCCTTGTTGATCACTGAAATTTGGTCTTAGAATAAAAAGCCCGTATTTGTCAGATTTACGTTACTGTCCCTTGTTGATCACTGAAATTTGGTCATAGAATAAAAAGCCTGCATTTGTGAGATTTACGTTACTGCCCCTTGTTGATCACTGAAATTTGGACTTAGAATAAAAAGGCCGAATTTGTCAAATTTACGTTACTGCCCCTTGTTGATCACTGAAATTTGGTCTTACAATGAAAAGCCCGTATTTGTCAGATTTACATTACTGCCCCTTTTTGATCACTGAAATTTGGACATAGAATAAAAAGCCCGAATTTGTCAAATTTACGTTACTGCCCCTTGTTGATCACTGAAATTTGGTCTTAGAATAAAAAGCCCGTATTTGTCAGATTTACGTTACTGTCCCTTGTTGATCACTGAAATTTGGTCATAGAATAAAAAGCCTGCATTTGTGAGATTTACGTTACTGCCCCTTGTTGATCACTGAAATTTGGACTTAGAATAAAAAGCCCGAATTTGTCAAATTTACGTTACTGCCCCTTGTTGATCACTGAAATTTGGTCTTACAATGAAAAGCCCGTATTTGTCAGATTTACGTTACTGCCCCTTGTTGATCACTGAAATTTGGTCTTAGAATAAAAAGCCCGTATTTGTCAGATTTACGTTACTGTCCCTTGTTGATCACTGAAATTTGGTCATAGAATAAAAAGCCCGTATTTGTCAGATTAACGTTACTGCCCCTTGTTGATCACTGAAATTTGGTCATAGAATAAAAAGCCCTTATTTCTCAGATTTACGTTACTGCCCCTTGTTGATCACTGAAATTTGGTCATAGAATAAAAAGCCCGTATTTGTCAGATTAACGTTACTGCCCCTTGTTGATCACTGAAATTTGGTCTTAGAATAAAAAGCCCGAATTTGTCAAATTTACGTTACTGCCCCTTGTTGATCACTGAAATTTGGTCTTAGAATAAAAAACCCGTATTTGTCAGATTTACGTTACTGCCCCTTGTTGATCACTGAAATTTGGTCTAAGAATAAAAAGCCCGAATTTGTCAAATTTACGTTACTGCCCCTTGTTGATCACTGAAATTTGGTCATAGAATAAAAAGCCTGCATTTGTGAGATTTACGTTACTGCCCCTCGTTGATCACTGAAATTTGGACTTAGAATAAAAAGCCCGTATTTGTCAGATTTACGTTACTGCCCCTTGTTGATCACTGAAATTTGGACTTAGAATAAAAAGCCCGAATTTGTCAAATTTACGTTACTGCCCCTTGTTGATCACTGAAATTTGGTCTTACAATGAAAAGCCCGTATTTGTCAGATTTACGTTACTGCCCCTTGTTGATCACTGAAATTTGGTTTTAGAATAAAAAGCCCGAATTTGTCAAATTTACGTTACTGCCCCTTGTTGATCACTGAAATTTGGTCATAGAATAAAAAGCCTGCATTTGTGAGAATTACGTTACTGCCCCTTGTTGATCACTGAAATTTGGACTTAGAATAAAAAGCCCGAATTTGTCAAATTTACGTTACTGCATCTTGTTGATCACTGAAATTTGGTCTTAAATTAAAAGCCCGTATTTGTCAGATTTACGTTACTGCCCCTTGTTGATCACTGAAATTTGGTCTTAGAATAAAAAGCCCGTATTTGTCAGATTTACGTTACTGTCCCTTGTTGATCACTGAAATTTGGTCATAGAATAAAAAGCCTGCATTTGTGAGATTTACGTTACTGCCCCTTGTTGATCACTGAAATTTGGACTTAGAATAAAAAGGCCGAATTTGTCAAATTTACGTTACTGCCCCTTGTTGATCACTGAAATTTGGTCTTACAATGAAAAGCCCGTATTTGTCAGATTTACATTACTGCCCCTTTTTGATCACTGAAATTTGGACATAGAATAAAAAGCCCGAATTTGTCAAATTTACGTTACTGCCCCTTGTTGATCACTGAAATTTGGTCTTAGAATAAAAAGCCCGTAGTTGTCAGATTTACGTTACTGTCCCTTGTTGATCACTGAAATTTGGTCATAGAATAAAAAGCCTGCATTTGTGAGATTTACGTTACTGCCCCTTGTTGATCACTGAAATTTGGACTTAGAATAAAAAGCCCGAATTTGTCAAATTTACGTTACTGCCCCTTGTTGATCACTGAAATTTGGTCTTACAATGAAAAGCCCGTATTTGTCAGATTTACGTTACTGCCCCTTGTTGATCACTGAAATTTGGTCTTAGAATAAAAAGCCCGTATTTGTCAGATTTACGTTACTGTCCCTTGTTGATCACTGAAATTTGGTCATAGAATAAAAAGCCCGTATTTGTCAGATTAACGTTACTGCCCCTTGTTGATCACTGAAATTTGGTCATAGAATAAAAAGCCCTTATTTCTCAGATTTACGTTACTGCCCCTTGTTGATCACTGAAATTTGGTCTTAGAATAAAAAACCCGTATTTGTTAGATTTACGTTACTGCCCCTTGTTGATCACTGAAATTTGGTCTAAGAATAAAAAGCCCGAATTTGTCAAATTTACGTTACTGCCCCTTGTTGATCATGGAAATTTGGTCTTAGAATAAAAAGCCCGAATTTGTCAGATTTACGTTACTGTCCCTTGTTGATCACTGAAATTTGGTCATAGAATAAAAAGCCCGTATTTGTCAGATTAACGTTACTGCCCTTTGTTGATCACTGAAATTTGGTCTTAGAATAAAAAGACCTTATTTCACAGATTTACGTTACTGCCCCTTGTTGATCACTGAAATTTGGTCTTACAATGAAAAGCCCGTATTTGTCAGATTAACGTTACTGCCCCTTGTTGATCACTGAAATTTGGTCTTAGAATAAAAAGCCCGAATTTGTCAAATTTACGTTACTGCCCCTTGTTGATCACTGAAATTTGGTCTTAGAATAAAAAGCCCGTATTTGTCAGATTTACGTTACTGCCCCTTGTTGATCACAGAAATTTGGTCTAAGAATAAAAAGCCCGAATTTGTCAAATTTACGTTACTGCCCCTTGTTGATCACGGAAATTTGGTCTTAGAATAAAAAGCCCGCATTTGTCAGATTTACGTTACTGCCCCTTGTTCATCACTGAAATTTGGTCTCAGAATTAAAAGCCCGAATTTGTCAAATTTACGTTACTGCCCCTTGTTGATCACTGAAATTTTTTTCTTAGAATAAAAAGCCTGCATTTGTGAGATTTACGTTACTGCCCCTTGTTGATCACTGAAATTTGGACTTAGAATAAAAAGCCCGAATTTGTCAAATTTACGTTACTGCCCCTTGTTGATCACTGAAATTTGGTCATAGAATAAAAAGCCTGCATTTGTGAGATTTACGTTACTGCCCCTTGTTGATCACTGAAATTTGGACTTAGAATAAAAAGCCCGAATTTGTCAAATTTACGTTACTGCCCCTTGTTGATCACTGAAATTTGGTCATAGAATAAAAAGCCTGCATTTGTGAGATTTACGTTACTGCCCCTTGTTGATCACTGAAATTTGGACTTAGAATAAAAAGCCCGAATTTGTCAAATTTACGTTACTGCCCCTTGTTGATCACTGAAATTTGGTCTTACAATGAAAAGCCCGTATTTGTCAGATTTACGTTACTGCCCCTTGTTGATCACTGAAATTTGGTCTTAGAATAAGAAGCCCGTATTTGTCAGATTTACGTTACTGTCCCTTGTTGGTCACTGAAATTTGGTCATAGAATAAAAAGCCTGCATTTGTGAGATTTACGTTACTGCCCCTTGTTGATCACTGAAATTTGGACTAAGAATAAAAAGCCCGAATTTGTCAAATTTACGTTACTGCCCCTTGTTGATCACTGAAATTTGGTCTTACAATGAAAAGCCCGTATTTGTCAGATTTACGTTACTGCATCTTGTTGATCACTGAAATTTGGTCTTAGAATAAAAAGCCCGTATTTGTCAGATTTACGTTACTGTCCCTTGTTGATCACTGAAATTTGGTCATAGAATAAAAAGCCCGTATTTGTCAGATTAACGTTACTGCCCCTTGTTGATTACTGAAATTTGGTCATAGAATAAAAAGCCCGTATTTGTCAGTTTAACGTTACTGCCCCTTGTTGATCACTGAAATTTGGTCTTAGAATAAAAAGCCCGAATTTGTCAAATTTAGGTTACTGCCTCTTGTTGATCACTGAAATTTGGTCTTAGAATAAAAAGCCCGTATTTGTCAGATTTACGTTACTGCCGCTTGTTGATCACTGAAATTTGGACTAAGAATAAAAAGCCCGAATTTGTCAAATTTACGTTACTGCCCCTTGTTGATCGTGGAAATTTGGTCTTAGAATAAAAAGCCCGCATTTGTCAGATTTACGTCACTGCCCCTTGTTGATCACTGAAATTTGGACATAGAATAAAAAGCCCGAATTTGTCAAATTTACGTTACTGCCCCTTGTTGATCACTGAAATTTTTCTCTTAGAATAAAAAGCCTGCATTTGTGAGATTTACGTTACTGCCCCTTGTTGATCACTGAAATTTGGACTTAGAATAAAAAGCCCGAATTTGTCAAATTTACGTTACTGCCCATTGTTGATCACTGAAATTTGGTCTTACAATGAAAAGCCCGTATTTGTCAGATTTACGTTACTGCCCCTTGTTGATCACTGAAATTTGGTCTTAGAATAAAAAGACCGAATTTGTCAAATTTACGTTACTGCCCCTTGTTGATCACTGAAATTTGGTCTTACAATGAAAAGCCCGTATTTGTCAGAGTTACGTTACTGGCCCTTGTTGATCGCTGAAATTTGGTCTAAGAATAAAAAGCCCGAATTTGTCAAATTTACGTTACTGCCCCTTGTTGATCATGGAAATTTGGTCTTAGAATAAAACGCCCGCATTTGTCAGATTTACGTTACTGCCCCTTGTTGATCACTGAAATTTGGACTTTGAATAAAAAGCCCGAATTTGTCAAATTTACGTTACTGCCCATTGTTGATCACTGAAATTTTATTCTTACAATGAAAAGCCCGTATTTGTCAGATTTACGTTACTGCCCCTTGTTGATCACTGAAATTTTGTCTTAGAATAAAAAGCCCGAATTTGTCAAATTTACGTTACTGCCCCTTGTTGATCACTGAAATTTGGTCTTAGAATAAAAAGCCTGCATTTGTGAGATTTACGTTACTGCCCCTTGTTGATCACGGAAATTTGGACTTAGAATAAAAAGCCCAAATTTGTCAAATTTACGTTACTGCATCTTGTTGATCGCTGAAATTTGGTCTAAGAATAAAAAGCCCGAATTTGTCAAATTTACGTTACTGCCCCTTGTTGATCATGGAAATTTGGTCTTAGAATAAAACGCCCGCATTTGTCAGATTTACGTTACTGCCCCTTGTTGATCACTGAAATTTGGACTTTGAATAAAAAGCCCGAATTTGTCAAATTTACGTTACTGCCCATTGTTGATCACTGAAATTTTATTCTTACAATGAAAAGCCCGTATTTGTCAGATTTACGTTACTGCCCCTTGTTGATCACTGAAATTTTGTCTTAGAATAAAAAGCCCGAATTTGTCAAATTTACGTTACTGCCCCTTGTTGATCACTGAAATTTGGTCTTAGAATAAAAAGCCTGCATTTGTGAGATTTACGTTACTGCCCCTGGTTGATCACGGAAATTTGGACTTAGAATAAAAAGCCCAAATTTGTCAAATTTACGTTACTGCATCTTGTTGATCACTGAAATTTGGTCTTACAATGAAAAGCCCGTATTTGTCAGATTTACGTTACTGCCCCTTGTTGATCACTGAAATTTGGTCTTAGAATAAAAAGCCCGTATTTGTCAGATTTACGTTACTGTCCATTGTTGATCACTGAAATTTGGTCATAGAATAAAAAGCCTGCATTTGTGAGATTTACGTTACTGCCCCTTGTTGATCACTGAAATTTGGACTTAGAATAAAAAGCCCGAATTTGTCAAATTTACGTTACTGCCCCTTGTTGATCACTGAAATTTGGTCTTACAATGAAAAGCCCGTATTTGTCAGAGTTACGTTACTGCCCCTTGTTGATCACTGAAATTTGGTGTTAGAATAAAAAGCCCGTATTTGTCAGATTTACGTTACTGTCCCTTGTCGATCACTGAAATTTGGTCTTACAATGAAAAGCCCGTATTTGTCAGAGTTACGTTACTGCCCCTCGTTGATCACTGAAATTTGGTCTTAGAATCAAATGCCCGTATTTGTCAGATTTACGTTACGGTCCCTTGTTGATCACTGAAATTGGGTCATAGAATAAAAAGCCCGTATTTGTCAGATTAACGTTACTGCCCCTTGTTGATCACTGAAATTTGGCCTTATAATAAAAAGCCCTTATTTCTCAGATTTACGTTACTGCCCCTTGTTGATCACTGAAATTTGGTGATAGAATAAAAAGCCTGCATTTGTGAGATTTACGTTACTGCCCTTTGTTGATCACTGAAATTTGGACTTAGAATAAAAAGCCCGAATTTGTCAAATTTACGTTACTGCCCCTTGTTGATCACTGAAATTTGGTCTTAGAATAAAAAGCCCGTATTTGTCAGATTTACGTTACTGGCCCTTGTTGATCGCTGAAAATTGGTCTAAGAATAAAAAGCCCGAATTTGTCAAATTTACGTTACTGCCCCTTGTTGATCATGGAAATTTGGTCTTAGAATAAAAAGCCCGCATTTGTCAGATTTACGTTACTGCCCCTTGTTGATCACTGAAATTTGGACATAGAATAAAAAGCCCGAATTTGTCAAATTTACGTTACTGCCCCTTGTTGATCACTGAAATTCTTTTCTTAGAATAAAAAGCCTGCATTTGTGAGATTTACGTTACTGCCCCTTGTTGATCACTGAAATTTGGACTTAGAATAAAAAGCCCGAATTTGTCAAATTTACGTTACTGCCCCTTGTTGATCATGGAAATTTGGTCTTACAATGAAAAGCCCGTATTTGTCAGATTAACGTTACTGCCCCTTGTTGATCACTGAAAATTGGTCTTAGAATAAAAAGCCCGAATTTGTCAAATTTACGTTACTGCCCCTTGTTGATCACTGAAATTTGGTCTTAGAATAAAAAGCCCGTATTTGTCAGATTTACGTTACTGCCCCTTGTTGATCACTGAAATTTGGTCTAAGAATAAAAAGCCCGAATTTGTCAAATTTACGTTACGGCCCCTTGTTGATCATGGAAATTTGGTCTTAGAATAAAAAGCCCGCATTTGTCAGATTTACGTTACTGCCCCTTGTTGATCACTGAAATTTGGTCTTCGAATAAAAAGCCCGAATTTGTCAAATTTACGTTACTGCCCGTTGTTGATCACTGAAATTTGGTCTTAGAATAAAAAGCCCGTATTTGTCAGATTTACGTTACTGGCCCTTGTTGATCGCTGAAATTTGGTCTAAGAATAAAAAGCCCGAATTTGTCAAATTTACGTTACTGCCTCTTGTTGATCATGGAAATTTGGTCTTAGAATAAAAAGCCCGCATTTGTCAGATTAACGTTACTGCCCCTTGTTGATCACTGAAATTTGGTCTTAGAATAAAAAGCCCGAATTTGTCAAATTTACGTTACTGCCCCTTGTTGATCACTGAAATTTGGTCTTAGAATAAAAAGCCCACATTTTTCAAATTTACGTTACTGCCCCTTGTTGATCATGGAAATTTGGTCTTGGAATAAAAAGCCCGTATTTGTCAGATTTACGTTACTGCCCCTTGTTGATCACTGAAATTTGGTCTTCGAATAAAAAGCCCGAATTTGTCAAATTTACGTTACTGCCCCTTGTTGATCACTGAAATTTGGTCTTACAATGAAATGCCCGTATTTGTCAGAGTTACGTTACTGCCCCTTGCTGATCACTGAAATTTGGTCTTAGAATAAAAAGCCTGCATTTGTGAGATTTACGTTACTGCCCCTTGTTGATCACTGAAATTTGGTCTTAGAATAAAAAGCCCGTATTTGTCAGATTTACGTTACTGTCCATTGTTGATCACTGAAATTTGGTCATAGAATAAAAAGCCTGCATTTGTGAGATTTACGTTACTGCCCCTTGTTGATCACTGAAATTTGGACTTAGAATAAAAAGCCCGTATATGTCAGATTTACGTTACTGTCCCTTGTTGATCACTGAAATTTGGTCTTAGAATAAAAAGCCCGTATTTGTCAGATTTACGTTACTGCCCCTTGTTGATCACTGAAATTTGGTCTTAGAATAAAAAGCCCGTATTTGTCAGATTTACGTTACTGCTCCTTGTTGATCACTGAAATTTGGTCTTAGAATAAAAAGCCCGAATTTGTCAAATTTACGTTACTGCCCCTTGTTGATCATGGAAATTTGGTCTTAGAATAAAAAGCCCGTATTTGTCAGATTTACGTTACTGCCCCTTGTTGATGACTGAAATTTGGTCTTAGAATAAAATGCCCGAATTTGGCAAATTTACGTTACTGCCCCTTGTTGATCATGGAAATTTGGTCTTTGAATAAAAAGCCCGTATTTGTCAGATTTACGTTACTGCCCCTTGTTGATCACTGAAATTTGGTCTTAGAATAAAAAGCCTGCATTTGTCAGATTTATGTTACTGCCCGTTGTTGATCACGGAAATTTGGTCTTAGAATAAAAAGCCCGTATTTGTCAGATTTACATTACTGCCCCAATGCAAAAAATTCAAGCAATGAAATTATATGGGTTATTAAGTTATTGGACTCGTTCGTCGTTTCATAGTACGGTATAACATGGAAATCCTAGGGATTTACGTTTCTGACCCTTGTTGATCACTGAAATTTGGTCATAGAATAAAAAGCCCGTATTTGTCAGATCAACGTTACTGCCCCTTGTTGATCACTGAAATTTGGTCTTACAATGAAAAGCCCGTATTTGTCAGATTTACGTTACTGCCCCTTGTTGATCACTAAAATTTTGTCTTAGAATAAAAAGCCCGAATTTGTCAAATTTACGTTACTGCCCCTTGTTGATCACTGAAATTTGGTCTTACAATGAACGGCCCGTATTTGTCAGTTCTACGTTACTGCCCCTTGTTGATCACTGAAATTTGGACTTAGAATAAAAAGCCCGTATTTGTAAGATTTACGTTACTGTCACTTGTTGATTACTGAAATTTGGTCTTAGAATAAAAATCCCGAATTTGTCATATTTAGGTTACTGCCCCTTGTTGATCACTGAAATTTGGTCATAGAATAAAAAGCCCGTATTTGTGAGATTTACGTTACTGCCCCTTGTTGATCACAGAAATTTTGTCTTTGATTGGAAGGCTCGTATTTGTCAGATTTACATTACTGCCCCAATGCAAAAAATTCAGGCAATGAAATTATGTGGGTTATTAAGTTATTGGACTCGTTCTTCGTTTCATAGTACGGTATAACATGGAAATCCTAGGGAATAAATTTCGTGGAAATCCTCGATTCAAGGAATCCCCTCAATCCTTTACTCAACTTTGAGTGATGAACTCATGGCCTAGTCAAACTGATCAGTTTTTAACAAAGAATTGGGAAAATTGCATTTTTTTGTAATCAATAGGTTATTTTTAAGCTCTCCCTCTCTTGTTAAATTGTTAAAGTTGGATATACTAGGCGTGAGGCGTTTTTCAATTTTCCGGCCCTAACCTACTTCATCTGATTCGCCATGAATGTAAGTCTGAACGCTATCAAGCCAACGCAAAAGACAAAAATAAATCATACATTGGCGTAGAAACTCCTTTTGACAATAGCAAAATGCAAGTTTTAATATTTCCTGCCTACTAACATTGCATTTCCTTGATGCCCGTATTTGTCAGAAAAGCCTGTATTTGTCAGGCCCGTATTTGTCAGGTAACGTTACTAACCCCGCTCTCTTGATCGTAACACTGATATACCGTATATTTGTAAAAATTGCATCCTTTCTTTGAGAAATACAGATGTAAGGCTTGAATCGAACAGGAAGAAATTTAAAGACATAAGAAGCGAAATAAGGAAGCCATACCCGAGAACAAAAATTTATGCGATGCAGAGGGGAAGTTATTTGGCCACAGGAGAAAAGTGGAGACAGAATTTCGAGGAAAGTAAGAGAATGCTTTGAAGTGCTACAAGGAAAAGTTGAGAATCAAGATGCAGACCAACTACCAATATATTTAGAACAAAGCAAGGGAAATAAGCTGGAAAACGCTGCGTATGAAGTAAGACACCCATTTCATTCATTCATTCAGTCATTCATTCATTGATTTATTTATTCATTCATTCATTCATTCATTCATTCATTCATTCATTCATTCATTCATTCATTCATTCATTCATTCATTCACTCACTCATTCATTCATTCATTCATTCATTCATTCACTCATTCATTCATTCATTCATTCATTCATTCATTCATTCATTCATTCATTCATTCATTCATTCATTCATTCCAGTGTCCTTCACACAAACATTGGATTTCTGCAGATGCAGTAAACTTAAACCTCCATTTGATGGGAGGGGATAATACCCTACATTAACCATTTTAAGTCTGCTTTTAAACGTACAAACTGGTACAGCTGTCAGACTAGCTAAGGGAGAGTGCAAAACATATTTTGCTACATTGCCAAAAGAAAATAAATTCTGCAACTTATCATTTAGTTTCCTGGGTGTGCTTGACCAACTTTTTTTTAGTTTCTTGGACATGTTCAAAGACGTGAATGTTGACACCAAAACCCTGAATTACACCTTCCAAAGGATAGTAATGATTATAATATAGACTACCTACTTATTTCATGTTTCGCTGGCAAGATAGAGATGTGATAAGCGAGAACTACCTTTGTTTTAAAACTTTCTTTATCATCATCTTAATCCATAAAGCAATCTTTAAAGGACCTAAGTAAGCAAGGTTAAGTGCTATATTTGATTAAAAGGTTTTTGTTATTATTATAATTAAAACAAACATTTTTTGTTGCTATTTTTAACTGATCACAGTTCTAACCTTGCTTGCAGGCACATACAACCTCACATGATGGTTCCTTTGAATCTGATTTTGAAATCTCATCTGATTCCAAGAGCTTAGTTGATGCAGTTTGCACAAATAATTCTCAAGCCATTGTAAATATTTTATGCACAAAAGAAGATGGGAAAAATGCTGTGATGAATTTTAATGGCAAGAAGGTGGAGGCAGAGTGCAAAAATATTGTATCAGATAAGTCAACTACTTTTAAAGTTCCAGAGGATATCAAGAAGCTGACCACTGTGACTTACAGCAAGCAGTACCTGGAACTGACATCAGTGGCACCTGTATAAAGCTTCTTGCTTCAAAAAGCTGCATACAATGAAAAAAATCTTCAGAGAAACACAGTGAAATCATCACTTATTCCTTAAATTGTATCTGCTGCCAGCATCTTTTTGATGTGCAGAAGTGACAAATTGAACAGTAATGCAACAATAAATTCCTTCACTTTAAGGAGGGCTGGTGCAAAACGGAAAGCGTTTGAAAGATTCAATCACATGGGTGTCTGTTCCTCATATCAAAGAACATTGAATATGCAGTCTGCATTAGGGCAAGATTCAGACGCCATAGTGATGCAATGGATGTCTGAAATTGTTGAAGAAGAACAGAAATTACCACATGACCCAATAAATAATACAAGTTTTTGAAAGGTTGGGGAGCTGTTCGAACAAAGCTTTTCCCTTGAAAGGACACAAAATGAGCCTCATGATATAACAGATCAAGATGAATTGTGTAATCTTGAACAAATATTCAAAGAAAGTATTTTCAATGATGATGGCAGTCAAAATGCCAGCATGGTAGCAAATGAAGCTATAGGCGTAACACAAAGATTGGAAGAGCACATCAGGGACAAGATAAAAAAGCAATGTACATCTGCTGATGCTAATTCAGCATGTATTGCAACATGTAGTACGCAAAAGGATGAAAGTGCAGTGGAGGATTCTGATCCTAAAGGCTTCATAGTTGTTGGTGACAACTTAGACATAAGAAACAAGACCAGGCAGCAAACAAGAGTACATGGCAATGTTGATCATCATTTTTTTCATCTTATCGCTATAAAGAAGATAAATGGCCCTGAACAACACAGTTCTTCTATTCCGAAATCTCAGAAAATGAAAAGTGATCAATTACCCCCAAGCACTTCATTTCTTCCAAGTGTTGGTGACAACGATAAATTAATAGAAGAGTTCAAGTATTTGATTGACAAAATTCTCTCTCAGTATGTACCTGAATTGGAATGGATGAAAGAGGTCACTCCCCCACATATATGGCATAGTAACATGCAACACGTTAAAGGTAAAACATCTTCGGTATGACAAGTTTTCTTCAACCTCACAGTTTCCTTCTATTTTCCTATTTTTTTCATGTTGATTATTTCAAATATTTTTGAGTTTGGAAACAACATCCCTGACAATTTTTTTCAAATTGATCTTTGCATCAATCCCATATGAAATAAGTACCCTTTGAAATTAGCCTACCCTATTCATTTCTCCAGTTTACTGCACCCCCCTAGTTATTCAATCTTCATATAATAGTTATTTGATCTTTCCAAACCCATTCCCTCATTTATTCCCTCCCCTTCCGTTCTGAAAATGAGAATGTGCTTTCAAAGCATTTTTGTTTTGATAATTATAATGAAATACAAGCTAGTTTCTAACATAGAATATTTGCCCAAATGGTAACAAAGTGTTATTTTTTACAAGGCATGTCTTGCAGTGTTACGAAAGAATGAAAATGACAGCCATGATATCATTTGTATCGTGACATTCATCAGAAGCTCTGTACCTGAGGACAAGAATGGCAAGATTCTAACTCCACTTCTCTTTTTTGGGGATCTCCTTACAGTAGAAGGTGAGGTGAATGCAATTGAGGATAGAAGGAATTCCACTACGTCAAGAGAAAGACTTGAAGGAATTATTCCTTGCCTTTCAGATTTTCATTTTTTGGGGAATTTCCTGGTGGTAAGCTTTAATTAAATGCATACAGTTCCCCTGTTGTCATCAACGGGATGTTTATATTTCCTGGCGATAGCAAGTCTTACTAAAAATTTTCGTCTTAATTAATTGTTACTAACTCTTTGCTCAATTCCTAGTTTTGGAACTAGTTGTTTGTCTAAATTCTTTTATGTTGTGAGAACTTGTCTAACTCAATTAATTCTAATTTTGAAAAGTCATTATGCTTCCAATGGCACATGCAATGTTAAAGAGGCAAATTTTGACCACAAATAAAGCATGGTAGACTCTGCTACATTAACATTGACTTCTCATTATGATGGCTGTTTTCTATTTGATTCTACATGGTTTTTTTGCAATTTAAGAATATTTAAGGGCAAACTCTAACTGGCTTTGCAAGAATTGCAAGGGCAGAAGGGAAAAACATAAGAAGTTAAAGCGGCGCCCAAGTAGCGATGCAGAGTCTGCTCATAACACAAAGTGAATTAAAAATACCCGAATTGTACCTTTGCCAAGTTTGGAAGATTCACTGGTTGCGCCTAAAACCGGAAAAAAATGTGGAGAATGCACTTTTTCTGAATCATCAGAAGAGGAAGAATATCGCTACTCTGGCTTTAATTTGCCAAAATTAAGGAAATATGACTGGTAACTGAAGACTTTGGATACACAATAAGTTTTGCATGGCTCTGTTGGCCATCCCTTCCAGCTCGGTCAGTTTCTTGGCATAAGTCATCAATTCCTTTAGGTGGCCCATAATGAATAATATGGTGTAAATCAGCACTGTCCACTCCCATTCCAAAAGCAAGGGTTGCAAACAAAACACGAATCGCTCCATTTTGGTCTGCAAATGATTTTGTTATCGTTGACTTTACTGAGTCTTCTATTGAGCCATGAAACATATCAAACAAAAGATTGAATGGATCACTGCTCATGCCAAGATTGGCTTCAAAAAAGGAAAACAGTTCTCCTACATGTTTATGACTTCTACATTATATAATATGTCTTGGACAGTTTAGGCCTTCATCTTTCAACATATTCAAAAGCCAACCAAATATCTTCTCTATTTCCCCTGTTTGATTTTTATCAATGAAAATCGAATGTTGGGTCTTTCAGGCATGTCAACAATTTTTTTTACCTTTCTGAGTTCCACGTTTTGGATAATTATGTGTGTATCCTTCTTTGTTGCAGTTGCAGTAAGTGACACAAAAGGTACATCTTTTTGCAGCAATGACCGCAATTGTGCAAGTTCACTGTACACATTTTACTAAATGCAGTTGTCTTCTTGCTTGATGTTCCCCTAGGAATGAAATTCATTTAGAATTTGCAACTCACATATCAAACATTTTTCAAAATAAATTGCAGTGAATTAGAAAGCATTACACGCCAGGGTTGAATTTAGCAGATTGTAATATCCTTCCAGGCCTGAATGTTTGGCACATGCAGCTGAGATAGTCAATAAATATAACATGATCCTCCCTTTGTAAATTCTATTGAAAATTTCTTTCCATCACTTCTCTTCTTTTATGGCTTAAAAGCCACCTATCTATGAACCTATATAAGAAAGTCGGTAAAATTTATTGTGCTCTATGAATTCGAAATTTGCTTGAAAAATGTGGGCAAAAATTTGAGTAAGACAGACATACCATTTTACAATACCATGGCTTTCATCAATGGCAACGCAGCACATATGTTGTTGAAAGTTCCTTGCCTTGAATTCATTTCGGTACACTCTCAGGATTGCTTCAGGCGAACTGTATATAAACGAGTAAGCTCCTTTTCGCAATTCTGCAGCTTTTGTCGATAAACCGTCATCCCATAACAATGTGCAATTAACGGAAAGTGCTTGGAGTTTTTTAACTTGATCCTCCATCAAAGAAATCAAGGGAGAAACAACGAGGACAAGATTTGTGACTGGTTGACGGCCTTCAAGAAAATCTCAGGCAAATGGAATCAGCTGAAATACCAATGATTTCCCAGATCCTGTTGGTTTTGCAATGAAAACATCATTTCCTTCTGACAGTGATAATTGCTCCAGCTCGCTGGTAGCTTCGTAACTCTTTGTAGCCTAAAATATTTTTCGCATACTCGATAGATTCGTCAAACCGCGATTGCAGTGAAGCCAACATTTTGAATTTAATCGTTCTACATTCATAGCACAACCCCCAGATACTATTATCTCACGTCATATAGTCTATTGTGCTAATTCGCTTCTGTTATGGTGATTGGTTGTTTTTTTTACTACGTTCATACCCAGTGGACATTTTTGTCCACTGGCATAGGTTATATGCATTGTGCTAATTCTGGACACCCGAGTTGAACAAGTCTGAGCTTCCCGCTCGCTTCGCTCGCTTTTTCCCGCTGCGCAGGAGTAACTTAGTAGTTTCTTGCCTAGTGTGCGTTCTGAATGGAATTAGAACAGAAACTCAGACTGTGACAAGTCAAGGGTCAGCCACCTACCCTGATACTAAATTTCAAGCCATCTGAGATGTGTACTTCAGTGTGTGCATATAGTGTATTTTGATCTGTGGTCTTGAAGATAATATCATGCTCTTACAAGTCCATTGACTATTCTTTGATTGAAATTGTGTTGGCTCTTAATTTCACTTGCTGCAAATTTTTAAAACTAGCTTTATTGTTGCCTGAACAACTGGATTTTCAAATGTTCTTCTTGTTGTTCTTTGTGCAGTCATTGGCGCTTTTGCTTCAATACTTTTCTTTAGAATATTCTTTGTTGGTATTGCTCCAACCTTGAGTCTCTTTCCCATTCGATTTTCATCAACAAAACAAATTTATGCATTTGGTGATCGGCACTCAATGGAATTCAGGCCAGACTTCATATACATAATTCAAATATAGCTCAAAGTGGAAAATGTATGTATTAAATAAATAAAAATTCAAAAGGTATCTAAAGTAAATATATGTACAACTTACATTGTATTAAGTCGTCCTTTTCAAAATGCAGCTCACAAATGCGAAAGAAATTATGCAGGACCTGCTTTTTGACCTCTTGATCAACTGCACGAACCTTTGTGATTGCATTTCAGATTTCGGACCTCCACCTCGTCTCTTTATCACTTTCAGGTGCTTAATTGCTGAAGTACAGTAGTGGAACCTCTATTCGTAGGGGCAAACCCATCGTTTTCATTAAAGGACGCTATTCGTTCAATCTGTTTGGCACAAAACGACTATTGCCTTTCAAAATATTTGGAGGTGGGGTCCCAATCCCTCACCGCCATGTGGCAATTACTACTGAGGCAATACTTGGGGGACTGAAATTTCATTTCGTATCTAATTGCCTTGGGGGGGGGAGGACTTAAGTCAAGGAGAATTATGGTTCCTTGCAGGTCTTATGGCAATAATTAATATATTTTACACAATGTTCATAAGAATCAGCAATCTATAAACAAGGGGGTGACATGACCCATTGTAGAAATGTTGTTTTAAAATTCAAAGCTAATAATAACTTTAGAGAAGTACTATTTTAATACTTTTAGCAAGGGGATCATACACGAATCGGGTTATAAAAACAGTAAGGCGCAAAAGATTTGTAAAAAAACTTCATTGACAAATAATAATAATATATTTATTTAAAGTTGGTTCCATACATAGTTCTACAAAGTAAATCTAATTTACACCAACTATTTACAATTGAAACTAAAACTAAAATAAAGCTAAAAAGTACATATCAAAATCAAAGTAATTCAGCGTCCATCTGCAAATTGTACAAAGGCAGCTGGTTCCATTCCAAGTTTTTATTTCTTTTTTGAAAGCTGCAACAGACTCTATTTTCTATGCATCATCATTTAGGGTATTCCATAGCATAGCTCGCCTATACCTTAAGGAGTTGATCCCATATTTTATAGTGTGAGAACTCTGAGCAAGTTTGCATAATAAAGGTTCTAGATTTTGTTTGGAAACTCTCCCAGAGATATGACGGATTTAAGTGGTGGAGCGTTTTGTAAACTTCTAATATAGTTTGACACTCTAGAAAATGCCTTAACTTTTGTGCTAACTTTCATGCAGAGATCCTCCACGTGTTGGCCAAAAGTTAGTTTATTGTCGATGGTAACTCCTAGCAGTTTTACTTTTTCACTAGCTCGTATGATTTTTCCATTGATATTTAAGCCTAAGTGCTCAGTTTCTTTCAAAACCAAGAACATCAATTGAAACTTTGGAGGGTTTGCAACCATACTGTTTCAAAGGAACCATTTTAGGATCTTTTATATAAGACCCTCAAATTCTATATGAAATAACAATTGTTTTCTGAGGCAGTCTTTAAGTGTAGCAACAGGACTTCTACAAAAAAAATCATCTGCATCATCCTCTTTTCTTTGAGCACCTTTCTCCCTTTCCTTAATTGACTCCATCAGAATGCTCGCAACGGGTTCCACCTCCATTGTTTTCCTTATCTTGCTTGCTGGATTTGGCACAACTTTGGGGATTGCTGATAAGTCTCAGATGGTGATAACAACAGAGAGGGGAGGAGAAAGTGTTTTCGAAACATGGTTTGGTGAAGCTGCATATTTCGAAAACTCTTGGTGACTACTGCTGTTGTTCAGTGAAATGTTGCTTGTGGTCACTCTATTTTTCAGAATACACGGAGGAATAGCAGTTGATTGTAGTAACGACACCGTGGTGTACATTGAGCAGAGCCAGACCCGTTCCCGATCTAGGCATTTTGAAAGGAATCGTTCAAGTTTTTCGACTTTGTCTTGGCAAACACAACAGTGACCCAAAGGTTCTTCGCAACTTCTTCCCAAACCAAATGCATTTTTGTGGCTTTCCTTGTATTCAGGAGAGGCTTTATTCCATAAAATTTGATACTCCCGAATTTGATACTTCTGATATGTCATTTTTGTGACTCAATGGTATCAAACGAAGCAATAGTTTTGCTTTTACGCGACAAAGAAGTTGTTTACTATTGTGCGAGGGGTTTGCTCCACGAGACTGGACTGTCAATAGTTCGTAATGCGGACCTAGTGTGTCATAAGCTCCAACCTCATAGGGCAGATTCTTATTTTTTGCAGGCGAAATGGGAAAAAGTTACACTAATTTAAGCCTTTTTTACACAGAGAAATACTTTGCTGCGAACTGTCAAAATGATAGTGCACATTAGCAGACTGGTTTTCTCGAGAAATTTTGCGCATTTCGCTAAGATTTTTCTCATTGGAAACAAGGTTTTACTCCACATTCGGGCATGCAACAGTTTTTTCCAGGCATCTTTCACCTCAAGTAGTGGCAAAAACTCTTTGGCCTAAAATCTCTTGTGAACCACAAATCTGTCACGTGATCACAGAATCGAGAGAAATGATGTGTCGATGCTATTTTATGGCTTCCAGACCAGAGTTCCTTTTCAAGTGACTATGTTTAGATCAAGCCACATTTTGACCTTTTTCAATTCCAATTTTATTTTTCTTTGAAGTAGAACAAAATTCTCGGATCACAGTGAATATTATTATCGTCTGAAAACGGATAACAGGTTAGGTAAGAAGGGTAAGTCATTTATACAAATTGGATAGAGGAGAGGGCCAACGACAGAACCCTGTTGGACACCACAGTTAATACTTAGAAAACTAGAGTTAGATCTTTTTACTGGACCATATCGCTTTCTATCTGAAAGGTACGATTAAAACCAATCTAAAGCCGTTCCTCTAACAACATAATTTTTAAGTTTCATCAAAAGAGTATCTCGATTCACAGTGTCAAAAGCCTTTTGTAAATCGTTGAATATTCCACAAACAAATTTTCTGTTATCTAATGAGCTTCTGTTAGACTAACAAGGGTATGGTTTATGGAATGATTGTTACGAAAACGAAATTGTAAATATTTCATATTTTACAAGGAAACTATAAGGGCGCTAATATATAATTCATTCTGTGATTTTACTAACGACAGAGAGAAAAGAACTATGTTTATAGTTTGATAGTCTCAGTAGGTAACCTATCTTAAAAACATGGATGACTTTATCTAACTTCAACCTATCAGGATATATTCCTTGCTGAAATGAATCATTTTTGATAAGAGAAATGGGAGTAGATATCAATAGGAAAGAAATTTTAAAATTTTCTGTAAGGTATGCTCTTAGGTCTCAGAATTTCCAGGTTTCAGAAATGAGATTATATTTATTATTTCAAGAGAAACACATGGTGCAATAAAGAAAGAGTTGCCATTTCTACTAACCAAGAAGTCCAATGGTGATTTGTTAGATTTTGGTATATTTCTAGCAATACTGTGGGACACATTGGCAATAATAGCTGGATCAGATGAAATTTTATCATTAGAGTCTTTAAACTTGTTTATTACATTCACGCAATTCAACTTCCTTATATCTATGCCACAAATGTTTCATATTGTTAATGTTTGTTTCAAAATAGGTATAGAAATAATTAACTGTACTTTCTGTTATAAATTGTGTAACTGGATTTCTAAATCTTTTGTAAAAGCCTCTTATTGCGTCATCAGTTTTTCTGTTGAGATTACTGCATCTTGAATTTCACAACTTGGGGCACAAAACGCACGCTAATACCGACACCTAGAAACACAGCAAATAATACAACAGGTTTGGCATTAGGATGGTTTGCTAAAATGTAAATGTGATAAACAACAACAAGAAATACAATCAAGTAATAGATTACCTGTTAAATGTACGTAGTTTTATGTTCTTGCACAACCAAAGCTGAAACTTAATGATTGTTTAGTCTTTTCATCTATTCTGGCTTTGCCATCGTTTTACTCAGCATCATCACTTTCCCAGATCAACAATTTGCCCTATTTTATAATGTAACGTAAACAACTGGCGCAAGGGGGCAAGAATGCGGGATTTCCTGATTGAATCTCTTTGCTCCAGGGCAGAACAAAAACAATAAAATATTCCCAAAACACAATAGGGCGAAATCACCTCTCTGGAGTTCTAGGCAGGTCACGGTAATGGTAAACAACTAACTTTGCACCATACATCCGGCCCACTAAACGGTTCTTTCAGAGAACAGGTTTCCTCACCCTTCTAATTGGTGCAAAGTTCATTATCGTTTCCTTTGTCGTTTTCAAAGTCTTCCAATAAACAAAGTTTATCCACTGGACCAACTAACTGAGACTGAGAAATTGACATTTGCTGACCTCACGAGACCATCATTTCCCTTATGAACAGCTTAAACTCTACCCAACCGCCAAGCCTCTCATTGTAATGGCTTTTCAACAATAAGAACAATGTAATTTTCTTAAAGCTTTCGTTTTAGCGTGAACCATTTTTGTGGCTGCTGTAATGTTAGAAGATATTCTCACACCCTTCGTTTCCAGAAAAGATCTGCTTAAAACTGTATTTGTCTCTATCTCCTTTTTGATTAGGTATCTGCGCTAGAAAATTTTCCAGATGGGTAGGACACATTTGATTTCAACATCAACAGGTGGTTTGGAGTC
This sequence comes from Catostylus mosaicus, assembly GCA_964019065.1. NCBI lineage: Eukaryota > Metazoa > Cnidaria > Scyphozoa > Rhizostomeae > Catostylidae > Catostylus > Catostylus mosaicus. The sequence goes on from OZ025198.1 coordinate 3,994,646, forward strand.
AATGCATTTACATCTCTAGAATAGTCCGAAACTTTAGTTAACGGCCCCCCATTGATAATTGATTCAATTCCGCACATTAGAGATTGCAATCCTTCGTCATCCAAATTTTGTTCTCTCACTACAATTGTCATGACACGTCGAATTGTACTTATTAAGCGCTCCCATGCACCTCCACAGTGTGAGGCTGTTGGTGGATTAAAATGCCAGTTCACCTCTTGTTGAAGAAGATACTCGTGAATTTTCTCTTGATTCCACTCATGTATCAAGCGTTTTAGTTCATATTCTGCACTGGTGAAATTTGTACCATTGTCAGACAGTGTCTAAACTTTGCGCTACTTCAACACGAACAGCACGGACAACAAGGCAGGTGAATATGACACCATTACGTTTGACTCTGCTGCGGGCTCTTTTCACAAAAAAGGACAAAAGTAATCAACACCAACGCACGTGAATGGAGGCTCTCCAGGGAGTAATCTGTTTTGTAGTAGACCTGCAATCTTCTGTTGCATTGGCTGTTGGAGCTGTCTTTTGCACTTGAAACATTGGCTGAGTATTCGTCGGACTGATGCACGTGCATTGATGATCAAAAACCTTCTTTGATTAATGACAATAAATACTCTTTTCCCAGATGACCAGCTAAGTGATGGTAGTACGTGATGATCAGGTCAACGACATGATTTCATTTTGGAAGAATTACAGGATGTTTACTGTTGATTGGCTCAAATTGGAGATGTTTCAATCGTCAACCGACACACAGTACACCATTTCTAACTATAGGATCCAGACTAAGAATGCTACTCTGCCTCTTCCCTTGTTTCTTTTCCGATATTAAAGTCTCAATTTCCTCCTTCTAGCAATTCATCTGAATACATAAAATGATGGCGTGTTCTGCTTTCCTCATTTCTTCTACTGTCAACTTTCCTTTCAAAACTGAGCTCGGTGTTGGCGCTGGTAGCTTTGAATTCAGGATCAACCACTGCTTAATTCGCAACATCCATGAGACAACCTTTTTTTAACTTTGTCTAAGAGGAGAACTTTGAGAAAATCAATTCACTAATACTACAAGATTCTACCATCATAACACTGTGAGACTGAATGCTTTTCTTCGATTCAACATCATCATCTTATATTTGTGCAGTTGGTTTGTCATGTCTCTTCCCTTTGCCATAAGAAAGATGGTTCGTTGATCCGCCTTGAATCGCCAGTGAAATATTTCCCATAAATGCCTCTTGATGCATCATCAGCTGGGTTCATCTTCGTTTGCAGGATGTGACCCGTCTTTGACCAGCGCAATGCAGTTAGCAACGAACGTTTGAAAATGCTTATTCTCATAATTGATGTATTTGATTACAGCTTTGATTTCTGTCCAGAATACAGACCGAGTCCACTTGAATCTCTAATTCTCGTTTCAACATCCGGTCCAATTTATTTGCAACTGTTGTGGCAGATAACACAAGTCTTGGAATCGTCATTAGCTTTAGTGGCGCAAATCTTCATCTACCAATTGCAAAAGAGCAATCATGTTTACTTTCATGATTAACTATCCTCAGATATGTTACCACAATTTATCCACTTTCTGAGGCATCAGAGAAACGATGTAGCTCTGCTGCTTTTACTTCACCAAAATTTTCTAGCTTGAAACATCTCGGACCTTTCAGCTTGACAAGTTTTGGCAGTTCTTCAATCCACTCGTTCCAATGTCTGCTGAATATGCAAGGAATTTCATCGTCCCAACCCACCTCTTCACGACATAGCTCTTGTAAAATGATCTTTGCTGTTAGAATAAATGGTGGTATCATACCAAGAGGGTCATATACCAAGGATATGAAGCTGAGAAGTCCTCTTTTTGTCGCCTTTCTAGCTGGATGTTCCCATTGAACAGAAAACAATCTTTTGTAGTATTCAACAGAACTCTAAAAACACTTTTGACAGGTAGAATGTCTCTTTTAAAGTCGACCTTCTTCCATTCTTTTGAACGGTCTGCTTCTGGAATTGCACTCATGACTTTGCCCTTTATAACTGATCCATTTGGTAAGATTGAAACCACCAAGTGACAGAAGCCTTTTGAGATCCTTATATGCACCACTTGCATCCTGGCTAAATTTTTTTTAAATTTTGCAGGTTTTTGACATAAAAGTTCTTCATTACTGTAGAAATTATGCTACTTTTGAAGAAAGCTTTATTATCTTCTGCTGTCTTTTGAAGAGCTAATGTAGCGCAACCTGGAGACCAAATGCCACCAAATAAATGAACCTTCATTTGTCTCTTCTGGTTCCTTTGTTAGATAACCTTTCACAAACCATAGAAATCTCAGTGCACTCAAATCCTTTTTGTCTACTTGCACTTGATGAAACATAGCTTCAGCATCAACTGTTATGGCAACGTTTTCTTGCCGGAATCTTAAAAGAACACCAACTATAGAATTTGTATGGTCAGGCCCCTGCAACACATGCTCATTCATCGATATACTGTGGAATTTTGCCGTACAGTCAAATACCACACGAGTTTTTTCTGGTGTCTTCTGATTGACTTCATTACGATGTGGCAAATACAATACTTTTCCTTTGTTTTGATTGAGATGCTTCTTAGGAACCGTTCGTGAGTAACCCCAAATCATCTGTGAATTCGGCGTATTTGATGTGAAAAATTATCATTCTCTGACACTTTTTTCTCAAATATTCAGAAGACCAGTAGTTTGACTGGTGGCTGTCATCAAACATTTTGCAGCTGCTACTTCAGTCTCTCGTAGTGGCCCACTGAGCATCCCGCCAAACTTCGTCTCCACTACAAATGGTTCTCCTTATTCTCCTGTTGGTATTTCTTCAGGCTGCAAAGCTTCCGGTACGTCAACGCCAATCAATAGATTAACTGTGCAGTCTTCAAGTCTCTTTGGCAGTGTTAGATAATTCAGGTATGTCAATGACTTGATGTCTTTTTGTTCTGCTATTGCATCCTTGGAGACGTTCAAGTTCTTTAGATCGAAAGCTTGTGGTACATCAACGGATACTGAGTTGTCCAAATCTTTGATTTCCAGGCTAGCAGTTGCATTGTCACAATTGTCCATAACGTTGCTAATAGTTGCCTATAAAATACGACACTTCTTTGCTTCAATGCCTAGCTTTACCAAAAGATCTTTAGAGCAAAATGAAGCAGTAAAGCCATTGTCCAAAAGCGTATATGTAATCACTTCATTGGTTTTGCCTTTGCCTCTGACATTAAGCTGAACCACAGACAAGCTCTTGCTTTGAAATCCGGTCCCAGTTTCACTCAATGTACCAACAAACTGTTTCAAATTACCAGCTACAGAAGGCTTCGATGGCTGATTTGCACTGGCTGCTCAAAGCTGCTGAGCTCTTTTCAATTTAAAGGTAACAATGGCTTCATGTATTGATGACATATGTTTTCGTTCATATTACATCCTGAAATATTGCACGATGTTTTCTGTTTACATCCAGCAGAAAAGTGAAACGTCGACAAACAGTTGTCACATAGCTTTTTCTGGCGTATACATTTTAGCTGCTTCTCACCATTTTTCCTTTTGAACCTTTCGCAATCTTTGATTTTATGATCTCCTTCACAATGATAGCATCGGTTATGTGTTGGTTTTGTATCATCACAGCTTGGCATATCCTTTGTCTGAATACTATAATTCAAACTCCACTTGCCTGCAGTTCTGCTCCTCTCTGTGGATTTTATTGGCTTCTAATTCTTCGTTCCATCATCTCTTTTTCTTCCATCCATTGTCCCACCAAAAACTAGGTCATATTTCTCCACAGCTTCCTCTTGATAAATCTTCGCACATCTCAAATTTTTGGCTCTCGACCTTCTTCTCGGATATTTTGCACTCGTGTCTGCCATCTTGATCTGATATACCCTGGACAACGTTCTAATATTCTCAGCAGTTTGTCTTCATTGTTCACTTGATAAAGCCAATTGCCCTCAGTGTTATCTCGCAGTTTTGAAGGTCATCTGCTAAATCTATAAGTGCCTCTCTATCACTGGGTTTAACTGATGGGCTATTAGATACTTTGTTAATCGAATATAGATACTTGTACTTGCTGCCAAATCTCTCCTCCAGTAACCACTTTGCCTCATAGTATCCCTCTCCTTCACTTAGGAGCACGCAGCTTTCGACCACTTTCTTCGCTTTGTCACTGCAATACTGCAACCGCCTGCCATTGTCATCTGTATCCTTCTCAACGTGGTTCTCAAAATGCTTCATAGATATGTAATATCGCAAGGGATTTCCATCAAAATGAATTATCTCAGATTTTGGTAACATTCTTGATTCTGCCAGTTTCTTCAGTGTCATTAAATATTCGTTGTCATACTCTGATGAAATAGATGAACTGTCTGATTGTCTTTCTGCTCTCTTTGAAGATTCTGCAATGTTGATTTGCTTGTCATCTTTTATTTTTTCGTCACACTGCAACCATGGTGATGCAAATGTAGGTTCTGTTGGTGGCTGCAACGATGCAAACTGGCGATTGGACAATCCTGATGTTCTACGTTCAATCTGGCTCTTCCCTTTAGAGTTCTTGTTAATTTGCGAGAAGGAAGGTTTGCAAGGGTTTTGTTGGGGCAAAGAGGGATAAAGGGTTTGAGCAACAAGATAAGCAAAGGAAGAACCTCTTCTTTTACTGTCATTTCCATGAGAATACACCAATTTTGTGCTTTCATGAAACGTAGCTGCCTTGCGTCTTGAGTCTTCAGTTTTCATCATCCCCATAAAATCCGTAAAACAAACGTGCTTTCTGCCTTTCTATTGCAAGATTATTTTGTGTATCAAACCACATTGCACCATCCTTCCATCCCATTGGAATGGGTTCAGGAACTGGTTCTATTGACTGACTGATGAAACCACTGATGCCCGATGGCTCAGAGCTTGACTATACAGCAGGTGATTGTAACTGTCTCACTGGCAAACTGTGCTTGTGATCTGCATTGAAAATTGAGGGTGTAATATGACCATCAGAATAGAACACTTCATCCATCACCTTTTGCTCAGCTTCTAGGTTCGCTAGTTTTTCCTGTAATTGAAACTCTTCTGTCATCTGTGCCAGCTTCATTTCCTGATACGCAAGCTGTTGTTTTCTAGGTAACAAACTCCCCTCTGCTATCAAAGCCGCTTTCCTTGAAGCATTATGCAGCATCTTTTTAAAACTGATTTGACTCTAGATACCCAGGATGAACTCGAATCTTTTGAGGCTTTGCAAACAGATGTTTGACTAACCGAGTCATCAGGCTGAATATCGTGCAATTCTGAGACATCAGCTTCATGCAATCGCTTCCTAGTGCTGAGAAAACGTGCCTCGGCATCATTGAAATATGCACAGCATTCATCGATATCAACTTCTTCGCTTAGCGTAGCTTTGAACGAATTACCGGCTAGCTCAAAATTCGTGAATACTACTTCTAGTTTCTATTCAAACTGCCCAAAATAGTCTCTGCTTTCAGAACGCTGACACACCAAAGAGATTCAATCAGGAAATCCCACATCCTTGCCCCCTTGGGCCAGTTGTTTATGTTACTTTATAAAAGAGAGCAAATTGTTGATCTGGGGAAATGATGATGCTGAGTAAAACAATGGCAAGGCCAGAATAGAGGAAAAGACTAAACAATCAGTACGTTTCAGCTTTGATTGTTGAAACCTCCTTCACAACAATCGCCAGGAATCTTTTTGCATTCGCTCGTTCTCGTTTCAATCAAAGCATGTGCTCATGGTCAACTGCATCTCGATCAACCGTGACATTTGACTAATTTCTTCTTATCCAACTTTCGCCGCTTTGCAATGCCATGAACTCATGCAAGGTTTCGTCTGGAAGTCCAGTTTCATCCATACTCTAGGCCATAGATTACTCGGCAATCACAAACTGATGTATCTTGAATTTCACAACTTGGGGCACAAAACGCACGCTAATACCGATACCAAGAAACACAGCAAATAATACAACAAGTTTGGAATTAGACATGGTTTGCTAAAAAGTAAATAAACAAACAAGAAATACAATCAAGTAGTATATTACCTGTTAAACGTATGTAGTTTTATGTTCTTGCACAACCAAAGCTGAAACTTACTGATTGTTTAGTCTTTTCATCTATTCTGGCTTTGCCATCATTTTACTTAGCATCATCACTATCCCAGATCAACAATTTCGTTTCTTTTATAACGTAACGTAAACAACTGGCCCAAGGGGGCAAGGATGCGAGATTTCCTGATGGAATCTCTTTGCTGTAGGGCAGAACAAAAACAATGAAATATTCCCAAAACACAATAGGTTGAAATCACCTCCCTGGAGTTCAAGGCAGGCCATGGTAATGGTAAACAATTAACTTTGCACCTTAAAATTACCAAGCATGTTGGCGTCTAGGCATGTTTTATTTGCTAGACCCCAAGACCCCAGAGCCCGGACCCAAGGCCTCTGGACCCCTTAAATTTTGATTTTGATTCAAAGGGAGGGGGGGAGGAGAAGGCCGGGCCAGAGTAAGTGGTAAGGTTGTACGGAAGGATTAAAAGCATAAAGATTTTCATGGCACTTTTGACTTTTTCTAGCTTACACTTGTCAGACCAAAGTGAGACCAAAATTTAATGTTTGAGGAACTCGATGGGAGCAGGGGTTAGGTAACATTGCAACTCTCTAAGTGGCAGCCATTTATTGGGCATCAAACAGCAAATTTACAAAAAAGAGAATCCATGTAAGCCACCTGAGTACTGTCAATGGCAGTACCGTAAAACCTCGAATAATTTCCCCGCGGCAAAGTTGCAAAAACGAATTATTTTGGTGGAGGCTTATTCGAGGGTTATTCGAGATTTTGACATTTTCAGCGGAGGTGCTGTGTGAACATTGAACAAGATGAAAATTTTTTTGTCATCGAAACGAAACTCGCTATCTTTCTAGCATCAATCAAGGGATGTAATGTAATAAAGGATGCATATAGTTCTGATCAATATGAGTAATAACACCGTGGGGGCTTATTCGTAATATGCTTATCTTCTGCAAATTGCTTCCCCACATATGCTCCGTTAGGGCCAACTCGACTCGAAGGGCAAAAATGGTTGTTTAAATGCAGGATTATTCAGAGGCCGAGCTAGGGTTTATTAGAGGACTAGGGTACAGTACCCCTTCGATTGACCGTCACTCGATTCAACGGCTGATAGCAACAAATAAAAAGTAGGATATTCTGCAACAATATTTAATGATCCGCTCGTTGCATCATAAAGTTATAAGTTCATTGTTAGCAGTCTAAACTAAATGCAGAAGTGGCCATGGCGGAATGTTCACAAATTTAATGTCACCCGCTCCTATCTTCATAAATTTGTTTTCACCAGACCTTTGAAGACCAATTCATCTCACCAAAGCAACGTCAGACGTTTTCAGCAGTCTTGTATCGTTCGTATTTACCAAAGCAAAGTTTTTAAAATTTGACTGGCCTATTTTGCTTATCCAACCCTTTACAAAAGTGCGTCTAAATTGGCCGGTTAATCGAGAAGGTACTGTACTCTGATTCAAATACGCTGGGTAATCGCTGAGCAGGCACCACAGTGTAACATCAACTGCAATATACAAGCCATTCACAGACACAATGATAAATCAAATTATTTAATTTATTTATAACTTAATCAAAAAATAACAGTGTTCGTCTTTATTAGCATTTTGAAATTATGTTTGGCTTCCTATGCCAACCACAGAAAAACACTCTAAACTTCAGGCGTGGGCCAAAAAGTGTATCCTGCCATAAAGTACATAGAACATCTGATACAGCTTAGAGCCACGGGTAAGTTGCAGTTAGAACCACGATGGACAATGGAGGCCTAGGTGGAATTTATGGTGAGTAGTTTTATCTATTTTTGTAACTTGAATGTTTACTTATATGTGCAAAAATTAACAAATTCCATTTATCCTTTCGACTTTCTCTTACTAAGTTATGTTTATCAAGTAAATTCTTATTATCTGCTCTAAAATTCTTTCATTTTTTGTCACCATTCATCATATTGGAATTCTGAGGAGAGTAGCAAGAATGAGATGATGATCAACGAAGCTTGCGTTGATATTTTTTTCTATATGCTAATAATCTACATATTTCCATTCTTAATGCATTGCCTTGCAGAAAAACAAAGTAAAGGAAGCGACAACAAAACTACTCTTACTATCAATAATATGACTTAAGTAATTCAAATTCTATAGGCTAGTTTGATGATTCCCCCGATGGAAGCATATTCCCCCTACTATAAATTATTCTTCATGTGAGAAAAATTTCGGTGAAACTCGCCTGAAGTCCAAGTTATGCATCAGGAAATCATTGACTCAAACCTTCTTAAAACTCTATGAAAAATAGGATAATTTTAATCGCAGAGCTATATTGCAAATCTGTGTACTGGGAGTGGCAATGGATGTTGTGCTGGGGTGGTTATTGGTGTGGATTTTCAGTCCTCACAGCACATTTTTTCAACACTATAATGGCGTCTAGGTTTATACAATTTTTTAGTAACGAGTTAACGTCACGTATTAACAAAAATCCCCAGAACTCGAACTGATGTCTCCTTTCCTATACGTCCCTTTCTCATACTTTTCTAACAATTACTACAACATGCGAATAAAAAACCCTGCCAGGAGGTGGGCATTTGATCGTAAGTAGTCCATTTTTTGTTCACACACAGGGATTTAAGACTAAAAAAATATAAGCAAGGTTTTTGCAATGAACAAATTTTGCAATTTAGTCGAACCTAGCTTTTTTGAGTGACAGTGTTTTTCAAGTAGATCAATTTAGCAGAAAATCACGAGAATAAATGAGAATTATTTGAAGATTTGTGAAGTTCAATTTTCTAAAAAATATTCTTTTGAAATTGATGCACTTTTGTCACACCTGCTTTCAAATACTATATTCATGTGGTCACTTGTTCAAATTTATGAAAAGGAAATTTCCATTATATGAAAACCAAATAAATGTTAGGAAGAGTAAATGAGTTTTTAACAGGTATTTTGGTTCTACAATCAATAACGTTCTCTACTAAGGGGGAGGGGGGCGTAGATATGAAGCATTGATGAGGCACATGAATAAAAGGGAAATGAGAAATGGAGAAAGGGGATTAAAATTAATGAAAAAGTTGAGTAAAATTTTCCTTTAACCTATTCAAGCGCAGGTATCTTTTACAACCCAAACATATTTTATCAACTTTTTCATTTCATAAATGTCTTGGCATCACTGAAGCATTTGGGAACATCTTCCTTCTGGTAAGTTTTATTACTTTTATTACTATTTATGTTATTTCTATTGCCTTAGATCATTTTTAGCTCTTGCAAACTGACTTACTTTCTTTCTAAGCTACATGGCAACAAAAATGACATGTCATGTCGTGTGCCACAAATAAAATGAAATCTATTTTTTCCTCTTGAAATCAATTCCATTCCTAACATACCTGTAATTGGCTTTAGTTTTCCACAAGACCGGATCTGCAGCTTTTTAAAATTTTCCAATGTTATTTTTTTGCTAAAACCATTACCCGGACTTTTCAGATTTTTAGCGTCCAGCTTCACAGCAGCATTAGTTTCGTTTAAACAATCAAATAAAAGCATCAATCAAGTCAAGCGACTTCAAGGAGTTATCAAAATTGAATTACATTTTTAGTCAATTACAATTCTTAAAGGATATTTTTAGCATCTAGCTCCTCAGCAGAATTATTTTCGTTTAAACAATAAAAGCATCAATCAAATCAAGCGACTTGGAGGAATTTTTAAAATTGAATTACATTTTTAGTCAAAATGACGTAGAAGTAGAAGTTATTGAAGATGTGTCCAATACATTAGTAGAAATTGAATCTCCATCAAAAGTTATAGATATTTCTTTAGACCGTGTGAGTTTCTATTTCTCTCATAACACGTTTTAGGTGTGCAAATTGGAAATTTCACTGGCATTGGTCAGAAATGGGCAAAAAAGGGCACAGCAGAGCACTATTAAAAGATGTTTTAGGAATGCACGTTTTTTATTTTAGTAAAAACTGGGAACATCCCTAGAGCGAAGTTTCTTAAGTTGCTCTATATATTTGGGCGTATTGGTACAAAAAGCTTCTGGAACTAACTTGCCCTATTGTTTTGACGTTGTGTATTTTAGGAGCAATAAATGCATAAATTGTTACAAAAAACCATCTACAATAACATCATGCTCGATCATGCCTATGCCGTAAATATCATTAAGCATCTTCAAATCTATCTTTCAACGGAACTTAATTTTGATTTTTGACTCAGTTTTAATCACCAAGCAATTGTTCCAGTGTACCAGTCTTCATAAACCATGCCGTGTAGGTGTCCGGAGACTACGGCAAAGCAGCTAATAAGAAAAACACGTGCAGTTCGTATGGGTGATGACTGAGTTTGTGGCATTTGGCTGTTATAATAATAATAATAATAAAAATAATAATACGATATATTTAAAGTGGGTAATCCATAATAATTAACAACGTGTTAGTTAATTTTTTACAGTAGGGCCTACTAAAAAGTTAAAGTAGTTAAAAAAGAGCCTATAGATATAAAGTATTACAGTAAGAAATCAAGATAGTATAAGATGGCAGTGTGCATGGTAGTTATAACATTGGAAGACTGGTTTGGAAGTGTAAAATGCTGTTCTTTGATGCTATTGGTCCAGGTAAGTTATTCCAAAGTTTGGTTCCTCCTCTTCGGAAACTAGATGAGGCCTTGTACCTAGTATTGTCCACAATAACCTTTTTCGAAGCTGCTAATCTTGTGTTCTTCTGATGCACTTAGGCTTAATACGTAATACATAATAAAAATAATAATACGATATATTTAAAGTGGGTAAAACCATCTACAATAACATCATGCTCGATCATGCCTATGCCGTTAATATCATTAAGCATCTTCAAATCTATCTTTCAACGGAACTTAATTTTGATTTTTGACTCAGTTTTAATCACCAAGCAATTGTTCCAGTGTACCAGTCTTCATAAACCATGCCGTGTAGGTGTCCGGAGACTACGGCAAAGCAGCTAATAAGAAAAACAAGTGCAGTTCGTATGGGTGATGACTGAGTTTGTGGCATTTGGCTGTTATAATAATAATAATAATAAAAATAATAATACGATATATTTAAAGTGGGTAATCCATAATAATTAACAACGTGTTAGTTAATTTTTTACAGTAGGGCCTACTAAAAAGTTAAAGTAGTTAAAAAAGAGCCTATAGATATAAAGTATTACAGTAAGAAATCAAGATAGTATAAGATGGCAGTGTGCATGGTAGTTATAACATTGGAAGACTGGTTTGGAAGTGTAAAATGCTGTTCTTTGATGCTATTGGTCCAGGTAAGTTATTCCAAAGTTTGGTTCCTCCTCTTCGGAAACTAGATGAGGCCTTGTACCTAGTATTCTCCACAATAACCTTTTTCGAAGCTGCTAATCTTGTGTTCTTCTGATGCACTTAGGCTGAACATGTAAATCTATCAGCAAAATAATCACGGGCCAGTCCATTTACACAATTAAACATCATCATGGCAGTGTTCCTCTTGAAACGTTCATGTAGTGATGCAAGATCTTTCAGTGACTTTTCTTTAATTTACAGAGCTTTGTTGTACAAATTCGATATTTTATTAAGTGATGTAGAACTTGCTGATGACCAGGCTTTAGAACAACTATCAAAGTAGGGCATAACCAAACCATTTACAAGTACTGTCCTGCAGTGTTTCGATAGAAAGCATGATGCACTTTGTATCTTTTTTAACTTAAGCTAATCTTTTGACCTGTTTCCTTTAAGTGCTTCTTCCAGTTTAATTGCTGATCAAGATGCACCCCCAAGTATTTGAAAGTTTCCACTTGATCTACTTTGTTGCAATTCAACTTAATGCTGATATCAGAGGCGGATTCAGACAGGGGCGAAGGGTGCTTGAGCCCCGGTCAGATTTTCAACCATTGTAGAATATTATCATTATCATTTGACGGTTAATGACATAATTACTGGCGTACAAGTGTACATTGAGCTCAATAAGCTACCTACCCGCAGCCTCGTCCTGGATTATCCTCTGATAATCGCTGTTTCTCATTTGAAAAAATCTATTACGTAAGAAAATAGTGATAAACCGCGGACCATTACGGGTCTGGGTACAAAAGACAGCCTTGTGATTTCGCATTGTTCTACGTCATTTTATTCCGAGCCCCTGTGGCCTGTGTGTTATGTATGTGAGAAAAGCAATCTGTCCAATGAGATTCATTTTCACCGGGGCTCAACGTCATTTTCACCGGTGCTCGATGCAATTAACCAATAGGAAAGCGGGGCTGACCGGGGCTCGACGTCATTATGACGAAAAGGTCGATATCATAACAATGTCAATGTTCACCATATGATGTTCATACAGTGCAAAATGGCTGACATGAATCTGCTGCTCCATCAAATACGCGCCATCATAGAAAATAAAAATTTAGCAAAACAAGAAATTGCAAACAAATTGGAAAAAATTGGAGAAATGATAATAAATCAAATAAACAACATAAAGGCTAGAGGCCAAAAACGAATAATTGGAGACGATTTTGCTGCATTGCAATTGCCGAAGACTGAAATGACAAGGGCTCCTCCCGATTCGATGCCAGCAAGGTATTTATAAAATATCGTCCTCTTCTCTATGTTTTTGTTTTTGACGCATCTAACATTTTTAATTGAATAGGTTTGGGGATCAGCTCTCAAGGACGACCGATTATTTTAAGACCCCTCCTCCCTTTCCTCTGTCAGCCTTGAGTTTCAATATTTAGGTTCTTCCAGTGCATCTTGCAAAGATGGCAGCCTGGTGTTTAAGTGTGTTACGGGCTTGTAGCCTAAATTTTCACGACATAGGTTTTTTAGGCACCTCTCAGCATGTAGAACAGCCTAGGCTAGGCCTACATGTATTACCGCCATTGGTAAATATTATTTCGCATAGGCACTTCCTGTATCCATGTTTTGAAATTTGGCATTATTACTTCCTAATTATTATTACCTAAAAATTGATGACAAACACTTGGGAAAATTTTGATGATGCTACATATGATTTAAATCGATATCCTTTAAAATAAGTCGGAAAAATTCTACTTCATTTATATCAAATTTCTCAATAATTAATTAAATTATTGAGAAATTGGAATGAAAAAGAGCTTGTAAGAAATCATGTAGTGCTAGAATCTCACACATTCTTCCATTGTTTGCTTATTAACACTTTAGAGTGTTTTTGATATCAGCTTCTATTCATTCGCATACCTTTGATTTTTATTGTTTATTTGTGTGCACGTCATTTACGTCATTAACCTTGCTCTAGTTAATTGAGAAAACAATATGTTTCTGGAGTGAATGTGTTTGAAGTTTGTTTTACACCGATAAATTGCTTTGCACTTGCTTCTTTGCGCCTTAAAAAACCCTTCACAGACTTTGAGCAACCAATTCGCATGAAATTTAAATAATTTCGGTTCTAGGCATTTCCTGTGTTTTGATAAGGAAATGAGTGCATTACTGTCAACTGAGATGACATCAAAAACTAGGCGTTTGATGTTAGATAAAACTGATTGTTTAGATTTATGGAGTTCAATTTATAGTGTAGTGAAATGGTCATATCATGACCATATCAAAGGTATTGGATTAATTCAGTTATTCTCAATCAAATTTATTTGAAAAATGGGCGTGAAAATTTTTTACATGCTGTGACCACGCCCTGTGCCACACCCATCATGGAGCGACACAACTTGAGCCCCGGTCAGATTTTGACCTGGATCCGCCTCTGGATATCTCCAAGTTGTTTTGTTTTTCTAGTTTTTCCAAAAATCACATACTTGGTCTTTTTAGCATTAAGTGTGAGCCTATTTTCGGTAAACCATCTATGTGCTTTTTCTAATTCTGTGTTCAGCTTGATCTCAATATTCTGAGCACACTTATCAGCTACTAAAGGTACATCCTCATCTGCATAGAGGTGTGATTTACAGTTCACAATTTCTCCTGAAACCAGACTGGTAGGCTGCTTACTGTTCATATATTACTCGCTCGAGGATTTTCAGGGGGATTGCATGAATTGATATTGGCCTAAAGTTAATGCACAGTAATTTGCTCCCTGATTTGTGAATTGGTGTTACCCCTTTTCTTTCTCATAAATCTGGTACTTTTCCTGATATGAGAGAGAGGTTCAGCAAATTGGTTAGATGGGGAGAAATTTAGGATGCACTAGCCCTGAGTAGTTTTACACTAATACCATCTAGGCCTGTTGACTTTCCATTTTTCAGTTCTTTTATTTTCTTCTGTACTTGTGCCTCATTGACCAAATTCAAACTTGAAAGTTGTATTTGCATCAGCTTGTGCGGTTGTCTTCCTCACTCTAGCAGATTTCTCAGCTTGCTTACTAGCCATATTAGCAAAATATTCATTAAGAATTTGTATAATTTTCATGTTAGATGTCTGCTCTTTTCCATCAACCTCAATTCTATTTGGCTGTGAAATCTTTGTGTTTTTACAAGGGACAAATTCCTTTAGTTTCTTCCACATTTCTCTGGGATTTTCCTTTGCAGTCTCAACTGTATAATTAAGATAGTTCCTCTTCTCTCTGTTTTTTAGGTTTGTAGTTCTATTTCTCAATTTTTATACTTATTGCATTCTTGTTCTCCTCCAGATCTGGATGCTCTTAATTTAGCTACATCTCTTTCTTTCATCAATGCCAAATGCTCATCTGAAAAAAATTATTTGTACTTCCTTTGACTTTAATTTCCATTTTCTTTGCATGCTTGTCAGCTACTCTCAGAGAGGTATCAGTGAAACAATTGGCTGCAATGTTGACTTCCTTTGTTTGGTATATTGTACGACATGTGCAAAAAAGTCACTGTCCTTTTTATGAATTTCCTACTACTCCTCGGTTTGACAAATCAGCCGTATTTGTCAGCATGATTTTTGCAGGCACACTCCTTATCATTAAGAGTTTGCAACATACCTTATTTTCCCCATACATCATGTTTACATGGTCTATACACACCGCCATTCCCTTACAATATATATCAACACTGATGGTAAATATCAATGCTTATTTCATGACAAGGTAATAATTAAATTGTCATACTGGCTAATCTTCTATAAAGTAGTTTTTGCATGGTAATAATTAAATAAGGTAATCCTTCTCCTTGTACAAGAGATCGCCTTTAATTGATAATTGATAGTGGGTATGAAAAATGATTCTAAAGCAACAGGCTGTCCAACATTTGTCTCAAAGGATTTACCTTTTTAGTGTCACTTGAAAGAGCAGAGCTTTGGAAAGATGTCTTATCAGATATGAGGGGCAGTTGGAAGGCAATCAAAGTAAAGAATTACTATTTTGCCAAAGTTGCCAAAAGAATTGATAGATACCATACCCTGCGTTACATTTATCAGCATAAAGAAGCAACAGACTTTCACAGAGGGGTAATCGTTGCCAAAGATTGCGATGGAAATATTGTATCTCATGTATTTATGCAATTTTACATCGATTCTGATGAGCATGATGTGATTCCAACATTACCTCATGGAAATTGAAAGCAGATAAAAAACTTTTTCAGCGGACAATAAAAAGTGCATGTGACGAGTTCAAAGCATCTTGCAAAGATAAGACTCTAAAAGACCTAATAGGGAAATCTTTCTATGATGCAGGCGGCTTTAAAAATATACGTTGTTCATCAGACATGGTGAGAAATAGAAAGCAAGTTTCAAACTTTTGATATAAAGCAACAATTACAGAAGGTCAAGACAAAGTACTTAAGGTTATCGATATGCGTAAAGCACAGCAGGATGATTAATCGACTGTCTTTGTGGGAGATGTTACCAGTGCACCTGAAAGAACAGTTTTCTTGGCAAATGAGCGACAGCCTAATGACATTAAGCGATTTTGCACAGATCCAGAGACTGTGTTAATTTTCGGAATAAACCCAACATTTAACATGGGAAACTTCTATGTATCAGTTACAATATACAGTCATCTGATGTTACTGGTGAAGCAGACAAATATCCACCCGGCATTTCTAGGCCCATGTCTTATCCACAGTCAGAGAACATTTGATTCGTACTTTCAGTTGCCAAGTCAAATGTTGAAGTTCTAACCAGAGTTAGTGAATATTGTTGTTTATGGAATTGATGGGGAAGCCAATATCTCCGATGCAATGAAGTGCTGCACACCAAGTGGACATCATTTATTATGTGATCTGCACATGAGAGGTAACATTTTAAAGAAATTTTCCAACGATAAAGGGCAAGATAGCAAAAGAATACATGGAAGATGATTTCGGCAAAGATGTTAAAAATTAACAAGAGCCAGGTGTTGTGCATTCGTGGAGATCTGAAGAAGTCGATGCCAAAATGTAAAGCCTGAAAAATATGTGGTTTGCTCGAGATCGGAAGGGGAAGCATTTTATCAATACTTTTTTACCCATGCAGTAAATTTGATCAAGAGAAGTATGACAGCAGAGACTCGAGCTATAGCGGGCTTAGGGTATCCATCAAAGCCATACAATCAAAATGCAAACGAATGCATGAATAATGTCTTGTAAGTCTCTAATCCCAGAATGAAGATGTAATTTCATGAAGTTGTTCAGAGCATCCATGCAGTTGTCAAGCGGCAAGAGTAAGAAGTATTTATGGCTCTTTGTGGCCAAGGGGAATATGTAATCTCATGCATCCAATGCAAAGAAAGCTCATGCTGGAGAAATTCAACAATGCAACAGTACAAGTAAATATATCAGTTCCAATGATGATGGGAGTCGATGACACAATACATAAGTAAAGTCAAGTTAACAATCAAGGAAATAAGGAAGGTAACATAACTCGGTTGTCCATCAAGCCGTGTGATTCTGGAATAGCATACCCTGTTTTACCAGTTTTGCAAGAAATGTGTGTTCAAGCATGCCGACTTCTAGAATCAAAGTATAGCCTTTTCCAAGCTCCAGGTTGTTGAACGATGGATGTTGTCATTGTATTAAATAATGCAAATCCATCCGTGCCTTTTACAATTAAAATTAACCAAAATGAAAAACTAGAGCGCTCCAATGAATGTTGGCGTTTCAAAGCGTACCGGATTTGTGCTAATACAATTGCAGTGGCAGGGCATTTGAATAGGCTGCAAAATGTCTTTGACTGGTTTAAAAAATGTCCACACAAGCCTTGACCGCATGATGAATGTCGACGTACGGAAATTTGCAGGTAAAAAGGCCAATAGAGCAACACAAATACGACGAGGCATCAAAAGAAGAAAGAATCTGTTTTAACTTACTATGTTAAAGCGAATGCAATGGTGCCCTTTTCCTGACCCTTCAAGCGGTTCTTACGAGGTTTACCTGCTCCAGTATTGCCACCAGCTCACATCAAAATGATTGGATGTGGTGGTTCATTCTTTGAACCACAATCATATATGTCGGAAGCCGGGACGTAGCCAGGGGAGGGGGTGCCATGGAAGCCATCGCTCCCCCCTTTTTGAAAAAGGAAAAAATAAATATTATGTTTTATCATCAATTTTTTATTGCTACACAAAAAGGTTGGTGCTAAAAAACCAATTTCCGACGCCACGTCAACATCACCCCAACAATAGAAAAACTTTTTACACGTCTTCACTACCAATAACACAGTGGCGTTTTTTCTATTACTTTATCATGGGCTATTCTAATTTCTGTTATTTTTCCCATATGTAAATGCCCAATGTGATTGATTCACACTGAGCAAACAAATGATTCACGGAGCGTGGCGTTTTTCTGTTTTTGGAAATGTGGTTATGTTGCAGGACTGCCGTGTACTTCCGCTCTGCTTGCGTTTCATGAACGAAACGCAACTGTGCTGTTAGTTCGATCGCTTTTGACGTGTGCAACTCTTTTTTATCAAGAGTATTTAAACTCTTTGGCATTTATGATTATATTTCTAAGAATTGTCGTTACTGCCACTCTTTGAGTATGAACTGCTAAGCACTTTGTTTATGCTTTGTAAGTTATTTTGAGGATAGATGACGGGCCCGGACGTAATCTTTGTGAACGCAACTGTCTGTGATCTGCGAATCGTACATAATGGCTTTCATAAAAGTACCAAATCAAATCTATAGAGCAAACAGGCTGTGCATTGGATAGTATAGAAAATCACTTTTCAAAGAATTGATGTTGTTAAGGGCCATATTTCTGGACGCTTTCAAAATTGACCAGGAAATATTTTATTTGTGCTTTCTATATAGTGATAGTCAAAATTTATGAATGTATGCAATCTTTGCGACCCTTAATATTACGACCTGCCAGAATCTTACATACAGTTGCTCTTAAAAGAATATTTAACGCCATTATCAAGGCGCAGTGATCTCAAAAGTAGCTAGGAGAAATTTAATTGAATGAGGAAATTGATGATGTGGGAATTATTGTTCCTGTCAACTAATTGTTAACAAGGTTCCTTACAAATCTCTGTATCTATATCTTTAAAGGGATTGATGGAAAATCGTTGCCATTTATGTAGCAGAGAGGTGGGGTCTGCACACTAGTGTAAATATGTTTGAGATATGTGCATGTGATTTGTGGTGTCCCGTCATCCAACGTTGAAGAGGAAGGCTATGAAAAGACTTTCATCTGCAAAGCGTGCCATAAAGAGACCCCAGCCAAACCACAAATGGCAATCCTGTTTCATATGCGTTTCCTCATGATCATGCGTTTCTGCATGGCCTGAAACACATATGCGTTTCGCGAGGTCCTAATGGCGGACAGGCTGTGTGAAGCTGAGATAAGTAAAGAAATGAAGTTCACAACTCCCACTTCGAATAACAAATAATAGTTTCGATATCAGTGAGCACATTAAAAGATTCCAAAAATCTTTTCTATATGAAACCAGAAAGTCTTTTCGATCTTAAAATTCATATTTTATTTACATTTACGAGTTTCCTGTGCAATTGCAAACTTAGGCCAATGTAATACAAGCCCGTTCTTAGGATAACTAATGCTTCGAATGGAGTTAACCAAACAACAGGATTATTCATTTATTTCTAGGAAGTCTTAGGTCAGTAAAAACACACAAATAGATTCGTTTCGGATTCGTTACAATAAAAGATTCGGTATATGCCATGCAGAAACGCATAGAAGATTAAAGTACTATGCGTTTCTGCGTGGGGGTAAAGAAAGAAAGACCATGCAAAAACGCATAGAACATTCAAGTACCATGCGTTTCTGCGTGGGGGTGAAGAAACAAAGACCATGCAGAAATGCATGGCAGATTCATGTACTATGCGTTTCTGCATGGGCTTAAAGGAACAAAGACCATGCAATAACGCATAGAAGATTCATGTACTATGCGTTTCTGCATGGGGGTAAAGAAACAAAGGCTATGCAGAAACGAATAGAAGATTAACGTACTATGCGTTTCTGTATGGGCGTATAGAAGCAATAACCATGCAGAGACGCATAGAAGATTTATGTACTATGCGTTTCTGCGTGGGGTTAAAGAAACATGGCCATGCCGAAACTCATAGAAGAATCATGTACTATAGAGTGGCGTAACGCACGGTGTGCACCTTTAATCGCAAAACTAAGTGCTCCCACGCAATTAGGCCCCTAGGGGGGCGCCAAAGAAATTTTGTGAAATTTATTTGGATATAAGCGTTTCTTAATAATTGTTATATTGAAGTTAGTTAATATTGCTTTAAAATTGGATGTAAAAAATTTATGCAGGTTAAGCCTGTAAATTTGCTTCGCAAAAAATAGGGGTCCAAAACCCTTACTTTGACTAAGGGCCCCACACTGCTCAGTTACGCCGCTGATACTATGCGTTTATTCATGGGGGTAAAGTAACAAAGGCCATGCAGACACGCAAAGAAGATTCGTGTACTAGCTCGAAGAGATGTAATTTTAGTAGCTTGGTGTTGTAAGAGTGACTTTTTAAACATTTCACGATAAGCTGATTTTGTAAATTGGAAAACCGAGAGAAATCGGTACGGCATAAGCAAGAAATTGATACATTTAATATACTTTCAAGTTCTCAATTTAGAGATACATTGACTTTTTGCACTGTATTCTTATTGTTACTAATAATAATAATAATAATAATCGAATGTTTTAACAGGATGACCTATCAGTACATTACATACTGTTATCATTAGGGTCCTGATACTTAATAAATTAATGGCAAAGATCTAAAAAGAAAACTAATTACAAAAGTCCATTACTCTTATATTTGATAGATTACTTCAGTGGCGGAAATTGAGCTTTTTCAGTTTGAGAGGGCAAGAGCAGTGAATTATCCGAGAAGTTAAGGAGATAATGGACGTGGCCCTTCTCGAATTTTTCCGACCGTGCCCTTCTACAGAAAATCTCATTCATGGCCACGTCCGATTAGTGACCAGGCCCTTTTATAAAACAGAAACAGTCCTTTGTGCAACACCTTAATGCTGAAACCCTACATCCAAAAGTTTAACGCTAAGAAAATTTTAAGCAATTAATGGGCCTATTCAGGATCCAATAGTTTTTGTCAAAGTCCTTTGTTTGAGGTCTATTGTAGCAAAACTTTGCAGAAAGAAAAACCGTATCAGAAAATAAATCAGATTTCTTTCCCCATTTCCTAGATTAAAATATCTGACTTTTAAGAGACCTTTCCGAGTCAAATTATGTTGAAGGAGAATTTTCCGCCAGACCCCCCCCCCCCCATAGTATCCGAGTATGGATCATTCTTATGTAGAAAAAAAAACGGAGAGTGCTATTTTCTTATTAGGTTATGAAAATATTCACACCTAACGAAATAACAGAGAGGAGAATGATAATTTACGTCTCTTAGACTACAACTATTTGTTTTTAAAGAAATTCCTTTGAAATTTTGAATAAATCTATCGATGTTTCATTGTAACTGCTTATTGGTGACTCGGCTGGCATGCACTCTATGGTGTTTTTTAATTGAAACTTAATAATGTAAAGAAGCAAGAAAGGTTTATAATGACTACATAGACTTACTAACACAACATGCTAGGATTAGGTTGTGTATCCAAGTTTAACGGATACTAACTGAAAAATTTGATGTAAATAGAGTGGCAACAAAAGGGAGACAGTTTTGGATAGTGAATAGTATATGTCTTGTTTGCAAAAAGTTATCGCAAAAAAACAAACTGATCGCCTTGATCTTTGTCCTACCTCTATTCAGCTTACATTTCAGGTGAAGTCCATGGAAATTGACCGATTTGGGTGCCAGGTGGGTCCTTTCTCTAAAATATATTATTTTCCAAGGTACCTAAAAATCGTTAACAAAGTTTGTAACCGTTGAGGGTTGGTGGGTGTCCACCCTTTTTGTGACAAATCGTTATTAAAATTCCTAACAGGAATAGGGGGTGGCAACGAAAACTCCGAAGGTTATTAAAATTGTTGAATTTCTCTGTTGCGTACTATTTGAACGATCCTCCGTTAGATTTGCCAAAAGTACCCTAAGGTCTACGGTATGAACTTTATAACCCTACTATCGTAATTTTTCGTATAATTGTGAACTAACCAATTAGCTCATACTTATTTGCGTATCTTCGCGAACTATTTTTGTCTTTTTGATTGTAGGATTGTTTGTCTTTCAGGGGGCCATCTCGCTTGTTTAATTGGTAATTGTATACACGTTTCATTCTTTGAAAATCTTTTTGGATCTTCTCTTTCATAATTTTACTATCACCACTTTCATCTTTCATTGCTCGCCATACCAGCCAGTTGCCTACTCTGTGATTCACAGTGAGTTTCAATGAAATAAATCTTAGCGCAATTTAATGCATGTGTGATCGTTTCAACGATATCCGTTTCAAGAGCATAAGCGTTTCAACGATATCCGATTGACGCGCATATGTGTTTAATTTGCGATTGACGCGCTTATGTGTTTGAGGCCATGCAGAAACGCATGCCATGCAGCAACGCATATTACACCTGCAACCGCCAAGAAAAATCTCAAAAGTATACAAACAGTAAAAATTGTCCTTTAAAACCACCAGTCAAGCGGAAATATCCACCATCAATATACAGAAGACAGTTGAACAACATTCTGGCAAACTTCTTGGTCTCGAAACAACCGATAAACCAACAGACGTGAAGATAAAATCGATCGGGGAAACCTCAAAGCAAAGCCTCCTTCCCGATTACGACATCGGAAACTTCCTTCTTCTAAAAGCTACTGATTTGGAAAAAGATACATTCTTACAACAAAATGGAAAGCAGAGGCAAACTTCAAGTGGCCATTTTCAAATAAAAAATCAGGGCGGGAAACAGAGGAAAAGATTTCTACACCTGAATCGCATGGATCAATACCCAGATTTTGCATACAATGAAAAAGCAAATGGAATTTTCTGCAAGGTTTGTGTCTTAGCAGGAGAACGGTCAGCCTCATATTGTACTGAAACCAAGCTTGGAAAATTGGTTGTTGTCCCCCTTGCCCGATATGGTAGGCTGACCGGAGCAGCAGGAGACCTGAGCAGGCACTTACTTTTAGAATATCACAAGAACGCCTAAGCAGTATGCCAAGCATTCCTTGCAATGGTGTCAAACATAACTGATGTGCGCAAACAAATCGATTCAGCCTACCGCAAAACGTGTCAAGGAAAAAGAAAAAATCTCAGATTGATCATAGAGACCATTGCATTTTGCGGGTAAAATAACAATGCACTAAGGGGTACTGATGCCAGTGGTGCGATTGATGTAAATGAAT